>JAKIXB010000035.1:0-399057 GCA_021642125.1 Nothophoma quercina | reverse complement strand
GTAGGTATTATTCTAGCGTTTAGTTTTATTGCTCTATTTACTTATTAGTTTATAGGTAGAATATAGTGCTAAGCTAGCGTTTTACCTTTACTATAAAGTAGAAGTCTACTTAAAATTACAATATAAAGACGCTGCCCTAGTTAGAAATAATGCCTAAGGGAAGGCTAAAGAATTAGATAATATTATTTATAAAGAGGTCTATAAGCTCTATTATAGTAATAGTCTTAGTAGTAGGAATATATTAAGCTATCTTTATATAGTAGTTAACTACTACCTAAATTACATTGTAAACTCTGCTATTCTACCTACTAGAAGGGAAACCTATAATAAAATCTATTATTAGTTCCTACTAAGGACTTTAAAGCTGCAGCAACGTATATAGAACACTAAGTAAGTAATACTTTGCTATCTTCGCCTCTTAATATACTTAGTATAAATTAATATACTCTTTAAGGTCTTTTTCTATATTAAGCTAATAGTATAACTAAGATAACAGCTCTAGTGTTTTAGCCCTACTAAAGTAGCTAGCAAGTAGGTTATTATAGTATAATTTAAAGAGCTCTACTTAAAGAGCTGGCTCTAGCAGCATATATATATAGGTTTTAAACTATAGGATACCTATGATATTAAATAGCTATAACTTTCTCTTGCCTTAGCTATAATGCTATTATAGTAATAGGTAGTTAATATTGTCTTACACCTGCTTTACCTATAGGTCTATGCTTTAAGACTCTAAGATAAGATCTATTATTAAAGATTATAGCTTATTATATACTTGTTATTTATTAGTAGCCTTCTAGGCAGCTGCCCTAGTAACCCTATATATAGATGTAATACTTCCTATATTAGTATACTCTAAAAATAGTATATACTTAATCTTACTATTTAGCGCCCTAGCGTCTTGCTAGCAGCTTATAGTAGTATCTTCTATAAGATAGGGCGTGCCTGCTTATTCTTAAGCTATTATCTAGCTACCCTCTATAACTAGTCCTATATCTAGTAACATAGTCTAGACTTTAGCTAGCTGCAACTTCTATTATAATATTAGTAATATATCTATTACTTTAGTATTAGCCTTACTAGCACTTACTAAGCATCTTAATAGCTTATTTATAAGGTTTGTCTTGCCTACGTAATGCTTTATCTTAAAGTTATATACTATCAGCTTTAATACTTAGCCTGCTTATCTTCTTAATAATTTTTATGTCCTTATAAAACCCCAAAGGTTATTATAGTTTATTAAGATCTTTAGCCTTATAGACAGGCCTTCTACGTACTAACGCTAGTATTCTAACGTTATAATAATAGTAAGAAGCTCTAAATTATATATATAGTAGTTCTTCTCTACTAGTATTAGTTTCTATAAAAAGATTGCTATAGGATGCTAGTTCCTATTACTATAGAGCTGTAAGAAGATGCTAGCTATACCTAGTATAGATGCATTAGTCTTTAATCTAGACCTTAGATTTAGGTTGTAGTGTTTAAGTACAGGCGCTATTATAAATATATTATATAGCTATTACTTTGCCTACTCTACTTAGTTAGGCTACTTAAATAGTCCTGCCTTTTTACCTCTTACTAATCCTTTTAATAGTTCAGTAATAGGTCCTGTAATAACTAAGAATCCTTTAATAAACTAGTAATAAAAGTTAGTAAATGTGGGAAAGATTTTAATATCCTTAAATAATATTAGGGTAGGCTAGTTTTTAATTATGTCTACTTATTAAGGATTTATTATAACGCTATTAGTACGTACAATAAACCCTAAGAACTTAACACTAGTAACTGTAAAAGCACACTTCTTTAAGTTAATATAAAGGCTATAGTGTTATAGTTAGTCTAGTATCTTTTTAATATAGACCTAGTAATCCTCTCCTTCTTAAGAGAAAACTAGGATGTTATTAAGATACACTACACAGAATATATCTAGATATTCTAAGAGGGCCCTGTTTATATAGCCCTAAAATGTAGCTAAAGTATTAGTTAAACTAAATAGCATTACTATGTACTTAAAGTAGCTATAGTAGGTGTA
This sequence comes from Nothophoma quercina, assembly GCA_021642125.1. NCBI lineage: Eukaryota > Fungi > Ascomycota > Dothideomycetes > Pleosporales > Didymellaceae > Nothophoma > Nothophoma quercina. The sequence continues at coordinate 397,025 of JAKIXB010000035.1, read as the reverse complement.
AAATGCTATCTTCTACTTATTACCTTACTAGATGCGTATTTAGTAGTATGCGTTTTTTATATCTAGTTTAGTACATACCTTTACTTTACTAAGCTAATCTAGTGTCTTACTAATTAATAGTAGAGCTAAATAGTTCTTCTTAGTAACTTTGTTTAATCCCTAATAATCTACGTATAGGTAGAGGGTGCCATCCTTCTTTAGTATAAATAAGATAGGAGCACTTACTAAACTTGTACTTTTATAGATCTAACCTAGGCGTTGTGCTATTAATAAGTATTTAGGTAGAACCTCTAGCTCCTTTAAGGAGAAGTTGTATAGTAATCTATATAGTATAGTAGTGCCTTCTTCTAATTCTATAGCATAGTTACCTCTATAGTGTTCTAGTAGCGTATCTGCAGCATTACTACTAGTAATATCCTTATAATCTACTAGTTACTTTAGTAGTACAGTCTTGCTATCTTAAGATACCTTAGTACTTCTTACTAGTACTGCGTATACTCCTAGCTTATCTACAAGAGACTTTATAAATTAGGCTAGTAGTTCTACTTAGACTAATAAAGGGTTAATCTTATATTACTACTGCTTTATTTTGTAGTTAAGGACTATGCACGCTAGCTTTATTCTAGGTAGGCCTAGTAAGATAGGCTACGCGGCATTAGTTACCTTATAAAATATATAAGTAAACTACTAGGTTATACTTTAGCAGTCTTAAGCCTTAATTATTACTTAATAGGCGTAAAAGCATGTAGCTGTTAATAAGTTAGGTAAACAAATAGTAGGCAATAGAACATTAGTAATCTCTTCTAAATTATTATATAGTATAAAGCTTTTATTAATAGTATTAATTTTAGCTTTATAGTTAAGAAGCATATAAACTAATATTTACCTATCTATAAGGTTATAGCATAGCTATGCTTCTACTTTAATCTAATCCTCCTTGTTAAGGTTTGCCATTAGGTTAGAGGAGTTCCCTATAGCCTAAAATTTTTTATCTTAATTAAGTTAGACTTAGATGTAAGTAGTTAGCTATTCTTCTTCTTATAGTAGTTGCATACCTAATAACCCTCTATTCTATAGTAGTAGCACTTGCTAATTATAGGGGTAGTATTAAGTAGTTATTTCCCTATTATTAAGTAGTGTTGTTATAGCTAGGAGCCTGTTAAGGGTGTCTAGGAGGATCCTTATAAGAATTAGTGTAAAGAGTTATTCTAACGTAAGGTTAATGCTATAACACTACCTTATTATAAGTTATCCTCTAGTATAGCAGCGCGCTCTACTAGTTCCTATTATATAGTAGGAAACTCTGCGTAGTTAGATAGTGCTACATAGATTTTAGGCCTTAGCTTACTATATAGATATATTACTAGATGCTTTTGCTTATAAGGAGGATTAATTTAGTTCTCTAATGTAGAGAGATATGCTACAAAATTATTTACAGACTAGGTATCCTTCTATACTTATTTCTAGTATAGTATAGTAACTTGCAATTCTTAATTAATAGGACTCTTTATCTAATCTAGAAGGAAGGACATTATATTACGCTATACTAGCGTTTTACTATTATCTTCCTATTTACGCTGTATCTATAGCTAATAGAATATTAGCTGTAAGTACTAGAGTATAAAAGCAATTTTCTAGTCCTTTAGCGTAAATGCTGCAGGGTCTAGATAGAACGTAATCTAAAGCCTAGCTTAAAAATTATAGTACTCTTATATGCCTTTTCCTTTAAATACTAGAATCTTCTTAATCTTTAGGCCGCGCCTTATAATTATGATTAGTTTATTATTATAGCGCCTTCGTCTTGCTAGTTACTTATCTAGGTTAGGGTTAAAGAATGTTATCTTAAACTTAAGGGTAAAACCCCTTTATAGAAGCTTATAATTAGCTAGCTAGTGCTTAAAGTTATCTACCTTACGTTATAGTTAACAGAGTTTAGATAGCTCTTATAATTCTTATTACTAGCATTTTAGATGCATAATCTGTTTACTTAGGCTTTATAGCTACTCTTTAGGTTAATACCCCTAATTATTACTGTAAAGCTTGTTTATACTATTATCTATTACTACTAAGCTAAGCCGCTACCCTAGTAAAAAGCTAGACAAATTAAAATTATTAAGATATACTATAGTAGTAAGCTTAGTAATAATATAAGTAAGTAGTTATAAGATTAATTTATGTTATTCTATTTTATTAGCTACCTAGGTTAAATCTTCCTACTTACTTTGCGCTAGCGTCTAGGCTAGCTAGCGCCGCTGCTAGTCTTATAACTTAAACTTTACTCTAACTAAATAGCCCTATTACACTCCTTACTGTAGCCTAATAGTAGATTATATAATTAAACTAAACAAGGTAGATAGTAAGACCCTAGACGTCCTATATAGTCCTTTCTATACTATATCTTAGGATAAGCTATTAGTCTTACGCTATACATTACTAGATTTATCAGAGAAAGGATTTATTAGAGCTAGTAACTCCCTAGCTATATTACCCATATTATTTGTATAAAAGCTAGGAGGTAGATTATAGTTTAATGTAGATTATAAAGCACTTAATACTCTAACTAAGAAGAATAGGTACCCCCTCCCTTTAATTAAGGAAACCCTAAACATAATTAGACGAGCTACCTAGTATACAAAGCTAGATATTACAGCTACCTTCTATAAGATTAGGATATTAAAAGGGTAAAAATAGATAACTACCTTTTATACGCAATTTAGATTATATAAGTAGCTAGTAACACCTTTTAGACTAGCTAACGCTCCTAGTACTTTCTAGAGGTACATTAACTAGGCCTTAAAAGAGTTCCTAGATAACTTTGCTTTAGTATACTTAAATAATGTATTAATCTTTACTAAAGGCTCTATACAAAAACACTATAAGCACGTATAATAAGTTATTAAGCGCCTATAAGAAGCTAGGTTAAACCTAGAGCTTAGCAAGTGCGAATTTAATGTATAATATATAAAGTACCTAGGATTTATCCTAGAAGCTAGGAAGGGCATATTAATGGCCCCTAAGAAAGTGCAAGCTATTTAGGAATAGCAAGCACTTACTATAGTTAAAGGCGTATAAGGCTTCCTTAGGTTTATAAACTTCTATTAGAAGTTTATTAGAGACTTTACTACGCTATTAGAGCCGTTTATATAACTTACAAAAAAGGACCTCCCCTTCTAATAGGGAGAAGAACAGGAACAAGCTTTCTAAAAACTAAAAGAAGCCTTCTTATTAGATAAAGTACTTGCTATCTTAAACTTAGAAGGGAAGGCTGTAGTTAAGTGTAATTCCTCTAGCTTTACTATAGGTGCTACTCTCTTACAAGAAGATAGATTTAGTAACCTCTATATAGTTATATATCTATCTAGGAAATTCCTCTCCTATAAAGCAAACTACTTAATTTATAATAAGGAACTCCTAGCTGTAATCTTTTACTTATAGGAGTAAAAGGCTAAGCTTTAGAGCGTATAAGAGTTTAAGGTTATTACTAATTACAAGAACCTAGAGTATTTTACTTAGAAGTAGAAGCTTATAGAAAGACATGTACAATAGGCCTAAATTATGTCTAAGTTTAGCAATATAAAGATCTGCTATAGACTAGGGAAAGAGAACATACGGGTAGACGCACTGTTAAGAAGAGACTAAGACATACTCTAGAGAGAAGATAATAAGAGACTAGTAAGTAAAGAGTTTGTTATATTAGTTTTATTATACTAATAGGACCTTATCTACGCTGCCCCTGTATAGATGCCTACTCTTACCTAAGAAGATACTATCTTATTAAATACTTTACCCTAAGTAGTACTACTAGAGAACCTAATAGCTGCCTACTAGGACTAGGCTGTAGAAGATAATAAAGTCTATTAAGCCGTATAGCAAGTAGTTAAAGAAAAAGTAAGATCTCTTAACTTTATTACTAAGAAGATAGCAGTTTCTTTAGGCAACTATATAGTTATAGATAATAACAAGCTTTAATAAAGAAATAGAACATAGGTACTAGAAAGTAAACCTATTTGTATAGGCATTATTTAACAAGCACACTTAGCTATCTAGATAGGACACCCTAGAAGAAAAGAGATATACTATATAATAGCAAGAATATAGTACTAGCTAGGGATAAGTAAAGATAACTATTACTTTATACAGAACTGTAATATATGCTAATAAAGCACTCCTTAGAGAGATAGGAAATATAAGTACTTAAGACTATTACTAGTACCAAGCTATACATAGCAAGATCTTACTATTAATTTTATTACTAGAGTCCCCCTCTCCTTAGGCTGTATAAATCTTATAGTAATTAAGGACTAACTAAGCAAAGGAGTAATCCTAGTTCCTTTAAAGAAGATTAAAGCTAATAACGTTGCTTAGACCTTTATATAAGAAGTTTACTACCTGTATAAACGTTTAAGATCTATTACTTCTAATAAAGGAACTTAGTTTATAAGTAAGCTATAGGGAAGAGTGTGTAAGCTCCTAGGCGTGCAACGGAACCTCTTAACTATATTCTATCTATAAATAGATAGACTTATAGAAAGGGCTAATAGTGACATTAAAATAGTAGCCTATATGTATATAAACTACGCGCAAGATAACTAGGCTACACTTATACTAATCCTAGAGCTAATACTTAATACTTGTATAAACTCTACTACTGGGGTTTCCCCTTTCTTCCTCTAATATAAGTTTAAGAACTCTCTGTTTCCTCTAGACTTACCTAAGAACCTAGTAGAAGGAGACCCTCTAAACTATATAATAAACCTAAAGGAGCGCGTAGAAGCAATTGTATAAACCTTAAAATAAGTAGCTAACTAGGCAATCTTAGCTATAACCTACTCTTAGTAATAACACGAAGTATAAGTAAACTATACAAGGCAACCTGCACTAAAATATAAAGTAGGAGACTAGGTCTAGCTAAACCTAAAGAACGTTCTAACTAATCAGATAAGTAAGAAGCTAGACTAGAAGAGTATAAAGTTCTAAGTATTACGCATACAAGACCCTTACTAAGTTAAGCTTAAAGTTCTATAGTAAACTAAATCCTACTATATAGACTTACTAAGACTTATAGCTAGTGACCTTCTACCCTTATAGTAAACAGGAGATTTACACCCTAGAGCAATTATTATATAAGAAGAAGGCTAAGATAATTACCTAGAATACCTAGTAGAAGATATAGTAGATAAACGCGTATAAAGGAACTAACTGCAATATTAAGTAAGATAGAGAGGTTATAACACTTTAACTTAAGAGCTAAGGGAACATGTTATTAAAACTAAAGCCTATAGAAGATAAGTAGCTCGTACATAGAATATATAGCTACTAATAGGGAAACTATCTAGGGACTAGAGAAAGAATCATAACTATACTATAAACAGTAACTGTATAGAAAGACTGCACATACTACTAGGAGCCTACTTAGTATTACTAAGGTGTCCCTTCTCCTTTAAGGCAGCGATAGCCCGTCTGCTAGAACTACTAGTAGTTCTAGAAGTACCACTAATAGACATAGAGGAAGTACCTATATAAGAGTTAGTAAAGTGGTAATAAGCACTACTATTACTCTATATATAGTTAGAATAACCCCTATTCTACTCTCTACTAATAGACACGTAACTAAGGAAAGCTATAAATGTCTTCTTACTTTAGACAGCAGTAGCGCAGTTATTAACACAGCTAGTAAGGTTAATAGCACTATAAGAGTAAATAATAAAGGCCTTAAGGTAGGAAGGGCGCTAGGTAAGCAGCTAGTAAGTATAAATAGTTATACAAGCAATAACAGGGGAGTAATTACAGATACTAGTACTAAAAATAGTGTTATATAGAGACTAGTTATAAGGGTAGAAGAAGTAGTTAGTAATATAATAAATATTAACCTGTACAGAATGTTAGTAAAGAACAAAAGACTGTAAGAAAGGTATTATACAAGAGTAAACGCAAGAATCTAGTAAAGCTTATTAGTAATAGCCTTATCTATAATATACTACACAGTATAGTGCTAGCTAAAGTTAGTAGGACTTTAAAGAATGTTAATGTTAGCTAGGATAACGCTGCTAATAGTTATACAAGTAAGGAGCTAGTAAGTAACATTAACAAAGTAGTTAAAAGTAGTAGAGTAAGTGCTAGTTACAATACTACTAGTAGAACCTTAAAGATAGTTAAGTCTACTACTTAGGAGACTACTAGGACCTGATATACTATAAGCAGGAGCGGCTATAACAACGTACAAGAAGGAGTAAAGTAAAAGAAGAGTTAAAGACGTAAAAAAAGAAGGAGTTAAAAGCTAGGCATTAATAGTTATATATGCCTCTAGGACTAGGAAGGACCTACTAAGCAAGCTATAATTACAAGTAAAGGCAGCGAAAACCTACAGTTACTATATAGATATTATAGTAAAAAGCACTATATAAGACTATTACCTTTACCTATAAGCAAATAAATTTTCCAAATTTGTACAGCGCTGCAACGCATATATAACAAAGTATAGAAATAATACTAGGCAGCAGCCTTGTAGCTATATAGCTACTAAACACTAACGTATAGAGTTGTAAGTAAATAGAGGAGGGGGGTATTATTATAGGCTAAGCCCTAAGTGTACAAGACTACATATAGAACTTGCTTACGTAACACACTAAGCGAAGCTTAGCAACCCCTACTTATCTTGTATAAGTAAAGATAGCTTCTTTTCCCTATCTTTCTGCTTCTGTAGTATAGGACAAATGCATACTCGTTAGAAGGCCACTTTAACCCTTAACACAAACATAATATCTAAAGCTAAGTACTAACGCTATATTATAACATAAATAAATAGTAAAAGTATATTTAAGATATCTTAAGAAGATTAAGTAGTAAGCTAGGTTAGGCTTATGTTACGCCTCCTACGTAAGTAGAAGAACAAGAATAACTCTAGTAACTTTAATATACACGCAACTAAATATAATAAGAGTATCTCTCTTCCTAATGCTTAGACTAATCTAGAATAAACTCTTTAGGAGAAGACTACTAGGTTAATAAAAACCTAAAAGACTATTAGGACAGCTGTAAGGGAGCCTTCCTAGCTGCTAAATAAAACCTACAAGCATATATATAAGAAACGTAAGGATAAGGGTAATAACTTAATTTAATAGTAAACTTAACTACTAGACTAATAATAGTAACTAGCCTACTAGTATAGTATAACTTAGACTATTGTAATCTAAAGTATAGATAGCTTTTATAGACTATATATATTTATAACTATTATACTATTTACTACTTAAAGAAGATAGGCGCTTTGTAATCTCCTTATAGGCCTAGATAATATAAAGAGAAATGGTACAACTACCTTAACAATTACTACAGAGAACATCTGTTTAACAAACGCTAAAAGAAGTAATTCCTTAGTATTAATAACTTATAAGCAATTCTATAAATGTAGTTAGTTATTGGTAGAAAGTACTATAATAATGTGTAGCTACTTTACCTAAATAACGTATGCATAAAGCACTAACGCGCAAAGACGTAAAATAGATTTAGTAATAAGGAGTCTTTTTTAGGTATAGACTAGATAAGAGCTCTAAAATATAGTTCCTTAATAATATTAGGACTAATCTACTTATTAAACTCCCTATTAAATTAGGTAAAGTAAAGATAACAGCATTATTAAACACTAGAGCGTAATTAAACTACATCTCTTCTTAAGCTATATAGTGAGCTAGACTTAAGCTATAGTAAAAGCAGAACCTATATCTGCTTATAGTAGCTAATAAAGAACTAATACTAGTAGAATTAGAAATTACTTATAAAGTATTATCTGTTCTGTTACAAATACAGAACTACATAGAATAGTTAAACCTAAATATATTTAGGATAGCTACTTATAACGTTATTTTAGGCCTACTATAGTTATAAAAGCATAATCCGCAGATTAATTAGAAGAATTAATAGCTTTTATTTAATAGGTGTAGATGTAGGGCTACTACACGCTAGCTTACGTAACTTATACTAGAGTTAGTAGATAAGAAGGAGATTAATAATATTCCTTTAATATATAAGACGCGCTAATAGTATAGAGTAGTTAACTATATAGACTAAGAGCGCCCCTTTATAATAGTTAAGGAGACTAAAAGTATATCTCTTACTATACTAGACGTATACTAATAGTATAGCTAGATATTTAAAGAAGAGTTATCTATAAAAGCGCTACTTAAGCACTAACCTTAAGGTTATAAGATTAAACTTAAGGAAGGGAAAAAACTACCCTTTAGGCTATTATACTAGCTATCTAAGAAGGAACTTAAAGTACTTTACAAGTATATTAAGGAAAATCTTATAAAGAGATTTATTAAGAAATCTAAGTCCTTAGTAGGATTCTTTGTTATCTTTATTATAAAGAAAGACAGCAGCTTAAGACTCTACGTTAATTACTAGAAGCTTAATAAAATTATAATAAAGAACTAGCACCTGCCACCTAACATTAGGGAGCTACAGGATAGACTCTAGGGACTAAAGTTCTTTACTATACTTAATTTACGTAGAGCGTACAACCTTATATATATAAAGAAAGGTAAAGAATAGAAGACAGCGTTCAGAACCTATTATAGTTATTATAAATATATAGTTATACTATTTAGGCTAACTAATACACTAGCAGTATATTAGGCATTAATTAATAATATGCTTTAGGAGTATTTAGATATAACTATAGTAGTATATCTTAATAATATCCTAGTGTATAGTTAAATACTAGAAGAACACAAGGTCTACGTAAGATAAGTATTAGACTACTTAGTAAAAATAGACCTTAGGCTAAAGCTAGAGAAGTATAAGTAGTACAAAGAAGAAGTAAAATTCCTTAGCTATATTATAGGAAGGTATAGAGTAAAGATAAGTAAGAAAAAGATTTAGGTTATAAAAGATCAGCTAACACCTACATTAGTTAAGGGAATCTAAGAATTCCTAGGGTTTGTTAACTTTAACTAACGCTTTATTAAAGGCTACTCCCTAAAGGCCTTACTACTAATAAAGCTTACACAGAACAATATACTATTTAAGTAGGAATAAGTATAGGAAAATACTTTTTAGCTACTTAAGTAAGCATATATTAAGCTACCTACACTAATTATGTTTAAAAGTAGTAAACTAATGCGCCTTAAAATAGATGCCTTAGATTTAGCATTAAGAGCTTAGATTACATAAGAGCAAGATAGATAGTAGTACCTAATTCCCTACTATTTAAGGAAGTTTATAGTACCTAAAGAACGCTATAATATGTATAATAAGGAACTTATAGCTATTATTAACGTATTATAATATTAAAGAGTTTACGCAGAAAGCTGCTCTAAACTTACTATTTACATAGATTATAAGAACTTAGTACATTTTATAATAACTAAGATTCTGAACTAAAGGTAAGTTTATTAGTTAGAAATGCTTAGTTAATATAAGTTTAAGATCTTATACACACATAGAAAGTATAATAGTAAAGTAGACGCGCTTAGCTAATGCTACGACCTTATAGGTAAAAAGATAATTAGTAAATTTGCTATTCTTAGGAAAAACAAGGATAGGTCCCTAGGACTATTATACTAGCTTAACCTTACAATAGTGATTTAGCAGGAACACTATACACTAGAACAAGTACTAGAGGAATTAGAAGAGCATATTATAAGTAGTTACTATAATAACTTGCTTTATAAACATCCTAGTATTACAAGAATAATAGAACTTATTAAAAGACACTATAAGTCCCTAAACATGCGTAATAAAGTTAGTAAATTTATTAAGAATTACGTAAGTTACTAGTAGAATAAATATAGTACACATGCTAAGTATAGAGAAGTATAAGTAATAGAGCTACTAATAGTACTAGAGATAAATATTATAATAGATTTAATTACACAGCTACCTAGCTCTATAAACCCTATTATAGGATATAGCTATAACTTAATCTTCGTTATAGTAGATAGATTTACTAAATACGTAGAGATAATACTGTTTAGACATAGCTATATAGTAGAATAACTAGCACATGTCTTTAAGGACTAGATTATCTACTATTATAGAATACCTGAATTGATTACTAGTAATAGAAACAAGCTCTTTACTTTAAACTATTAGATTACGCTCTTAGTAGTAATAGGAACTAAGAAGAAACTTTCTATAGCTTATTACTTATAGATAGACAGACAGACTAAACAAGTAAACTAAATAATAGAGACGTATTTCTAAATTTACTATAACTAATATTAAAACAACTAGGTTTTACTATTACCTATAGCATAAATCACATACAATAACAAATTATCAGAAGTAATAGGCTATTTACTATTATTCACGAACTATAGCAGACAACTAAATCTCTTTACAAGATTACTAGATAGTAATATTTAGACAGAATTAGCAATAACCTTAGTTAAAGCACTAAAGGAAGTACACTAGAAATTGCTTAAGAACATTGCTAAAGCTTAGTTAAGGAGCATCTCTTATGTTAATAAAAAACAAAAAATAGCGCCTTTACTAAAGGAGAGGGATAAAGTGTATCTCCTTACAAAAAACCTACGCACACAATAACTAACAAAAAAACTAGATAAAGTTAAGGTTAGACTATTTTTTATCTTTAAATAAATTAGCCTAGTTAACTATTAACTTGCGCTACTTAAGGATGTAAAGATCTACTCTGTATTCTATATCTTACTATTAGAACTAGCTAACCCTAGAACGCTAATCTAGAAAGGCTTTTACCACTAAGCTAATAGTAAGGATAAGTAGGATGTTAAAAAAATAATAAAACGCTAGAAGAAAGGCTAACAAACTAAGTATCTAGTTAAGTAGTTAGGATACCTAGACTTAGAAAATACATAAGAACTAACTATGAACCTTACAAACTGCTACTAATTAGTATATAAGTACTATAGTTTGTAATAGATTCCTTAATAAGACCTAGGACACTCTACGTTGTAGGAGAAGCGCATATCCTAATAGATACTACTAGATAATCTACCTCCTTAGTAACGTCTAGCTCTCTAGTTACAACTATTCTATTTACTATATATAGCGCCTTTTACCGCACGCGATTATTTGCCTATTTTAGGATCTTCTTATTACGTAGTAACTATGTAATTATAGTTACTGGTAAAGTTTTATCTTTTTCTACCTTTTTTTAATACTTTTCGCGAGTTTTATCTAGTAATAACTAGGACATGTTTATACATGGCTTTCTAGCCTTAGTGCACTTAGTACACTTTAAATAGCTTAAACCCTCTAGCATAACGTAGTACTTATAGCCCTTAAAGAAATAATAGTTATAAGGAACTTTAGTAGGCGTGTTAGCTTGTTAGATTTCTAAAGTAAGGTAGATGTTATAGGTATAAAAAGATATTATAACTTATAGGTAACTAGATACAGGGGCAATAGATTATATATATCTCTAGATATATATTACATAGTTTAAGGATAAACTCTAGAAGGAGGGAGGATAGTGTTACGATCTCTAAGCACGAGAACGGCACAGTAATAAGTACCTACTAACTAGACCTTAGAGTTACCCTAATAAGTAGAGAAGTAACTACTAGGTTATGTTATATAACTACTTATTAACAAGCATAATATATATAACTACTTATCTATAAGCATAGTACAATACTAGTTGTTAATAAGCATTAGGACTTATCTAATAGGACTAACTCTAGTTACTTATTAACAAGCACTTTCCTTCCTTAGTATATAGTACGTAGAAGCATAACCCTTATAGTTTATATTTAACTTTAATAATTAAGTTTATTATTAGAATCTTAACCTAATTAATATTTAAGCTATATAGCATGTTACTCTTTTATTACCTTAAGCTATTATATTAGACTTTGTCTAGGTATCTTACCCTACCTAATCCTAACGTACTCATCCCTAAGACCTAACTTAAACTAGTACACTTTTGGACTTCGTCTAGTACAACTTTAACATTACCCTAGTATAAGGTATTAGAGTAATAGGAAAGGTAATTCTACTATTCCTTATTCTTATAAGCAAGGTTCTCATCTCTAACTAGCTTACTAAGAACCTTTTATAGAACTAGGTTCTTAATATTAGTTCTACTAGCTAGACTAATAATAATCTAGCGCTTATTTAGCTTTACTACTTTAATATATATATATAAAGCCTTTTAGAGCTGTAAGAGCTACTATTTAGTAGAGTTCTAGAATCTCTATAAAGATAAGAAGATAATTGCTCTTTATATACTAGTATACTTAGAATACTTATTATAGCTACTTAACGTTACTTACTTCTTACTACTAAAGTGCCTATATAGTAATAAGGTTTTAGCCTTAGCACGCAGTTATATCTACTATGTTAATAAGGACACCTTCCTACTAGCCTTTAAAGTAACTTTTAGTAAAATATTTACTATAGAAAACATTTGCACAGGCTTTAGAGGTACTAGGCCTGTCCTATATAACTTAGAGGTTATACTATTAAAGCTTAATATGCGCCTATGCACGCTAATACTACTTAAACCTAGTAATATTACCTAGGAGCTAAAGACACTATATAATGCTTATAAAGTAGAGGAGTAGTTAACTCTAATTTTAAAAGTAGATTTAAATCTATTAAGGGTCTTTAACAAGTTTATTAGATAAATAGGCTAAATAGTTAGTAAAGGGCACTTAGTATATAGCTGATAGTATAGTATTAGTATAGAAAAAATTAGCTACTTTTTAGATACTATAGAAGCGTCTACTAAGTATAAAACCTGTAACGTAAAGTACTACCGAGGCAGTAACACCACTAAAGCGGTAACTTTTCCTTAGCATTGCGAACACTACATATAAACATCTACTTTACTTAACACTATATATAGATTCCTTATATAAAGCACTTATATCTAATATAGAATCTTCTTCTACATCTTTTTAGCACGTACGCGCGTTGTGCCTAGTCTTGCTGCAGTTGCTATAGTGCCGTTAACCTAGTTAGGCTCTTTTTTAACTACTACTACTATATGCCTTCTTTGCTACTATACGACTACTAAATATACTCTTAGCTACTATTAATGCTGCTGCGCTATACTTTATTATACTACTATGCTAGATCTACTTTTATTTGTAACTTATACGCTTAGTAAGCACTGCTATCTGCTCTTTAAGCTAGTAAATGCATGACTTTATAATTATATTCTTATATAGTATTGTCTTAGCTTTTTTAATTAGCTGTGAGTATCCTTTTTAGGCTAATTATAGGTCCTGTACGAAGGTATTGCCTACTAGTCTTAATTGTGATCTAAATTTATGTATATTGCTTAGTGTTCTTAACTCCTAGGGTGTTTCTAGGTGGGGTACTAGTAAGGGCGTACAAATTAGCACATTAAGGCGATCTAAGATACGCTAAGCGTTAACAGGCACTAGCCTTAAAGCCTTAAAGGCTTTTTTACAGTTGTTGTACGTAAACACGTAAAAAAATGTATCTTTAAAGGCTAGAAAGAAGCCTTCCTTGTTAATATAGAAGATGCGTCGTAATGCTAAGCCTTATACGCGCTTAGAGTACTTGTGTTTTAATAGCAAGAAATAAACTATATTAAGTAGTTAGAGGATATGCAATAAGTAAGTAGGCATATAAAGGGTTAGGATCTTGTGTACAAGGTAGTAGTCCTTAAAATCCTAGTTAAGGTAGCTTTTATAGCTATTTAAGATAAGCAGCCTGTATAACCCCTTCTAGCGCGCCTTTATATGCTAGTTAAAGTGCTTTAACTACTTAAGACTAAGTGCGTTAGTTGTCCAGCTATTAGTAGAGACTAAGAGCTTCTAATTGTATGGTATATCTTCCTCCTTATACTAGGCTAAGATGTATATAATGCCTTTATAGATAATAAAGGGTAGGATAGTATACCTAGCAGCGTAGATGCCCTAAATTACTATTACTTACTTATAATCCCCTAGTTAGATTAGATTAGGTCTTGTACGCCTCTTAGAACCTGTAATAACCTTTATTAAGCTAATTATACTTATCTAGAAGCCTGTCTTATTAAAGTTGTGGACGTTGTCTAGATAGACCCTATACTAGGTAATTATGTCTTATATAAGCTTAACTACAAGCTAATAAGCTCTAGGTCCTCTTGTATAATTCTCTAGCGATCCTTTGCTTAGTTAAACGCCATTTTAAGCTGCTCTATATAAGAGATAAACTGCTTAGCTTAGTTCTTGCTAATAAGTGTCCTGCTATAGGCAGCTAGTAGTTAATTAGCTATATCTACTACCTTAGACAGTCTAGGGGCAAATCCTTGCGCGTCTAGGTTAAGAATATATTATATAAGGGTTTGCTCTTCTATAGGAGTAAGCTTTTGTCTATTAGTAGTTATAAATAGCTAGAAGGTAATTTTGTTCTACTAATTAGAGAGCTATTATTGTAGGACTTTATATACACTAGTAGTAAGGCGTATGCTCTTAAATTAACCTAAGTTGTACGCATTTAGCGCAAGGTTAATTCTACCTTCTTGCTATAGTAGTTGCTCTTTGCGTTATTAAGCTATTGCGTGTTGTACGTGGTGTTCGCAATACTAAGGAAAAGTTACTACTTTAGTAGTGTTACCGCCTTAGTAGTGCTTCACGTTAAGTGATAATATATATATATATAGAGGAGGCCCTTATAGTTAGTAAAGTAGCTAACTTGATTACTAAAGAGGAGGGTAAAGGTTATAGTAAGAGTAAGACACCTATAAAGAGGGTATATATTAGATAATACTATAGGCGTTATAGTAAGATTAGATATAATTCCTGTACTTATAAGGTTAATGTAGAGGTTATAAGTAATAGTAAAGCTTCTAAATAATACTCTCTAGGTCTATAAGTAATTATTTCTTAGTATTATATTATAATATAACGCTGTATAGGCGTTCTACTGTTAAAAGTAGGCTACTTAGTAGGGTAGACTGCTTAATAGTTAAACATGTTATAATAATATTCTAAAAGTAGTAATATAATAGACAGCAGTTTGAGTAGGAGATTTAGTTTTCAAGGTTCTATAGTTATATATAAAAGCGGATATGTAGTTAAAAAAGCATATACTAGAGTATTTAATTTTCTGTTATAACACCTTTACTATACGTTTATATAAATCTCTATTACAAACGCTCTTCTACGGTTAACATGTCTGGAATAATTGTACCGATTACTACAAACCTTCTCTTAGTCCCGTAATGCGCGAAGCATTTAAAACCGTTGGGAGCGAATATTGAGGTGCTATTGCAGAGAGCTTCACAATCGCTCTGACGTCATTATCTCTTATGAACTCTAGACTTCCCTTCCTCTCAAGTTACCATACTCTCTGAGTCCGGCTCGCCACCAACTCTGTGATCCGAAACTCTAAAACGCCCGATTCGCGAGATACTCCCAATCGCAGCCAGCCAGTGGCTTCAGCAAGGGATGAACCGCGCCTCACGGTTGGCAATTCTTCCGCTTCTGTAGCTTCAGCAGTACCAGGGCCCGCACCTAAGATGATTGTGGGATCGATTTCACCAGAATCATGCGATCTCAGAGCTCAGGATTGTGGTTCCCATCCTTCTTATCCTATCGTTGGATTCCGTGGGGGATCCTCAGTACCGCTGTGAGCAGGGAGCAGGCCATTAGGAGGTTTTGACATGCATTTTACTGCAGCTGAGGGACCGCTCAAATACCCAGACCATCGAGCTTGATGCATCAGCGTTTGCGGCAGTGCTTCAAGTCGAACGTTGCAGCGCTTAAGATCTCTCTTGGACCTCGATAGGCAGGCGTGGTAGTGATCAACAACACGTGGAAAACATGCGATGAGTTCGAACTTTTGATTACTGGCGTCAAGAACCAAGTGTCTGTACCAACGGGGCTGCACTGCGCGAATCACAGCTCGAGAACATATCACAGCCAAGGCGACCGTTGGGAGGATTTCCTCCAGCTCTCCACATCTGCGAGGCATGTCAAGATCGGTATAACACATTCTGAAAGCCTGATTCTGACACGTCCTTCGGCATGTTCCGATTGGCAGACATGGCAGGACTCGATATTGAACATGCAGGGCTGAGGCACCGCAAGCCTCTGTGCTTGCCAGATCATCTTGAATGTCTAGCCCTGCGGGCGAAGCCACGCGCAGTACAGGTCAATCGTGGCCATCGGCACACTGTTCAATATGCTCATGAGCTTGATACAGAATTCTCTGCGCGTCTCCGCGTTTTCTCATTCCTTGTTCCCAGTCCTCTATTCTTCGACATTTGCAGTTACCCTTGTTCATACCTGTTTCACCTTGTAGGACCTGCGTGGCTTACCACAGGCTTTGAGCCTACGTGGATCTTGACCACACAAAGCAGCTATTTCGCATAATCTCGGAAGATGCCATATCAATTGCAACTGTAGTACACCATGAGCAACTCATCGAACACAGCAGATCCCCTAGTCGTTCAGAACTCAGGAAAGTGGTTGGGAAACGATGGACAGTGGTCAATGTAAGGACATCAACGCATTACTCCCTACACATGACATTGACCTAGTGTTAGGTTCTACATACATGCGGGTACACCGCCACAGCGCTTTCATGTTCTGCCCTCGCTGAACAGTCAAACGATCTATATACCTCGATCGGGTAATTGCCAGAATATCTCAATCGCTAACTGCGCGACCTCGCGTGGTGCAGAGGCTTTCTCAACAAATTCCAGCTCTGGCTTCCAGCCTAATGCATCGTCCACTTGGAGTGAGATAGGACTGTATGATCTGGAGCCTGGCACTGCTTTCGCAATGGAAGGAACGAGCCTATATGGCTATGACAGTGCAGGTATATCATTTTTTGGCAGAACGAACGACAATGTCACACTTCAGCAGCAAGTCATCGGAGCCTACTCAACACCGACTAAAGTCGGGCAGTCGCGTCTTTGGCTAGGAAGACTAGGTCTCTCCCAGTTTGACTTGACAATAAATAACACAGATCGTCCAGTATCCTTTCTACGCGCGCTCAGGCAACAGGGCCGCATTCCTAGCTTATCGTTGGGGTACCAGGCGGGTGCTGCATATAGTGGGCTGAGCACCTTCTGATAGACCTAGGACCTATGCTAAACCAATTATAGGATATAACAAGACCGAGGGCAGCCTGATTCTCGGAGGCTACGACCAATCTCGAAGGTTCAACGACACCATTCCCATCCCAATCAAAGATGACCTTGTTGTTGGCGTGCAAAGCATTACTGCGACTTTACGAGGCGGTTCCATTCAGGTAATGAACACCGGTGTTCTTGCCACGCTCGACACTGCCGTTCCTGAGCTTTGGCTCCCGCACAACTTCTGTGACCAGCTCGCGTCGGTCCTCAATCTGACCTATCACGAAGACTCGGGACGGTACACACTGACCGACGAGGCACACAACGCTCTTCAGTCTCTCGATGGATCGTTGCGATTCCGACTACGGGACCGACGTACACTCCGATCCCTTCATCAACCTAGAGATTCCCTATAAGGCGTTCGACCTGCAAGCATCGTGGCCGATCTTCAATACTACGACGAGGTACTTTCCGCTAAGGAAGACAGCGAATAAGACACAATACGCGCTCGGCCGAGTCTTCTTACAGGAGGCATATCTTGTGGTAGATTGGGAGCGCGATACCTTTGAGCTCAGTCAGGCCATCTTCAGCGACCCAATGCCCGAAGCTAACATTGTCACCATACTGCCGAATAACAACAAGACTTCTTCCACTCTTGTATTTCAAGAGAGTGGTTCGCGGTTATCGACGGGAGAAATCGCCGGCATCGCCATCGGTATCACGCTTCTCGTCCTCAGTGTCGCCGCTGTAAGCCTTTGGTTCTGGAGACGCAAGCGTAGGCCTGACACAACATTTCAAGTGCTACAAGGACATGGCAGGACTGCACCGAGTGAGTTGGCCGTCCAGAACAAAGCTGAACTAGAGGGAGTTCGACCGGTTCAACCGGAGCTGTACGCGCCGCCTAAGCCGCACGAGCTCGCGCATGGTCAGGGAGAGAACGTGAGAGTTGAGATTTTCGCACCGCCAGTTGTGTATGAGATGGGCGATACTAGTGTGCACAGAATATGACTGTGATCATGTGTGTTCTGACCACGCCAAAAGACGCGAGAGTTCCATCGTCAGCTTTTTGAGAATGTTTCAAGCATCTCAGACTTGTGCTAGCTCTGATGAGGAGAGTTAAACGTCGGGTGTAGTGTTCCTTGCGCAGATCATATGTAGCAGACTCTGTAGTTTCAAAAGGCAATAGACCAGAAACAGGGCGTATGAGGAGCATTGCCGGTACAAACGGCGTAAGAAGGTCCTGCGATTGGGAGCCTGGGTGCAAAACAAGTATCTCCACGTTTGCCTTGTGTTCAAAGCACGGGTCGCGTAACCTTCTTTCCCTTGCGCACTTTTCAAGTATCTTTACCGTGAAACAAATGAAAGCAAATCGTACGGCAAGCGGAACAAACAATGGTAACCATGTGATCGGGTGCAGGAACATATGTCAAGATACTGAGCAATCGTCGTGCAAGTCAAGACCATATAGACTTTCTGTGGACAGGCAGACTGCGTAGACCATAGCTCGACGTGACCGTGATACCCAGAGGAGACACGCTTTCACATCGACCTGTGCCCGAGTCTTCTGGAGGCAGACTGGTGAGGTGGTTGTAGAAAAACGAGGTCCGGAACGAGCGAGGCCTGTTCATAGAAACATGGTATTTCAGACCCAAGATGATATTCTGTTTGCATTTGAGGTGTTACCAGCAAAACTCTAGATGCAGAGCGGACTCCCAGTCATAAGGAAACACTGATCGCTCGACAGTGCTGGACAGCACAGAACCATCCGAACTGTTTTTCGAGCCACACAACTATAGGCAATGTAGACATCAAGACTAATCTACAGGTCGTGTTGTCGGGGTGACAGTCGTCTTCTATGGAGCTATATGAACATGAACTACAGCCAGCATACACACAATTGCGTACATGTCCCTATGCCCCAGGGTCTTTGAAAATAGCAGTCGAAATCTCGTGCACATTTCCAATGCCACTTTGGATGCATAGAACTGCAGGAGACGAGAGAGTAGACAGCTTGTGACAGGGAAGGGAGCAAACTCGGAGAGCATGGAGCGGTTGCATGCTTCACGTGCTGCAGTACGTGAAGGGCTTCACATGCATTGATGAACAAATCTACTCCACCGACGGCGGCAAGAGCCATGTGAGCTGGAAATCTATCAGACAACACGGAGGCGCGGTAAGGAGATGTTCGAATGACATGGGATGACAATGTGTACAGTATATCTGTCGGAGATTGCTATACAACTGCGAAATAAGTGGCAATCCTATCTACAGTCCCTTCGCCATGACCATGCAGCCAATGCTCACGCCCAAAAGCGATGCAGCCCAATCCAAGTCACCGAAGTAAGACGCCAAACGTGAGATGGAAACTACTGCCTGCGACCAAATGCTCGCTAAGAGGATGATCGTGGAGAACGTAGAGATTCGTGTGAAGATAATATATATTCGTGTCTGCCATATGGCGACTACCTGGTACCGGCCTCAAGCTGACCAGGTGTTGGGTGTGTGGTGCTGTCTGATTGCGGCTCATTACGACCGCGCCCGAACCAGCTGGAATGACCCTGTGTCCTGTTGGGTCGCAGCCTTGACACCCACCCTGAGTTCTCAGTTGTCTGCGGTTGCTGTGCCGCGTCACTGGTCGTGGAGCGACTTTGTCGGCTGGGTCGACTCAGACGACCAAAGCGGTCGGCGCGCTGTGTTGACTGAGTGGTAGTAGTGGGGCTGTTGCCAATGATGACCACACGCGAGCGGAACAGACCATTGCGAGAGCTGGTCCATATCGCCTGAGGTGACGAGGGCGAACGCATGCCCATTCCGGGGCGGCGACCGGAGCTTGCCTGGTCAGCAGTCTCACCCTCAGGGCGAGGCTTAGGTACGTAGTAATCGGCCTTGCAAAGAGGACAGCAGGCACGGCGACTTGTCAGCCATGGATCAACGCAGCTAGCGTGGAAAGCGTGACCACAGGTAAGACCTCGCACGTCGTCATCGTCCTCAAGCGTGTCCAAACAGATAGCACAAGTATCACCAGGCTCAGCCAGCATCTCAGGAGCGGTGGCGGTGCGAATAGGGTCATCCTCATCTTCAGACTCGTCATCGTCTTCACGGCGAACGTGCGCTGGGCCTACGTCTTTCCCTGTGGTGTCAACGGTGTCGGTTCTTGTCATGGGCGCCTTCTCGTCCTCGGGCTTCTTTGAAGCGGTGGCGGTCTCCTTCGCTTCAACTGGTGACATGCTAGCTCTCGGCGATGTCGTATTCTGAACATCATCGCGAGCCATGGAGAGTGCCGTCTCAGGTCTGGGGCTTGCAGCGCCATCTCGTGCAGGTATCACGCCCTCAACGTCCTTCATACTAGCGGCTCGGCTCTGCGGAGCTGTCGCAATGCCACCGTTGGCTGGTAGTCCCTTGGTTTCTCGAGTCGACTTCCATTGCTTGTACTTCATCAACGGGAACTGGTCGTTGACCTCGTCCATAGTCATCAGTTTCTTCTCTCTTCTTCTCCTGTGAGGTCGCGGCATCGCTGTCAAATCGATCGGTTCTCCATTCTCGCCTGCAGCTTGGGCCGCGCGGCGACGATTGTATCTAAAACAGTACTTCACACCAACGATAATCCTGCCAAAAGTGTCAGCTATGCCATTCTTCACACGTGGCGCTGGCAAGTTGTTTACCAGAGGTTTGTGAACACAACACCGAACCCTAGAGCAACGAAAAAGAGCAGCGGCGAGCTTGTAGGCCCACCACCACCACTGCTCCCATTGTTCGAAGTGTTCACTGGATTGTTCGCAGTTGCGCTCGGTGCTGCTGAAGAGACGGCGGACGACATTGTGAGATTGTTGTAGATCTACGGGTCCATGTGTTTATGTAAAATCGTGTTTCTGACACAGGAAAGGTAAGTCCTGTGAAAGGGCCGTTGAGCCTGAGAGTCGAGCAGGAAGCCGGATGCAGACGGCGAGGCTTGATCGACACGAAACCGACAGTGGAAATACGAACAGTTGGAGTCGAGGGATCGAAGTGTTGCAGCCACAGCAAGGTCGTCGACTTTTAGGTGGAGCCTCAAGATTCGCCCGAACTGGCGGGTAAGAGCCGGTGGTGGTGACGGCAACGACTGCGCGTGCTGCGCAGTGGCGACGAGCTGACTAAAAAGGTGCAGCTGCGTCTGCGATTGGCCGTTGCATGTGAGTTGGCACAATAGCTCCACTGGCCATGCGCTCTGGACGGTTTGCAGGCGCTGTTTGGCGGGCACGTCGAGTGCGACAGGTGGTGAAAGTCGAAACTGGGTTCCAAGGTTGGGAAGGAGCGGCAGGATAAAGGGCAGCCGCAGCACGCTCGCTAGATGCGGCCAAGCAAGATGACCGGAACCTAAACAAGGCTTGCCCGGATCAGCGTCTCTCGACAATTGCCGCTTCACGGACGTAGCGCCGAAGGCCTGTTATTTGGGATGCGCGAATCGTAAAGATATGGCGATAACCGTCACTGTCAAGCTGAGCGATACCATGATCTCAGGTCTTTTGGATTTGTTGACGTTGCGCTGCATGTACCCTCAACCTTTTGGTTGTCATACGTAGCCTTCAGGGTTCGAAACGAGCAACCTCAATCTTGTGTCAGCGCATACACACTGCTCGGTCTCAGGAGCACCACTACTGTTGCAGCACTTCGTATACGGCTCGTACGCTTCCCCAACTTCGACGCTCGGGTTATCTCTCGCTCTTAAAGCGGCAGGCAGGCTTGCGTAGAGTCGTCAGCACATATTCAACCCCTGCTCAAGTGGAGAACCTTACCCCATGCGCCTAGCCCTTCAGAGCCTGGTGCGTGACTCTAACCTGCCCACTGCAGCACTTGAAGCAGGTCAAGCGTTCCCTGCTGCAGCACGATTTTTCGCCCTCTCCAGAGATCTTGGGTGTGCACTTGCTCCGGCTTGCAACATTTCCGGGGTGCATTCGATCAGACTTGTCAGTCTTGCTTTGACGGTAAGAACCCCGCGCTGTTATCCAAGTTCACGCTTTGGAAAGCTAGACCTAACGTCATCAATCTAGGCCTGTCCCCCCATCAGCCCTGCTGCAGTCATTGTGCACCGCCCCAGCCATGGCCGAAGCAGCCGAGGACAGGAATCCAATCGTGTTTTTCGATGTCACGTTAGGAGGTACGTGCCGCTTTCTCCAGATGGTGGTGTGGGCGCCCCTCACCCCGCGCCATCCTCCACTATGCGCCTCTCTTGGGTCTAGTCTTGGAGTGGTTGTCACCGTTGTCGGCATCGTGTTCGCGCACTTCCGATGAGCTACTGACACAAGCCGGCAGGGGAGAAGTTGGGGAGGATTCAGATGGAACTATACAAGAATGTTGTACCAAAGACAGCCGAGAACTTCCGCCAGTTCTGTACGGGTGAGACCAAGAACAACCGCGGTCAGCCTCAGGGCTACAAGGCCTGCAAGTTCCATCGCGTGGTAGGTGCTATTGTCACTTGCATTGATCCGTTCCAGTGTCATATAATAATTTGCCTTTCATTCTTCAGTGAGTTGTTTCATGCTGACTCTCATGTAGATCAAGAACTTTATGATCCAGGGAGGCGACTTCATCAACGGCAATGGCACTGGATCGAGGACCATCTACGGCACTGAGAAATTCGCGGATGAGAACTTCACGTTGAAGCATGACAAGCCTGGGCTATTGTCTATGGCTAACAGTGGACCAGATGTGAGATCACAAAGCAGCAGCACCTGAGCACCTGTTCGATCCTGACGATACACAGACAAACGGCTGCCAGTTCTTCATCATCACAGCGAAGCATGGCACACCCCACCTAAATGGCAAGCACGTCGTCTTCGGCAATGTCATCGAAGGTATGGACGTTGTCACGAAGATTGAGAACACAAGGACCGTTGCGAATCCGGAAGGAAAGCCAGTACAGGACGTCGTAATCTCGCAGTGTGGTGAGATGTGAGACACAGTCCCAAAATCCGCACACCCGTTTGCGAGACATTTTCCCATACTTCGTTTGGTGATGCAAGCAAAGTGTGCATAAAGTCGGAAGAGGTAAATCTAGAAAAGCTTCTGGCCGCAACCCCTTGGTTTTCCGGCTTGCGCATCCAAGGGTGATGCTGTATTACATGACTACTGCTTGCAAGACACGTACGGGCAGACCATGTGTTTTCGGCCATACAGCAGAGGAACATGGTCTCAACAATAGAAGTAGAAGTACATAGCAGCAAGGATTTGAGGCGCTCTGCAGATGATTGCATCGTTATTGAGCACATAGAACCATGCAAACGTTCCAACCGAAAATCTGGCCAGAAGTGCGAGGTATAGTGTATAAGCTCTATGAGCTCTCTTTACCCCAAGTGCCCTTACTGGAGACACACGACTAACACAGGTCTCTGACCTATCACGGGTGACTTGTGGGACGGAAGCATTTTGAGGCGATCCACAGAAAAGTTGAACGCCTAGGCGCTAGCGCCCCGCTACCCGTGGATTGTCGCGTGTGTGAAGGGTTCACCATCCCACCGTGCTTTCACGAACGCCTGCAAACGAGTGTGATATTCTCTTTTTCCTAATTGCTGTTCCAATGTAACGACTTCGCAAACGAATCTCCACCCAACATGGTTTCTCTCGCTGCCACCCGCAGACCCGCAGCCAACTTCATGGCACCCACCGTCAGCAGCAGCCTCAAACGCAAGCAACGCGATGCCTCTCCGGACGCGGAGAACGAGACACCAGCACAGATAAAGCGCCGACGTGTCACATTCGACCCCGATGTCGACATACGGATAGTAATGGACGCGGAGAAGAGCATGGAGCTGGTGGCGGAGGAGGTACGGCGGGCAGTCGAAAAGCATGCAATAGGCGAGAAGGGCGAATATGACCAGCTACGGAGCCTGTTCTCAGAGTCTCCCACAGCGCCTGGCACGGTGCATTCTGCACTTCTTCAGAAATACGTCATTGCACTCACCGACGTGGTGCCGCTACTAGATCACACCTGCAAAGGGCTTGTACATGCAATCATCGACTGCAGCTGGATAGCCCGCAATGAGCACTTCGTGCGCTCGTACCGCGGCTTGCTGCGGTCGCTGCTCTCAGTACAACCTGCGTACATGTCGACAATCCTGCAAATGCTTGTTTCCATGTTTCTCACCCCACCTTCTACTGCCGCCAGGCAGCAAGACGACCCCGTCATCCACCAGCCGCGCCTTACCCAAAGAATACACGAGTGCCTCAGGTCCATCCTACGACAAAGCCCTATGGCAAGCACTTACCTTGGACCGATCATTGGTTCTACATTTCCCTATCCCGATGACACTGCAAAAGCACACACACGGTACATCAAGAACATACTGCAGGTATCTGAGTACTGCGCGGAGCTGAAGGGAGAGATATTGTCCTTAGTGACGGATAAGATCGTCAAGATCGATGTTCAGATCCAAGTGGACATGGACGATCTGGAGGATGATGAGGAAGAGCTGGTGGGTCGAGCGATCAACGACGCAGAGGAGGAGGACATGAGTGACAATGAATCTGTCTCCAGTGAGGAAAGTCTCGAGCCTGAAGATCGACGAAAACGACAGCTTCAAGAAAACGTCACCAAACTCGACGCAGTAATGGACCTACTCTTCTCCCACTACGACTCCATCTTTGCCAAGAACGATCTTTTCGACTGCGACGAGCTCTTCGAATCCCTCCTCTCCCAATTCGCTGCCATCATCCTTCCTACCTACCGCTCCCGTCATGTACAATTCCTCCTATTCCACTTCAGCCAAACGTCCGCCGATCTCACCGAGCGCTTTGCGGGCTGCTGCTCGCACCTCGCCTTCGATCAACTGCGCCCTCACATCCTCCGCGTCGCGGCCGCCGCATACCTCGCCTCCTTCATCGCGCGCGGCGCCCACGTCTCCGGTGCCGTCGTACGTGACGTCTTCGACCTACTCTGCCACCACCTCGAGCGCCTGCGAATGCAGCAAGAACCCGGCTGCAAAGGTCCCGACCTGCGGCGCTACGGAACATATTACGCCATCTCGCAAGCGCTGCTATACACATTCTGCTTCCGCTGGCGCGACCTGATTGTCATGCCGGATGGTCGCACACCTACGGATGAAGACATCATCTACCACGAGGGCGATTTCACATGGTACAACAATGTCCAGGACACACTGCGACGAAACATCTTCAGCGCGCTAAACCCGCTGAAAATCTGCGCGCCTAGTATCGTAGGCCAGTTCGCGCGCATGGCGCATCACCTGCGCTTCATTTACGTATACCCTCTCATCGAGACCAACAAGCGAATCCGTTTGGCGCGCAGCATGGCGGGCGGATATCTAGGCGGTATCGGCGGGCGAGAAACAGCACTAAGCCAGAAGCGCGGCGATGATATGTTTCTGCTTGATGCGTATTTCCCTTTTGATCCGTACGTGCTGCCACGGAGCAAGCGGTGGATTGAGGGCGATTATGTGCAGTGGAAGCCTGTGCCGGGGATGCCCGTCGAAAAAGATGAAGAAGACAGCGATGAAGAGGAGGACGAGGAGGAAAGTGAAGAGGAAGAGTCGGGTTCTGAAGCGGAGGCAGAAGTTGTGGAAGACGCGCCTGAAGACCTCGATGATCAGAGCACAGAAGCAAGCCTTTGATGCCTCGCATCTGACAAACATGTTTGTTTTTACACGGCGTTCAGAGGATCGGGAATCATCTTGCATAGCACGGCGCTGGTTGGGGCTTCTTTGCATATCTGTGCCATGTACTTTACTATGCGCAATCTACGAATGACGGGCATGGAACAAGACAGGATACGAAGCACATACCAAACGCAATAAAAAGTTGATGCACATTATACCTGCTGTCATTGCACATGGTCGTATCTGCCTCATCTACATATCCTAACCATAACGCCTGAGGTGCTTTTACACCACCCTTTCGCAATCCCAACCCAAGAGGCCGAAGCCGAACATGCTCACACCAAAACGCCATTCCACCATCCATTACTTTTACACGATTCATTATCATCACAGCGTCTACTCCCGCCCCCGACTAGGCAATCTCACAGTACTCTGATCCACCTCCACATCCTCCTCTTCCACCTCACTCAATTTCATGGCCCTTAGCAAATCCCTACTCGCCCTTGTCCCATCGCGCAAGTCCATCGCGCTCTTAAGCAATAGCTCCTGCATAACCCGCGGATCGCTCTCGACACCCAGCAAACCCTCTATATCCGGGCCTCTCGGAATCGGAAAATCGACAAGCGGCCGCCCGTTCGGACCGGCGCTGACTCGGCTGTGGCGGTGGTATGCGTACGGAGGCGAGGAAGAGGAGGAGTCGTAAGGGTAGTTGTCGTCTGTGTCGCTACCCACTGTGCTTCCCAACCCAAGACCCGTGACACGTGGATCGTTTGAGTCGTCGCGGCTCGAATTCTCCCAGCGCCGTGCGCTCCGTAAAGGGCCGTAGGATTGATACTTCCTCTGCTGTTGCAGCGTGAGCCTTTCAAAGCTATCCCACAGCTCATCTACATCTTCCTCCTCGAGCGAGGTGTCAGTTGTCACGCTCATAGGTGGACTCTGGTCGTCGGACCCGAGGCCGTAGGCGTGCGTGTGGCTCCAGCCGTCCCAGATTTGCTGGGAGCGTTGCGGACGGTGCGTCAGCGGGGGGATGGATGTCGCAGGAGGTTTCGATTGCGCTTGCATTTGGCTGACTGAGGACACGCCGCGGGCGTGCATGGATGGGTGGTGCGGGTCTTGGTTTGTGGGGAGGCCTTGCTCGTCGTATTGTTGCGGCGTGAGAAGGCCTGGGACGGCGTGGTTGGGCTCGGATTGCGATTTCATGTGGAAAGAGGCGCGG
Source organism: Nothophoma quercina (assembly GCA_021642125.1). NCBI lineage: Eukaryota > Fungi > Ascomycota > Dothideomycetes > Pleosporales > Didymellaceae > Nothophoma > Nothophoma quercina. Next base: position 370,201 of record JAKIXB010000035.1, on the reverse strand, counting down.
TGGTTGTTTTGACTGAGCTGGACTTGGTCTTCGAGGTTGAACGGGTTATCGTTTGTGTAGGTTGAGCCCGTGTAGGTCGACTCCGAGCCGGATGTTGACGGGCGATAGTCCTCCACAGTGGCCATGTCCAGATCTATCATTGATGACCGCAGAGGTGAATTGGGATCGGAGCTCACGCGTGGGAAGTCATCAGTCGGTGGCTCTGTCGCAGCATGCCGCAAACTTGGATGAAAGCCAGGGCCGAGAGTGGGTTGTGACGAGTAATCCAGCATTGTACCATTCTGTCTCCTCTTCGGGCTTGGACTGCGCATAGGGAACGAGAAGTCCATAGTACTTCTGTTCTCGTCGATCGGTGCGGTCGCTGCAGGGTATTGATACTCCTTAGTCTCACGGCGTCTAGATGTGCGGGTTCTTGGTGCGTCGTACTGCGCTTCTGCCATAGCGGCGTCGAATGTCCACTCCACCGTCTTGCGGTTCGGTTTCGGTGGCTCAGCAGCAGGGAATGACCATTCCATAGTCTTGCGATTTGGCGGGTCTGCAGCAGGAAACGACCACTCCATCGTTTTCCGATTGTCTGGCTCTTGTGGTTCCTCTTCCATCGAAGGAAACGTCCACTCTTGTGTCTTACGGTTATCCGCCGCAGACGGGAATTTCCAATCTCGAGTTGCACGTTTTGTGAGTTGGTCTTCCTCCATACGCTCCTGTTGCTCCCGTAGCTCCTTCTCGCGCGCAATTTCTCGTGCGTCCTCCTCTTCCATCTCGCGTAACAAACTCTTCATGCGATTTGCTTTGATCGTTGGCACCTCGCCAAGGTCGATGCTAGGCATTTCGTCAGTAGACGGCAGGGAGAAGTCCAGGTCAATGACAGTCTCTCTGTTTGGCGCGCCAGGATTGAAATCGCGAAGGACCAGATCCGAAGGAGGTCGTCCCTTGCCGTTGTCATCATCGTCGACCATGCTGTATCTGTAGGGCGTCGTCTGCGTGTCGAACAGCTTATTCAGGCGCTTCTGTCCTCTTGTGATTGACTCCTCTTTGAACCTAGCCTGCAGCTGTTCGAAGCGACCCATATCGGCTACGGGTGGTAGCCCCATCCCAGTAAAAGACTGCCCACCGGCACCACCCACGAATGGATCTGAGAACTGTGGCGCATGCTCTTGCTCGAATTCATCAGAAGTACTGAAGGTCCAGTCGTCATCATCATCGTCGTCGGCTATTGGCGCAAGCGGATCCGGAGCCTGTGCACCGAAGACGTTGAACAGTGACTGACGAGCCCCTCCCTGCTGCTCCCAGTTGTAGTAGTCTTCGACCAGCTTGACCAAAATCACTGTGGGGTACATCTTCGTGGTGTCCTTGAGGTAGACATGTTCGAGAATCTCGTCAGGTATTGGGCGGTCTTGAGGATCAGGCTGAAGCAAGAAAGACACAAAGTCTTTCAGCTCATCTGAATACCGATCGCCCTCAAGCACAGGGACACCAGCGTTCGGCAGGTCGAAGGGCGCGCTCCGGTGATGGGGTGGAAAGCCGCAAGCCATCTCATAGACTGTGCAGCCGTACGCCCAGATATCAACCTCAGAGCCATAGAGGATCTCTCTCGGCTTCGCAAGACTGTGTGGATCGGCATCTTTGATCCATTCCCGCTGAAGCTCAGGCGCCATCCAAAACGGCGTTCCTACGATAGTCGTACGTTTCGATTTCTGAGGTTCAAGAGTGCCGGATACACCGAAATCGCACAACTGAACACGGCCATCTTCCAGAATGAGGACGTTGTTGGCCTTCATGTCTCGGTGCAAGACGCCAGCTTCGTGTATGTACTTCAGACCAAGCGCTAGCTCGCGTGCAATTGGAATGATGAACTTCTCCGGTAATCCAGGTCCAGGGTCCTTCAGCATTGCCATGGGCTTCATGAGTGTTGCCACACTGCCACCACTGGCGTACTCACTAATGATCCAGAGCTCATTGTGGACTGCCTTTGCCTCTTCAATGATGTTCACATAGGGCCGCGCCTTGCTGTCTCTGAGCTGTTGCAAGATGTCAATCTCCTTCAGCGTCTCAGACAAGTTCTTCGTCGTCATCTCCTGGTAGTCGACCGTATCGATGTCGATAATCTTGATGGCGACAAGTCCACCTGTCTTACGGCTCTTACCTTTGAAGACACGCCCATAGGCACCCTTGCCAATCAATTCATGGAAGTCGTATTGCGGTGGCTCATCTCCACTGCGCTTTGCCCTCTCTGCTACTAGTGTCTCCATCTCCTTCGCCTGCTGGATAGCGCGAGCCTTGGTGCCCGTGACCATTGCAGGTGGTAGCAGCGAATTGCGTACCGTGTCCATCTTTGCTAGTCGACTGTTCACCCGCTCCAAGTCTACTTGTTCTTCGTGGTCGCAGTCGAACGGAGTCTCGGCGATGCGCTCGAGCGGACTCCCTATAACAGTATCCGCACTGCTAAAGCTCGACGCTGTCGGTAGTAAGGGCGATGGCACGTAAACGGCAATACGTGGGCGAGTCGGCGGCGAGTGATTGTTGGTGGGGTCAGAGATCGAGTAAGCGTGCTTGATGACCGGGCGTGAAGCTGTAGAGAACTCGCGTGGGCTTGGGCTGAATTTCGCTGAGAGCAGAGGCGATGGCGACGCAGCGAAGTGGTTGGTGGTGGGCGTGGGCGTGGGCGTGGGCGTGGGCGGGCACAAGAGACTTCTCGGGTTTGCAATAGGGCTCGAGATAGCGACCTTGTCAATTGCAGAGTTCGAGCGGCTTAGAGATCGTCCCTTTCTTTTCATCGAGTCAGTAAGTCTGGTCAAGCTGAAAGCGCGAGTATCTCTTGTGCGCGGCGTGCTCGAGAAGCTCCCACGCGGCGGAGTCTTCTCGCCCATGGGGACGAGGTCCTCAACATTGCTCTTGGAGCGCTTCAGCGCCCTGATTGTATCTTCATTGAGCATGGTTGGCACCAGTTGAAGTTGACTGGTTGCGTGCGTGCGTGGTGGTGCATGGTGGAGATGGAGAGCCGACTCACGGATGTAGTTGTGTTTACTGGCGGCACCTGGGGGGCAGGTGAAAGCAAGTCATCGCGTGCAGTCGATGCGGTGTGCAGGGCGAACGTCTGTCGACATGTGCAGCTCCGGGGAGCAGAGGGAGTAAAGGGTCTACAACACAGCCAGTCAAGGCGTGCTACTTATCTGACGACGAGAAGAGGTCAAGAGGCGACAGTTGCGCAAGGCACAATAGAAATTAGACACGCAAAGAGCGTTCGTGGTGGAGGCATCGACATATTGTCCAGCGACCCGAATGCGAAACAGCATCCAGGGTCCACATCGGTGTGTCCACTACTGGAGGCTCGATGTTCCACTAAAGCAGCCTTGTCGCCGATGCGGTCTAGTCTGAGATGGCGCCCGCGACGTTGTGTTCCCGCCGCGACGTCATTGGGGCGACGTTGATCGCCATGGGAAACTTGATATGGGGTAGCTGTACTGCAGGGGGAGTCTTTTCTGCACACATTGATCTTCAATCTACACCTTGCTATACGAGACATCTACTTCAAGAGTCCTACAATTCAATTGACATCCTCAACATGGTCGCCCAACCCATCGGCACGAAGAAAGCCATCGCAGGCCCCAAACCCACGGGTCCCAAAACCCTGGGACCAGCAAAGAAGCCCATCACCCACGCCCAGACCAAAACGGTCCCCTACAAGAAACCCGCCGTTGCTCCCGTCAGAAAAGCAGCCGTCACGCCCACAGTAGCAGCAAAGAAGCCAGTCGGCGCACCTGCAGTCAAGAAGCCCGTTGGTTCGCAGCCGCTTGGTGCAAAGAAGGCAGTACCGCCAGCGCCGAAGAATCTCGCCAAGCAGGCGCCGCAGAACAAGAGTTGGCTAACCAAGACAATTGGTGCTGCAAGCTCTGGCATTAGCAGTGCGACGAGTGCTGCTGCGTCGGGGATTGGGAATGCTGCTGGTGCGGTCGTGACGGCTGCTGGGAATGGTGTTGCTGGTGCAGGCAAGGGCGCTGGTGCAAGGTATGTTCCTCTCACACATTGACGTTCCCGTTTTGTCAAGTACTAACACTATGTAGCATAGCAAACACATCGCGAGGCTGGGGCGATATGGTACGTGAGTACGGCAACTCGATCAAGGACGTCACAGGCGCTGCGGGTAGCCGTGCGACTACAAAGGGCAATCCCCTGGGTCTGTCGACAGGTGTTGCGGGAGGTGCTGCGAGCATGGCTTCCAGACCAGGTGTTACCGGCAGCACGGTCAAGAAGGGGAGTGCAAGCAATCCTTTGGGTTTGTAGCGACCTTGGAAAGGACCTTTAAAGACGGTGTAAGATACGAAGATATATGATGCATACGTGTCTGGGTCTATGGAGTTGGTGGGGTATCTCAAGAACATATAGTACAATGTAGTCGTGACAGAAAGCGATCAGAGACCTTCTATATCCAGGACACTCCTATCGCCAGTCGGCAGTTTCGGAACTCCGACAGCTCTCTGTGCGCCGTCGATCATAAGTTCGACGATCTCTGGTGGGAACTTGGTAAGCAAAGCATGCCGTACGAATTCGCTAATGACGTTAAGTTCCAGGTCGCCCATCTTCTCTTCACTGTGCTCCTCAACCGTTTCCGGAGTGATTCCCAGCTCTTCAAATCTACGTGCCTTCAGATGGTTGTATAGCTGACGGACCCTTGCCAAATTTTTCGCATTACTCTTGCTGAAGCCGAATTGTATGCGCACCGACTCAGACTCCGCGGACATATCCACCCATGCAAGTTGCCGTTGCAAGATATCTGCAACCTTCGGCGTCGGGAAGATATCAAACTTGTGACGAAGAACATGCAGTGCCACAAGCGAGCCAGCAAGGTCTTGTGTGTAACTGAAGCAGTGAAGAATCAGAGCCGTGATGGCACCCCTGTCTGTCGCGGATAGGCCTTGAAGAAAGCGGTCGGCGTCGTGTCGACTGCGAACCTTCGTCCACCAGTCGATCGTCTCACGGAGCAGTTCGCGAGGTTTGGGAAGGTTGGCATTGTCTCGATTGGCAGCATCGCCAAGTGCAATGCGGAGAGTCTTCCACAGACATCGAATAGTTTCGCCATCAGGGAAGACGGTAACAGGTGCATCCGAGCTGTCAGTGAGAGATTTGTAAATCTGCCAAGCTTCGACGTACTTTCCTTGTCGACATTTGTTGTCGATGAGGACGTTCATGACCGTACAATTCGGGTTAATGTTAGCCAGCTTGAGCTGTCTTGCCAGATACTCCACATGCTCCCACTGCAAGCTTCGGGCATGGTGGCGCATGATCAGTGCAAATGTCGATACGCTTGCTGTAGGTACTGCTATCGCGGGGTTCGTGTCGATGACACTGACATTCTTCATTTTCTTGTCGATGGCGGTTTCGCGACTTTGCGGCCCGGGACGCTGGGGTTGCATTGCCAGTCTTGCTTCTTCGATCATCTTCCAGCCGATGTTCTCTGCTTTCAAGACATTCTCGGGTTCTTTCGTCCGTAAAAGCGCCCTGAGCAGCATGTTGAAATGGAAAGCCTCGGGCTCATACCCTCGATGGATCATCATATCGAGGATCTGGGCAGCGGCTTGGGGCGCTTTCTCAACAACAGCGGACTTCATCCAGTCGCCGAACACATGACCGTGATACGCCATGGGCAGGACTGTAATAGCATCGAGTGCAATGCTAGTCATGGCCGAGATGTTGGTTGCCAGCGCGTATAGCAAATTGAGTCTTCTGAGAACCTCATCAATCTGCAATACATTTTCATCGGATGCAATAAAGCCTCCGTGGACCATGTCTCGAAAGACCTCCTTCGCGCCTACCAGTGATCGTGCTTCCAAGAAACCGACCAGACAAGCATCATACAATTCGACGGTAGCTCTACTACCATAAGCGGTCTTGAGCGAACGGTACAGCTCCCTCGCCTCTTTCTTTCTGTAGTGGCGCTCCAGATCAGAGCTAGTATATGCGCGGAACACTGACAGTATGACGGTCGGGTCCCAATCGGGCTCTTTTGAGAAGAGTTCTTCCATGATTGTTCGTGCCTGGTCCGGTTTTCCGGCAAGTCCATACAATCTCACGCCTAAGTCCAAGTACTCAGGCATCGTGCCAAACTCGAACCGGCTGGTCTCCCATTCGTCAAGAGCCTCCTGCTCCTTGCCAGCCATAAATTGCCGTTCAACGTTGTATGCGACCTGCGCAGCAATCCGGGGAGCTTTCGCCCAAGCATGATCGCGATTGAGCTGAGCTAAATGCGCCCTGTGACGTGGTACGTCGGAAGAGTCCGTAGACTGTGATTTCCAAAGTATGCTCCAAGCTCTCTGAGACAGATATTTGGGCAGAGTTCCTTTGTGGCTCTTCGCCAAGGTATATGCTTTCCACAGAGGTGCTCGCAAGGTGTGGTTCAACTCATCCTTGTAGTTGGCAAGATTGAACAGATATTGCAGTCGCTTGATGTTGTGCACTACCCGTGGATCGCGACTGGAGATTTCAATGACGATGTCTTGTCCGTCCGTCCATTGATGCGGGTCTTTGTGAACATTCTTGGAGGAGCCTTGCTCAGACGCCTCTCGTTGCGTTTCGTCCGCTTCGCAAGGCTCGTTCGGCGGTTTCGTTCCACGGACCGGTCTATGGCGAGTCGGGTCCCATGCTCTGGCGTAGGACAATATTTCCCGAGGCTGTGTTCTTAAGAGTCGCGTTTGTGAGGTTGGTACGGAGTGAAGAATGCATCGTGATCGACGGAGCGCAAGCATCAGCAGGCGCGGCAGGAGTTAGTAGGGCGGAAGGGGGGACTGAGTTGCATAGAAACTGCGACTCTATGACCCATCTAGTTGAGGGGAAACAGCAAAGAGAACGAAGGTCAGGGCTCCAGAAAAGAGGTCTACGACGACAGCGGTGCCACCAGAAGCGTCTTCTCCTGTTAGCGAAAGGTTCCTTATCGATAAAGCGCGTTGCTTACGTGTGGAACCTTTGTGCAACTGTGATCGCGCAAGTCTTGTGTCACGTAGAGCAGGTTCATTTGGATTGAACATTTGTTTGCTTCGCACAGCTTTGCGTTCATCGCGTACTCCACTCTTCTTCATCGGACAAGACTGGTCCTAGAGAGAGAGAGCCATAACGCAGCACCTGAGTACGGGCTTAAGGATGGCACACTCGCTCCACCAATCAGAGCCTCCTCGCGAACGGTTCACGTCCCTGGGACTAGCAATCGGACTTGAGCAGCGACCAAAGATGTGGACAACATCAGAGAACGCGTCACAGCTCAGAGCGACTGGTTTTACTATAGCTGATGGACGGAAGAGTCGGCAACGGCCCTTCTTCAGATTGCCAGCTGAGTTACGCAACGTAATCTACGAAGATACCCTGGACGGCCTTGGTAATGTATTCGCATATTTCGGAGGCATGTCCTATGTCCAGCCTCGCTGCATCGGCATCCTGTATGTTAACCGGAAGATCCACGACGAAACAAGTCTTCTGCCCTATTTCTCAAACTCGATCACAGCAGGCCCTTACTCCAAATTCGAAAACTGGGTATAACTACGTATCAGAGAACAACTGCACGCGATATCCAAGATACACTTTGTCTTCGACACTCTCCCGCGCGATATCTCGGAGGACCTATTTTGGGTCTTTCCAGACTTCGGATTCGACTTTGACACCAACCTCGCAATACACAGCCTCATGTCGCAGCAGCTATGCTTCCGCAGACTGTCTAGATTGAGGCACATATTTGTCGAACTGCGCTCTTACGCAGAACACCTTGATACTCTTGCTGACGAGGTTGAGATGCCTCCAGAGGCGTGTCTCGCAATCAAAGAACTGAAACCACAAGTCGATCTGACGGTCGACACGGTTTGTCTAGGCGCCGCTCTTCGTCTAGCTGACATACCTGCTTCTCCAACTACGGGTCCTCGTATGCTGCGGTTCGATAGATCGTGTGAAGGAGAAAGACGTTCAATCTAGGATATACTCGCACGGAGGGGAGTTCCTGTCCACCAGATCGAAGGGAGAGGTGAGCCTCTACGCCGTGACTTAGCATTGTACACAAGAAGAACACTGGCGGATGAGGACCATCCTGAATGGAAATCTATTGAAAGAATGTGTCAGGATATCTTGGGCAGACTGCGTAAGCGGACAAGAAGTTCGCCATCCGAAGAGACAAGTATGTTGATTTTGTGGCTGAAGCCGCTTTTAAAATCTGCCACGGAGGTGGGTTGGATAGTCACGGTGAGGCTGTTTGTTCTTGCCCTTCATCTGCCACATGGGCAAGAACGCCAAACAAACGACATCATCGGCTGCACTTCTTTGAGGTTCCCCGCGCTGCTTCGTTAGTACATTTACACGCACTTTTCGCGGCCACGTTAACTTTCAACATTGCAATTTCGCAATGTCCTCTTTCGCAGTTCCCGCAAAGCCCACCAAGTCACTCACCACCTCAGAGTTGGAGGAGAGACTTACTCGTCACCGCAACTTGCAGAACGGTATGGAGCACATCCTCGGAAAGTTAAAACACGACGCTAAGGGCGTCACTATAGACGATGCTCAGCGGCTTGCTGACAACGCCGAAGATGGAGACGAGTGGACTGCTAGCATCATCGACGCTGTCGAGGACCTCGCGCTCCGCAACGAAGACGAGCAAGCAGTTACTCCACACCCCGCTTCAGAGATCTCCAATGTACCGCAAGACATAATCGAGCGGCTACGCAGCGACCCGAGCAGCATTACCGAGGAAGACGCTCGCCGTTTTTCTGAGACTGTCGAAGCTAGAGACGAACGTTCGGCACGCCTGGTGTCAGCAGTGGAGTCTTTGGCTGCTGCCCACAATGACATCTATTCGAAAGACTCCAGTCTGAGCCAGAGCCCTCATCCGTTCCTTCTTACGGTGGTCAAGGACCTCTATGCTGCTGTCGAAGCGAATCCTGAAGACATTGACGCTGAGATTCTTAGGACAACCCAGAGCATCGTCAGCAGTAAGTTGCATGCTCCACTTCGATGGTGACCCATTGGCTGACCCCAATACAGAGATGCAGAAAGCCATCGGACACACCAATGCACCGCACCCAGAACTCGAGGCTGAGCTCCAGCAAGAGTACGCTAAGATTGTACCCAAGGTTGAGTGTGGCGTTGTCACCAAGGCAGAGGCCGATCATCTGCATTCGCTAGAAGCCCGTGCCCATGGTCACACAGAACGGGGCGGCTTGACTGCGCAAGCTCAGTCTGTGGCAGCCAGATGTGAGCGACAAACCTCTTTCAGTAGTGGCTCTGGCAATCTCCGATCTCGTGCCAACAGCCGTTCATTTCCTCCTCACAAGCAAGCCCTCCATGACACCGGCTCGGAGACTTCGGGAGTCGAACCGAAGGACCAACGCTCCCCCGAGAGGAGCGGAGTAGCGCCATCGAACACATCCGTTCGACGATTGCAGTCACTCAGCGAGTCCACCAACACTGCTCGTGGCGACGGCAGGTACGATGCCGCTTTCCCTAAGCTTCAGGCCTACGGGTCGTTCGAGAGGGGTAGTGGTGGCTCTGAGAATATGCCTCGCACTCAGAAGCACGAGAGTGGTCAACAAGGTCGTTGAGATGTTCGGAGCTGCTTAGCTGTGGTTGATCACGTGAAGGTTTTTACGTAGGCACAGGAGATGCCACGAGGAAGTGGTAACTGAGAGCAGTCTGTGGATTTCTTTACGACACAAGTGCTTTAGATACAAGGGGCTTCGATGCAACAAAGCTCACTTTTTTATTCGGTGGACCAGCCTATGTTCAAGGCTACTCGAGGAAAAGTACAGCATTTAAGAATGAAACTTATGAATTCTATGGTATCGCCGTCATGCATCTCATCTATTCGCAATGCCAATGCGCGTCTTGCCTGGTCCTTACTTGATCTCAGTCTTTGCCAGCACGTCGGCCAGATCATCGACCTTCTCGTCCTTATCCTGTGCTACATTTGCTTCTTCCGCCCTGTTCTCCTCAACCAACTGCCTCGCAGCACGCTCTTCAACCTCAACGCCCTCCTCTTCGTCGTCACTGCCTTTCTTCGCCTCATCATCGCTGTCTTCCTCCTCGTCCTCGTCATCGCTCTCCAGTTCGTCGAGCTCGTCGATACCCCAGTACTCCTCGTCGTCCTCCCTCTCGCCGCTCTCCTCTTTCCTTGCGTCCAGAATCTCGCGCAGCTTCTCGATACTCGGGTCCTCCTCATCGAACTTGTTTCCGTTGATCTCTACCCTGCGGAGAGCAGGCAGGTTCGGTGCGGCAGCAGCCAGACCCGCAAGACCCTTAGCATTGATTTCGTTGAACTGCAGACGCAGAACCTCGATGTTCTTATTCTTGCCCTTTTGCAGCGTATTCGCAAGCGCAACACCACCCCTTCCACTGAGCAGACAGTCGCCGACACCGAGCTCGCGCAGCTCAGGCCAGTTCCCAACGACGTTTGACAGCGCCTTGCCGCCCATAGCGGTGAACGTGTTGTCCTGCAGATCGAGCGTCTCAAGCTTGCTCAAGTGTGCAATACCGTATGTAAGCAGGTGTGTAATACCCTCCTGGCGAATACCGTTCTGTGTCATCTTGATCGTCTTGACGCCCTTGTTGGCTGCATACGCTTTGGCCCAGGCCTGCATGCTGCCGTTTTCGAGGCGGTTGCGGCCGCAGATTACGAGCTCGAGGTCCGGCACGTCCTTGCCTTCTTTGCGCGCAGCGTCCTTCTTGCTGGCGAGCGCCGTGAGGGCGTCGGCGAGAAGGACGCCGGCCGCGGGACCCATGCCATTGTTGTTCAGATACAGGAAACGCAGGGGGGTGTGCGCGGAGAGGAAGTCGACGAGGGGCGCGACGGTGTTGAGGCCGAAGGCGTTGTCGCAAAGATCGACGGTTTGAAGGTTCGGTAATGTGAGGAAGGCGTTTACGAGGTGCTGCAGCGCTTGTGGGATCTCAGAGAGGAGGCGGCCTGTAAATATGTCGGCGAAGTTTGCGACCTGGTTGTGTATCAGTCTTTCTTATGTCAACACAGATGCAGGAGAAAGGTAAACATACCTTGAGACTCTTCTTGGTCTCCAAAACCTTTGCCAGAGCCTCGCAGGCCTCTATGCCGAGGGTGTTGCCCAAGAACCTGACTTCCTCGACAGCATCGTTCTCCTGCAGCGCCTTGATATGCGGCTCAATGTCCTCCGCAGTAGTGAGCTTCAGGCCCTTGCCCTCAAGGGAAAACAGCTTCTCGCTCGACATAGTAGTTGTGACAAAAGAAAAGAAAAATTAAGAAGTTCCTCGTCCAAGAAGCTTAAGTGTTAAGGGCAGTCGTGGCGCGGGTTGACTGTTTGGGGAGAATGTTTTGGCACCTCTTGGTGGGGTATTTGCACAGGCTCGAAGTGGGCTGCCTTGCGCCGCATCCCTGCAGAAATCAGGGCCAGACGGGCAAGGGCGGGAAAGCCAAGCCGCAGGCGACAGACGCAGGTCGAAGCGCTGGGATGACATCGCCAAAAGTTCGCGCGCGTTCCCGAGGCGATTTCTAAGCAGTGCTCCAACACCACCACCACCACCACCACCACCACACACAATGGCATCAGGTACGTTGGCGATGCAGGGAGATGGCAGTCGCGATGCAGATGGCTGATAGGAAGTAGCACCACCGACCGCCGCCAATATGGGCGCAGACCTCAAGGACACCACTGCGCCGCAGACGAAGTACAAGGTATGCCGTCGATATGGTCTTTTCAGAAAATATGAAGCTAACGGAAATAGCCTTGCTGCGTATGCACCGATCAGAAGGCAAAGCGCGACGAATGCATGCTGTTCTCGACATCGAACGATCCCCAGAAGGAGTGCGCCGATCTCGTCTCCCAGTACAAGACATGCATGGCCGGCTACGGGTTCAAGATATAAGGCGACCATCCGGGATGTATCATAAAGAGATGTCAAGTTATGTACAACACACAGCATCAAGGCGTTCGGCATTAGATTTGGGCATTCTACATTCGATGTATATATACAATGTACAACCTGAATCTTCCCTCTAAATGCATGGGTATATATGATGATGTTAACGTCAACTGAGCATACTACTGTGTCTTGCTCTTCGCTTTTCCGAGGATCTCGCTCTTTGTGATGAGTCGCCACAGACACCAGAGGTAGCAAATGCCAAATCCGCCTGTCCCAACGATGGCATTCGCGACCACCCACAGGTCTGGCTTGTCGGCTGGTGGCGGATAGAAGGCTTCAGCAACGTGCCAGCCCACCATGGCCAGATAGATGTTCAGATGAAGGATCTTGCTGAGCAAGTTTAGGCCACCTTTGCTGCCATCGTGATAGGCAGAAAACGAGACTGGTGGGAGACCCAGCAAGTACGCCCAGAGAAGTGTGACGACAAAGTACGGAACTTGCAACTCGTCCCTCTTCAAGAGAGGAAATATTGTCCAAATACCAAGCATATTGGCAAGTCCCACCCAAGCACGTGTCGATGGCAGTAACCCTTCCTGCCCACCTAGTAACAGGGTCATTGGCATAAGCGGAAGAAGCACGTTCTTCTCGTGCACCTGGTATGAGCAGAGGAAGAAGCCCCAGGAGACCGCGGCGAACGTCAAGGGCAGAAGCTGCTTCTTGGGCTTAATGAAGATAATCAAGCATGGTGGCAGGATTGCAGCGGATGTAGCGAGAAGAGCTGCACGCTGGAGAAGCTGCTGTGGGTAGCGGTGAAGCTTGTGGAAGGTGTGGATCGTACACCATATGTTGGCCACCTTATCCTCGAAGAGACCGCGCGAGAAGGGGAAGATCCGGTGGATCGATTGGGTCATCTGTAGGACAATGGGGTAGTACCAGGCGTTGGTGTCCCAGCGAATAGGCAATGAATCCATGAGTGGTGGTCTTGGTAGTCGTGTGTCCGAGACGCCCTTGTACATGTCGTACGCAATGCCCAACAGGAAAGGCAGGTATAGTGCAGCGAAAGCCGCGACCGTCACCATTGCGATGGAAAGAAATCGGACGATGTTGATCCTAGGAAAGAGGCAGATTCCCACCAGGTACGCAAAGACCGCGGGAGCGTAGAACAGGGCCATCTGCTTGAACCCAAGTGCGCCCACGAAGAAGACACAGCCCCACAGCGGTCGTCCAGCGACCATGCTTGACAACGTCGCAACAGCGAAGCCAAGCATGACCGTGTTGTACTGGAAATGTCCATGATCAATCAGAATTGTGCCAGGCTGCAGTAGTATGGCTACCAGGGCAATCGACCCCTCCCAGACATTGACACCCTCTGCTTTTGCGTATCGACGTAGGAAGATAATGAGCGCTGGAACATAGGCAAGGTATTCGGAGACGAAGACGGTCGCTCGCATGTAGATCTTGAGGTTGGGGTCGTCGAGAGCACGCGACTTGTCGAGAGCGAACCAGTCTGATTTGATAGCAGAGCCACTGCGAGGTTCAGTAACGATCAAATTATCAAGGTATTGTGACCTACATGACTCCTAGTATCCAGCTATGGTAGGCAGTGAGTGGAGGATAGTCTAGACCCCACCACTGTAGGTCATAGAAATACCATTGCGACACAGGAAGGTGTTTTGTGATTTCCATCCAGTGCCGCTGAGCCTCAAAGTCTCCATGCATAGGCGGTGATTGATAGCCAGAATATCCCCACAGACTGACAGTCCATCGAAACAGGCCGACGGCCATCAAGATGAGAGGTATGGTGACCCATAGCGACACCGTACCCTTCGCTGGCCAGAGGAACGCGACCAGAGGGAATGCTGGCTTCCGTACATTGGTGCTCTCATCGAAGTCAAGTGTTCCATGTGTCACATGGGCAAGGGAACCTTCTTCGATCTTCCTCCTCCTGCGCGGCTTGTGTGCCGCCGGTGATGCCATTGCGAGTCCGGGGGCTTCACTGGACCGGACGACTGCAGTTCTCGGCTGCGTGTACTTTCGCGGTGGCAGGGACCACACTAGCGGAAAGTGGGGCTACACCGCCCAGCGCTAATCGTGCCTTCTACGGTTGGCTCCACCGAAATTTTGGATTTCTGCCTAGGCAAATTCTCCAGCCATCCTCGATAGCTTAAAGCTGTGCGCCTCGCTGCATTTTTCCTGCACTCTTCTCCCACACCTTTTACCTGTCGACGCCACTTAATTCGACACTTTATCAACTTTACGAGGTTCTACTGTGGGCTACTGAGGACTACATCTACCAGAAACTATTCAAGTCAGTGGGCATTTGCGGCTTTTCCTTAACACACATTCAGAGGGCACTGTTCGTCGCTCGCAAGAGCACGACAAGATCAAACCAGAGGGCTTATGGCTACTATGAGGGTTTTCGTCTTGTCTTCTCGGCTTTTGTGGGAACACGCTGCCTTGAAGCCAATTCATCTGTGGGCATCTTGTGGACTTCCGTGGGCTTGAGGGCACATCGCTTCGCGCGATCTCGAGAGATACCAGTGGGCTTTTGCAGGCATCCAGTTGAACGGCTACCGGCGCATCGCTTCCTATGGAAGCTACCGCACGAGCACACGAGCATTGTCTCGTCTTCCTCTTTTCTTTCCGTCGCGTTCTCATCTCTCATACATTGCCAATCATTACATCATACTGATACATTGTAGATCTAGTTCATCACCGCCATAATGGGAAAGACCAAGGTTGCCGATAAGAAGGAGAAGAAGTCTGAGCTTTCGGGCGTCAAGGCTGGCCGTGTCACCAAGGCCGCTGAGACTCCTAAGGCCAAGAGCAAGACCACTGCCAAGTCTGCTGGCAAGGCTGTTGAGAAGGAGGTGAAGAAGTCCTCTAAGAAGTCCAAGAAGGAGCCCTCCCCCGAGCCCTCCAGCAGCGAGTCTGAGTCTGAGAGCGAGGCCGAGTCCTCCGACTCCAGCGACTCAGACTCCGAGATCCCTGACGCGCCCGCCACCAAGGCCGCTGAGGCTGAGTCCTCCGACTCTGACAGCAGCGACAGCGACAGCGAGGAAGAGAAGCCCGCTGCTAAGCCTGCTAAGACCAACGGTGCCGCTAAGGCCGCTGCTAAGGCTGAGAGCTCCGACTCTGACAGCGAGAGCGACTCCGACAGCAGCGAGAGCGAGGCTGAGAAGAAGCCTGCTGCTAAGGCTGCCAAGGCTGACGCCGTAAGTACACAATGCCCGTTAGTCTATTAACAAATTCTAACAACACTCCAGACCTCCGACTCTGACTCTGACGCCGACTCCGACTCCGACTCTTCCGACTCTTCTGACAGCGACGAGGAGGAGGCTCCTTCCAAGAAGCGCAAGGCTGAGGAGGCCACCGAGCCTGCCGTCAAGAAGTCCAAGACTGAGGAGGCTCCCGCCGCCGAGGCTGAGGGCATCAAGAACCTCTTCGTTGGCAGCCTGAGCTGGAACATCGATGAGGACTGGCTCTACCGTGAGTTCGAGCAGTTCGGTACCATCACTGGCTGCCGTGTCATCAGCGACCGCGAGTCTGGCCGCTCCAAGGGCTTCGGTTACGTCGAGTTCGAGTCCGCCGCAGATGCTGCTAAGGCCCAGAAGGAGATGCACGGATACGAGCTTGATGGCCGTCCCCTCAACGTCGACTTCTCCACTCCTCGTGAGAAGCCTGCCAACAAGACCTTCGAGCGTGCCAACAAGTTCGGTGACAAGCGCTCCGCTCCCAGCAACACCCTCTTCCTTGGCAATCTCTCGTTCGACTGCTCCAACGAGGTCGTCCAGGAGGCTTTCCAGGAGTACGGCAACATCTCCCGTGTCTCTCTTCCCACAGACCGCGAGACCGGTGCCCTCAAGGGCTTCGGATACGTTGACTTCTCCTCCACTGAGGAGGCTACTGCCGCTCTCGAGGCTCTCAACGGTGCTGAGATTGCCGGCCGTCCCATCCGTCTCGACTTTGCTGCTGCCCGTGACGACAGCAACGGTGGTGGCCGTGGTGGCTTCGGTGGCGGTCGCGGCGGTGGTCGTGGTGGCCGTGGTGGCGGCTTCGGTGGAGGTCGTGGTGGCCGCGGTGGCTTCGGTGACCGTGGTGGTCGTGGTGGCCGTGGAGGTGCTCGCGGCGGCCGTGGTGGTGGCTCATTCAACCGTGGTGGCTTCGGCGACTTCAAGGGCTCCAAGGTCAGCTTCGACTAAGTGTCTTGCTCTCTTGCCTGACATTTCACGTATTTGCTTTGAACATCTCGTAAGAGTAAGTTATGGGTCGACGTGTATGATACCACAAGTGGCATGCTCTTGACAGACTTGGGCTTCGGCTGTCTGTTAATGGCAAGGCTGCAGGGCACGGATATGCTTTTGTCTTATGGGTCGGCGCAATCTGGGTAAAAAGTCTTTCGTTATAGTCACGATTAGCTCAAGCTGCGTGATACGGTTGTTTAGATCACACGATTAACAACGATTCTTTCAAATGCTTCCTTTTCCTTGTATTATGAATACCGTGAAATCTTGTGTGCATGTTGACTTGACCGTAGAGCGACAGTGGTCTCCTCTCCAATCAGCTATCTATTCCGATACAACATGCGTCCGGAATTCCATCAGTACCTAATGCCAATTGCTCTTCGAGGATAGAACTTTACAGGCGCGAGAGCGGCTTGGCACAGATATTTTCTTATCGATAGTGGTCGAGTGATGGTGGTGTGAGTGACGCAGCTTCGGCATTTCGAAAGTTTCCCGACCACCAAATTCTGTTTCGAGCTCGGCGGCGCGTCCTACATTTTACAAACACAGTTATCCTCACGATGCCGAAGCGCAAGAACCAGTCGCCTGCCAATGGCAAGTCGAAGAAGAGAGCCATCTCTGACGAAGAGGCGCACAAGAACTTCGATGAGGGCCTTTTCGACAGCAAGAGACTCGCCGGCTACACAAAATACTACGCCGAGTCGCAACCGTATGTGTACCTTTCAATTAGCTTCACACATCTAACGGGTGTATAGATACAAGCATGCAGTCATCAACAAGCTCGTCGACGATACGCTCCTGCGCAAAGTGCGCGAAGAAATCCGTGAACACATCTCCTTCACGCCCAAGGAGACCGACATCTACAAGATCCACCAGTCCGGCGATCTAGCGAACCTCGACGGCCTCGACGACTCGGCGCTCAAGCGCTTGCCTTCACTGCTTACGCTCCGCGATTCGCTATACTCGTCCGCGTTCCGCAAATATTTATCCTCAATTACAGGATCTGGGCCATTGAGCGGAAAGAAGACAGACATGGCTGTGAATGTGTACACACCAGGATGCCACTTGCTGTGCCACGACGATGTCATTGGGAGCAGACGCGTGAGCTGGATCCTGTACTTGTTGGACCCAGACAAGCTGTGGAAGCCTGAGTATGGCGGTGCATTGCGACTGTATCCTACCGAGCACAAGACAACGGAAGACGGCGATGAGGTTAAGGTCCCTTCACCTGAGTTCTCGCTTGTGATCCCGCCTGCATGGAACCAGCTGTCTTTCTTCACGGTCCAGCCCGGAGAGAGCTTTCACGATGTCGAGGAGGTCTACAGGAAAGGTATTGACGAGATGGAAGAGGATGATGGTAGCCGTGTGCGCATGGCGATCAGCGGCTGGTTCCACATCCCACAAGAGGGCGAAGACGGGTATGAGGAAGGTCTTGAGGAGAAGTTGGCCGAGAAGAGTTCGCTTGCGCAATTGCAGGGCGGCAAAGCAGATGTCTTCGACGAGCCTCAGTCTCACTGGGTGGAGAACCCTGATTGGGAAGAGCAGGCCAAGCAAGACGATGATGACGCCGAACTCACAGAAGCTGAGATTGACTTCCTGATCAAGTACATGAACCCCAACTACCTCACACCTGATACAGTCGAAGAGGTCTCAGAGCTCTTCCAGAACGAATCCTCGTTGCGACTTGCCGGCTTCTTGTCAGCCAAGTTCTCCGCGCGTCTACGTGAGTACCTGGAGTCCAAGGATCACGAAGCCGACCCAAGCCTACCTTCGAACCCTCACAACAAGGACGCAAAAGTGGGCATTGCACGCCCACCACACAAGCAGCGCTACCTGTATCGTCAAGCCGTGCAACCTATCCCGTCAGAAGGCTATCCCGAGAATAGCGGCATGACTCCCTACGATGAGCTCATCGACAACCTCTTCCCACATCCAGCCTTCACAAAATGGATCTCCCTGGTAATCGGCGCAACACTCAAGAAGAGCAACATCCTCGCTCGCCGCTTCCGCCGCGGTCTCGACTACACACTGGCCACCGCTTACGAAGACGACGAGCCCCAGCTAGAAGTCTGCCTCAATATCACACCATCTAAGGGCTGGGGCGACGAAGACGAAGCCGAAGAAGAAGCTGAAGCGGAGCCCAAGGAGAACGGCAGCTCAAGTAAGGGCAAAGGCAAGGGCAAGGCCAAGACCAACGGCAAGCCTGAGCCCAAGCAGAAGCAAGAAGAGGAGGAAGTTGGTGGGTATGAGATGTACATGGCTGGTGAAGATGAGGAGGATGCGCCTGCTGATGAGCCTTCGACGAGTACTGGTGCTGGGCAGAGACGCAAGGCAAAGGCCGACCCTGCAATCTACAAGAGTGCGGGCGACGATGAGGATGATGGCATTTTGTTCAGTCAGCCTGCTGCGTGGAATAATCTGGCGATTGTACTGAGGGACAAGGGCGTCCTCAGATTCACCAAATACGTTAGTAAGAGCGCGAAGGGTGACAGGTGGGACGTTTGCGCGGAGTACGGGGTTGAGTTCGGGGATGACGATGAGGAGGTCGAAGAGTAGCCAAAAGACCAATAGATGTGGGTTTCAATGCAGGTCACGGGTAACAGGAACATGCTCCCGCAGCTCCCGCAAGTACGTCCAGAGCAATATAGAACAACAGCCCGTTCGATGCTCGTTTCCCCTCGCCACTCATACCGATCTGCTTTGCAGTCCTGGGGTCCCGATCTGCTGGATGATTTGCGTGTACTCACGGCTCGTCAGCTTGGGTAAGCAGGATGAACCCTCCTGACCCTCTATACGAGCACGACTTGCTCACGTGCGGCCAGGTCGACGGAAATCACAGCTACGTTCCATTCTCCTTTCGTTCGCATTCTCACTGATCTTTTCTACATCCGATCGCGAGCCTGCTGTACATGTCACACTTTTGCTACGGCTCTTCGCGGCACGTTGTCGTAAGCTGACAGACGGGACAGTGGCTAATATGTGTGCTTCTTACACAGCCACAGGCGCCCCGCTCACAGCTTGGCCAAAACGATGGCTTACCTTCACCTGCTCCCAATCCCGTATTCGGGCCTTTTCATCTATCGAACAACTTTTTGATATTGCTCTCACCCCAATATGGATCAGCCTTGCACCCACTCTCAAGACGCCCTGTTGAAATCCGCCAAGTTTTCACAATTTTTGAGACTCCAGCTTGGAAGCGGTCACGAGCCTATTAGATGTGAGATATTCGATAGAGCATCTTAGCGCATCCATCGAGCTCTCGGGTTCAACGAGCTTTATGTATATCGTCTTCAAAGTTATAGTCATACCAGATTGACTTAGCGACTTGCAAGGGTATATTACCTTGTGTAGCCAACCGGTGAACTAGCTGCGCAGCTAGCGCATGCACTGCCTGGTCTACTACATGGATTGCGCATTATCAAAATACCCACTCTCCGCTGCGCTCCACTTTGGTTCTCATCCGATAATGGATGTTCGTCATGGTCAAGATGTTCAACCTGCACCGGCAGAAAGTGTTGGACGAGTGCAAGTGGACACCTGGAGAAGGGCAACTTCGATATATCAAAGCTCGGACTTTTGTAAATACGAGTAACCTCACCGAACTTAGTCTCTGAATCGCTATAATTCTATCGACACGCTGACACTAAAAACTGCAGCAAATGCAGTGACATCTGACACCTATCAGGAAGAAGAGCTGGGCGATGAGGATGTAGATGACTGGCTGCATCAAAGAGGCCGCTTCGCTCCGCCATCTAACGCTCTTCTGGGAGAGGAGGAAGGCAGTATTAGACTGCTTTTTTGTGAGCGAATTGGTTTCCACCCTCTAGGGTTTGGCCTGAGCAAGGCCTCTCTTTTGGCTATTGAAGACAAATTCGAATTACTGATTGAGATGCTTCCATTGTTCAAATTCAATGGAGGCAGCCATTCCTACCACTTTCGTCCTTTGGGTCCTCATAACCAAGAGCCAGAACAGCTTGGTAAGGCCACCATATCATTACCCTCATATTCAAGCCGTCTGACATGAAGTTAGTGATTACTATCAAGGTTCCACAGATGCACCAGGTTGCAAATTATGGCCTCTGTCTAACGCACTCATTCAAAACACACGTTACATTTAGCTTCATGTTCGGTTGAGATATGATCAACAGCAAGAATTGGAAAGATTGCATGGGTAGGCAGCCCCCTACATATCTGGAACCGCATGGTCCCCGAATCAGCGACCTTATTAAACAGGAAGTGTCTAATTGGAGGCACCCGTTGCTACTACCGGTAATTCTACTCGAAGACCACATCTACAATGCAGATAGGTGCAAAGGAATTGATCTTTCTCCAAGAACGACACGCCTGGAGCGACAGCTTCGAGTTACCAAAGCCGGACGAAATGCCAATCAGTCAAGATCAATAGATTTTGAAGTACTAAGCCAAGACATAATCAGCAACCGATTCACAATCATCACCGACATCAACACTACTATCACCGATGTAGTCACTTTCGCTACCAATATGAGATGGGACAACAGACACTGTCAGTTCCTCCGAGATCTCTCTAGAGATATCCTAGATATACCTGGAACAACGCAAGGTGGAGAGGCAAAGTTGGACAACACTGTTGAGACCTTAGCCACTTTTGTTGCCTCGATCCTAGAACACACAGAGGCACTGAAGGCCAGACTGGATGTACAGCTCGATGTGGTAAGGAACTTCATTTCGTCTAACGATAACGAGACCTGACCAGCTGCTGTAGCTATACAATCTCGTCGCCCAAGTGGATAGCAACGTGAACTCGACCATTGCAGCCACCACAGGGCTTGATAGTGTTGCAATGAAAGCGCTCGCTTTTGTTACCACTCTTTTCTTACCTCCAACATTTGTAGCAGTAAGTAGATTTATCCTACACGATAACCAACGTAGCTAACCAATCCGATTATCATATAGACACTGTTCAGTATGTCAATGTTCGATTGGCAGGCTGATGCGAAAACGCAATTATCCAATTCAACTGAAGGAACTGGGGTCGTGTCTAGACACTTTGGAATATACTGGCTAATCAGTCTGCCGTTGACTGTTGTAGTGCTTTTAACATGGCGTACATGGTGGCATCAGGGGAAGAATCGTTATAGACGAAAGTACCCTCATGTCAAGCTGGACTCAAGTATGGGCTCAAGCATCTCTAATAGATTGCAAAAGATGATGTGGATGCGAAAGGGATCAGCAGACATTGAAAAATTAGCATAGCGGTTGTGTCAGTTCCTCCAATAGCTCTCCTAATCGATCGCCACTCGATTTCTTCGATTGACAATATCCGCTGTCGCTGCTGAAAAATGGCGAGAGGCGAACACAAGTTTGCATTCATTGTAAGCGCCAGTGGCGCAGAACCTGAGTGATCTGAGGGCGACTTCGGTTTATCTGGCTCATCACAGTACATACAAATCCTAAACTCTTGATATCACGCGCTGTCATTTGCCTGGTCTCCTACTTTGTACGTGCGGAGGGAAGGGACAAGAGGATGCGTGTGATGCATGGAAGGACAAAAGAACGTCAAAAACATACAACAGCGGGTATTCGCTAGTGGTCACCCACCTAACTACTAATCCGCCGGTACGTTGCTTAAATAGGGCTGAGCGAACGGGAAGCCTTGTTTTCAACGTCCTATAGTCGTATGTGAAAGAAATGACTCCATTTATGGTAAATATATTGATAATTCCTGCACCGCATAAATCGCTCACAGGTGTGCAGGCTGTTCTGAGAGATACCAAGAGGCTGTAGCAGCGGAAAAATTGGATGTGGACCTGACAAACGCCGTTAGTTGAAACCTCGATCTACAGGTTGCCTCCATCTACAGCCATCTGCGTTGCCTGCGTCCACTGGGTCAAGTCATAGCCCACTGGATCTGCGAACCCTTCCTCCCACAACATCGAGTCGTCAGTACCACCAACACTACTTCCAAAATTAGCGTCCACATCGTAAAACATATCTCCGAATGCGTGGTTGGCCACGATCTCGGTGCTAGATGCGAAGCCAAATGTGCTACCGAAGCCCAAGTTGGCACCACCAACGTTGGGTACATGGCCCAGCACCATCATGCCCTGATTTTGACTGGCTGTGTTGACCGTGTTGTTTGTCGTCTGCGGACCACCTTCACTCCTTATCGACATACCGAATATCGGAGCTACGGCTGCCTTTGTTGGTGGGAATGACGGCGCTGTGCTTGACGTACCAGTACCGGGCGTAAGGATCGACTTTAGATGCGCTAGCAACTCATATCTCGCACCCATATGACTGTTTCCCCTCTGTGATATGCCTTGCAGCAGGTCGAGTCCAGCATTCATGGCTTTCATGGCCTCATAGTTGCTCGGAAAGGCACCACAGACCATGACTAGGACGATACTTGCTGAGTATAAATGTTCTGAGTCCATGTAGCCGTAGGTAGCTACAAGGTCAAGCTGAGCTGCCATCACCATCATCTTGATCGTGTCCTGCGCCGCCGAGATACACATCTCGATGACGCGGATTGTGGTCTGCGATAGTCCAACTTTCCAGTCTTGTTCCTTTGCCGCGCCGCCGTAGCTGTTCTTTAGTCGTCGATGCACGACATGGAACAGTAGCGGGCGAGCAGTCATGTTGATGCACTGATAGTAATGTAAGAAGGTCGACACGGACTCGCGTGAGATGCTCAGCTTGGCCGGATCAAAACGTAGGCCGTCCGGCAGTTCGCGATGCCACTTGTTGAGAGACATCATTATATCTCTCACCGATCCCATTAAACGACTGCCTGACTTTGGCGTTTTGCGGTAGATGTAGCTGAGGACTTCGCCGAGGATACGCGATAATTCCGTATAGTGACGAAGCACAACTGCTGGGCAGTACTCGGGCTCATCGGGCAACTTGGATGGCATCGCGATACCAATATCTTCGTCCTGGATGGTAAGTGGGTTCCCCGACTTGACTGACACAATGCGATCTAGGCTGTAGATGCTCCACCATACGCGCCGCCGATGTTCCAGAGTAGTCTCATCCATGCCTGTGCCAGCAACTTCCTGGTGGAGGCCGAGCGAGATGGCCATGCGTAGTGCCATACCAATGTAGAGAAAGGCGGCATCGCGACGATTCATATTTTGCATGAAGTAGCCGACATAGGCTAACGTCTCAACACACAATATCGATCCCTCTTCATGTATGTCAGGGAGAAGGTCCAGAGCCGCTGTGAAATAGTCAAATCCAGGAGGCCCTTTGAAGTCAATCCACTGGTTGATCGAGTACAGCTGACCAAAGGCCAGAATCATCAACACTTTAGCGTGAGCGAGGCGAGCCTCCTTGTCAGAACTTTCGGGCGGACCATGATAAGCTTCCAGGAGTGATCGTTCAAAGGCCTCTGGGTCAGCGAACGAGAATATGGTGCCGATGTATGTGTATTGCACAGCGAAAAGGCGCCGAGCAATGTCCAACGGGGGTATTCTGGCTCTGTTTCGTGGGGACATGCGACGTGATTGTAGAGCATCCGGATCGTAGAAGTTTGCATTCATATCGAGACTGCCGTCATCATCATATAGACCCGATAGGTTGCGCACGCTTCGTAGGAAGTTGTCAGAGGACCCTGGACCCTTGAAACCTTTGCCAAAGTCAACGGTCATCCCTAGTTGGGGTGGTGGGCATCATTTGCGATACATACTGACTGACGGTCTTCCAGACTGGCTCATGCTGAGATGCGTGAACGGCTCAAGGAGTGGGAACTCGTCCTCGATCTCCTCACCTTCGCTCCACCTAGGTGGTCGCGTCTTTGTTGGGACGGTCGCAGGTGACGCTTGAGCCTGGGCTTTCAAAACTACTCGAACTTAGCTCAACCCTTGTAATGCTGCGAAGCGAAGCCATCACGGAGGGCAGCTTACCCTCGTACTCTTTTACTTTTGCTTCCAGTTCTCTCAAGTAGCTACGAATTCTGTTAGATGGAAGTTCTCATGTTCTTTAGACATTTTTGTGCCGACACATACCTTTCGGTAATGATTATCTTTCTAGCTTCTTCGTAGACGCAGTCAAGTCCACTGTCTCGGCATCTTGAACATTGGGGCCGCTCTTTGGAGCAACTAGATTTGCGTTGTCTACATCGCAAGCATCTACATAACAGCCGTCAGCAAAATCGCATCAACAGACGGACAAGGAGCGCGGCGACACGTACGCAACGGGCCGGGTAGAAGCTGCATCGCAGATGGTCGATGTTGGAGACTCTGGACTCATAGCTATATCGGTGAGAGATGATGTTTCGTACAACTATCAGATGAGTGGTATGGTGAGGGAATTAGACATTCGACTCCATCAGTCGCCAACGGACAACTTCAGACGCGAGAAGGCCGAAATATGACTTCGGTGACGTTTTGGCTGACTGCCTTTCGATGCGAGGTTGGTGGTCGTCATATGAGCCTCTTGCAACCTTTCCTTTCTACTACAGCAGGCTCGTCTTGGTGACCAGATGTTCGCTAAATGGCGACGAGCTCCATGATCCCTGTTGAGAGTTGTCAAGTTGCAGCTCACCTTAGATCAAGGCACAGGTAACACTCTCGAGATAAGATTCCTGGCTGCGTTAATACATGTCAGCGGCTTGGAAGACAAAGATAGAGGCGATGAGCTCCGTCGGTGTGCTTCTCCGTCGATTCTGCCGACCCGTCAGTCTAGACCGAATATAGGTAGCCCAACCGGCTCTAGCGTTGGGGACCCACTCCGACTTGGATCAGCTCAATTGCCTCTTGGCATCCGTTTCTTCCTATGCGAACAGCCTCTGCCCATGGATGTATGCATGCCGTTGTCGGCTGTTGCGCCGGACTATGCTTGTTGGAGCATACGTCCTTGCCTGTTGTATAAGGGTGCATTGTTAGGGCCTGGTTGATAAGAAGTTGAAACAGCCCACCTCATTACTCGTTCATCCATACCATCCAGCTGTTTCGTCTTTTTGTGCACATTGCTACTTCCTTTACCTCTCATTCAAATCATACTTCCAAAGCACAATCAAATGGCTGTCGACGAGTCGCTGAAAATCCGCATCTCCATCGATCGGGGCGGCACCTTCACTGACGTGCACGCGTCAATACCCGGTAGACAGGATATAATCCTCAAGTTGCTGTCGGTCGACCCTGCCAACTACAAAGATGCACCAACCGAAGGGATCCGAAGAATATTAGAGCTGGCGACTGGCAAGCCCCACCCGCGAGGTCAACTTCTAAATCTTTTCCATATCGAGTCCATTCGCATGGGCACTACAGTCGCGACCAATGCCCTCCTTGAGAGGAAAGGTGCCCGATCGGCACTTCTCATAACCAAGGGCTTTAAGGATCTTTTACTTATCGGGAACCAGTCACGACCTAAGATCTTTGATCTGTCTGTGGCACGCCCTGGAGTGTTGTATGAGCAAGTCGTTGAAGTTGACGAGCGTATCACTATGGAGGACTACACCGAGGATCCAGAATCAGCAAAGACCTTGCCACGGGCCACGTCGCCTGAACTTGTTACTGGCATTACTGGAGAGACTGTCCGTGTCATGAAGAGACCTGAGGCTGGAGCTGTCAAGTTGCAACTTCAAAGTCTATGGGACTCGGGCTTCCGGTCGCTTGCCGTGGTCTTTGTTCACTCGTACGCCTATCCCGAACACGAGCTATCAGTAGGAAAGCTTGCAGTAGAGATGGGCTTCTCTGTCACCCTATCCTCCTCCGTTCAGCCCATGATAAACGTGGTGCCAAGAGGCATGTCTGCCATGGCTGATGCTTATCTCACGCCAGTCATAAAACTTTACATTGACTCCATTTCAGCCAACTTCGAGGGCGGTTTTGAATCCCACGATACCCGCATCGAGTTCATGCAGTCTGACGGCGGTCTCGTAGACTTTCGGAATTTCAGCGGTCTCAAGGCCATTCTCTCGGGTCCAGCTGGTGGTGTCGTCGGCTATGCCCAGACATCATGGGATGACGAGGAAAGGTGTCCCATTCTTGGGTTTGACATGGGTGGTACTTCCACTGATGTATCACGATATGCTGGCGTGTACGACCACGTCTTCGAAACCACTACTGCCGGCATTGTGGTCCAATCCCCGCAGCTGGATATCCAAACTGTCGCTGCTGGTGGTGGCTCTATTCTGACATGGAGAAACGGCCTCTTCCATGTCGGCCCTGAGTCAGCTTCTGCACATCCCGGACCCGCTTGCTATAGGAAAGGTGGACCTTTAACTGTAACTGACGCCAATCTCTTCGTTGGCCGACTTCTGCCAGACTATTTTCCGAAGGTCTTTGGACCAAATGAGGACGAGTCTTTGAATAGAGACGTTACAGCTGATAAGTTCCAAGCTCTCACAGAGGAGATTAACGAGGATCGTCGCAAGAATGGCCAATCTCCCTTCTCCGCCGAAGATGTCGCCATGGGGTTCTTGGAAGTCGCCAATGAAGGTATGGCTCGACCCATACGCGCTCTCACCGAAGCCAGGGGGTTTGAAACCTCAAGCCATCACCTTGCGTGCTTTGGTGGTGCTGGTGGCCAGCATGCCTGCTCTGTTGCTGATGTCTTGAGCGTCTCCAGGATTATAGTCCACAAGTACTCGTCTATCCTTTCTGCATACGGCATGTCTCTGGCTGATGTTGTTCACGAGGTACAGCGCCCGGCTGCCTTAACCTACTCTGCTGATACGGAACCCGTACTACAATCCCAGCTTCATGATCTCGAGTGTCAAGCGCAGCGCAAGCTCTCTGAACAAGGCTTCTCGCTCAAGCAAATATCCTACAACAGCTATCTGAACATGAGATATGCAGGTTCCAGCAGCTCACTGATGATCCTCAAAGGCGACGACTGGGATTTCAAGCAGGGCTTCGAGGCGGTCCACAAGCGCGAATTTGGTTTTAACTTTGACAACAAGCCTATCCTGGTCGATGATATCCGCGTCCGAGCCCTCGGTGCCGCTCATGCTCGTGTTGATAAGAGCCCTTATGCTCAGATGAAGCTCGTCCAGAATGCCGAAGTTGCATTACCGGTCCGGGCCAGCACCAGCCGTGCCTTTTTTGCTCAAGCTGGTTGGGTTGATACCCCTGTCTACGAACTCCAGCATCTACCCAACGGAGCGCGTCTGACTGGACCGGCTCTGGTCATCGATAAGACGCAGACTATCGTTGTCACTCCCCATGCTACCGCCACCATTCTTGACAGTTATGTTGTCATTGATCTCCCATCCGATGCTTCGTCCAAGATTCAGCAAGAGATCGAGTTTAGTCCTATCCAACTGTCAATCTTTGGCCACCGCTTCATGTCCATTGCAGAGCAGATGGGTCGAACGCTGCAGAAGACTGCAGTGTCGACCAATATCAAAGAGCGTCTAGACTTCTCGTGCGCAATCTTTTCACCAGACGGCGGATTGGTTGCAAACGCACCGCATGTTCCTGTCCACCTCGGATCCATGCAATTTGCTGTTCGATACCAGCATGAGCTGTGGGAAGGCAAATTAAAGGACGGCGATGTGCTCGTGTCCAACCATCCGAGCTGTGGTGGTACCCATCTTCCCGACATCACCGTCATCACCCCTGTCTTCGACAATGGTGCCATCGCGTTCTACGTTGCCAGCCGCGGTCATCATGCGGATATCGGCGGGTTACTTCCTGGCTCAATGCCACCTACTAGCAGCGCACTGTGGCAAGAGGGTGCTGCCATCGAAAGTACCAAGCTCGTGAGCGCAGGCAAGTTCAATGAAGACGAAGTTAAGCGACTTCTGCTTGTGGAGCCTGCGCAACATGAAGGCTGTTCGGGCTCTAGAAAGCTTGCTGACAACATGTCTGACTTGAAAGCTCAGATCGCTGCCAATGTCAAAGGTATTTCGCTCATCAAAGACCTCATTACTGAGTTCGGCCTGGCCACCGTGCATCGGTACATGTATGCCATTCAGCATACTGCCGAGCTTGCTGTGCGCGACCTCTTGAAGGCTACTGTCGCAAAGTTCGGCCCCAAGCCCCTCGAGGCAGTCGACTATATGGACGATGGCACGCCGATCAGGCTCAAAATCACTGTTGCAGATGACGGCTCTGCTGAATTCGACTTTACGGGCACCGGCCCACAGGTTCTAGGCAATACCAACGCCCCAATCGCCATTACTCACAGCGCAATCATATATTGCCTGCGAGCTCTTGTCGCCACCGACATCCCTCTCAACCAAGGCTGTCTAAACCCCATCAGCATCCGTGTCCCAGAATCCAGTATCCTCAGCCCCACCAAGGGTCTTGCCGTAGTCGGTGGCAACGTCCTGACCTCGCAACGCATAACTGACGTTGTACTTCGAGCCTTCCGTGCATGTGCTGCCAGCCAAGGCTGCTGCAACAATCTTACATTTGGTACAGGTGGAAAAGACCCAATTACCGGCGAACACAAGGATGGCTTCGGCTATTATGAGACCATTGCTGGCGGTGCAGGTGCTGGACCTACTTGGGAAGGTACAAGTGGTGTGCATGTCCACATGACAAACACACGCATCACGGATCCAGAAGTTTTCGAGAAGAGATACCCGTGCATTTTGCGCGCATTTACTCTAAGAGAAGGGTCTGGAGGTAAAGGCCGCCATTATGGCGGTGAAGGCACAGTGCGCGATATCGAGTTCAGGGTTCCCGTCCAGTGCTCTATTCTCAGCGAGCGGCGGTCCAGGCAGCCATATGGGATGGAGGGCGGTGGAGACGGTTCTAGTGGTGTCAACTTGATCGTGAGGAAGGATGAGAAGGGCAGAGAGAGCACCGTCAATATGGGTGCCAAAGCCACAACAAGACTTGTTTCAGGTGACAGGGTAGTCATTCAGTCTCCTGGCGGTGGCGCTTGGGGCTCACTGGAGATAATTGGCGTCAACGGCGCCAACGGACACGCGTGAGATAGGCGTAACGAGGTTTGATTCAGATCACGAGAAAAACACAAGAAGAACAAAACTATTATGGCACCAGTTTCTTCGTGCTGTAATACCTAACATTCGTCTTTATCTATCACCTCTTGGCTTCATAGTTGCCATAAGCCAGCAAAAATTGCAGGCAGATTTGTATCTCAAGAGAACTTGAATACTGAACACTTGGTCTAGCTCAATGAAAAGGAAACACCGTCTCGAACACACCAACAAGAACATCTCCTCAGCAGACTGTGTTATAGTCTAGCTACGAATTGGCAGAAGGGATTTTCAGCGTGGTTCTGACTTCCTGATCTGTTCGTTTGACATGGAGCTGAGAAGTGCCTCATTAAGAAAATCATGTGCTGAGACGAAGTCGTATGCTTTCATCATTTGGTAAACACAAAAACCAGTTTTTGTGCTCACATCGGATGTTGCGTTCAAAAACAGATTTTCCACGATCGTTCTCTGATTCGTCGTTTGCTATCTCGCGTTTATCTCGCAAAATCATATTTTCGCTGATACGATCACTGACGACAGCGTAAATCAACCTCGTGGAGAGATGGATGGTGGACTCCAAGTCAGTGCCAAGTTGAGGAGCGATCAGTGCGGACCTACACGCCGTGCTATCACGACGAGCACGGACCAAATCAAGGAAGTCGTCGGGGTGGGTCCCCGCTTCGCGAGATAACAGGATCCTTGTCAGTTCCACCAACCTTTCTCGGTTAGCTGGCACTGACGATCCCATGGCGGTTCGAACGTGTCCTATCTCGTAACGCTGTGACGGGCGGAGCCCCCGCAAATGTTCTTATGGAGATGGGGCCTTGAACTCCAAATAGGTATAAAACATTTCGGATAGCGACGTGTTGGATATGTTCAATGCTACACATCTTCAAAACAGCGCAGACTGCGACTTCATAACCAACATATCTTGCTTTACGATCACACATATCTATAAGATCTTTTCAGAGTTTTTCTAATCACAGCTCGCATCACAACCTGGTTCTTCTTGTACACGCACGATCACATTCCAGAAGTGATGGCAACAGGCGGCGACTATGCCGACGAAAAGTCCGGCAACAATGCCATTGCCGAGATGCAAGGCCGCGTTGGCCGAAGCTTTGAGGAAGGAACCGTCATGGCCGCAACGGGAGAGTCGTTGGTAGTAGACGAACAGAAGCTAGTCCGCAAGTTGGACTTACATCTCATCCCAATTGTGATGCTCACATATCTCTTGAGCTTTCTGGATCGGTAAGATCCTCAATTCTCTCGCTATTTGATAGCGCCTTCAGCTAATGTTCACGTTCTCAGTGTCAACATCGGCAACGCGCGTCTATATGGTTTGGAGAAAGACCTCGGACTCGTCGGCAACCAATTCCAGATCGCAGTGTCTATCCTGTTTGTTACCTACATCACATTCGAGGTGCCGTCGAATTTAGTATTGAAAAAATTCACGCCAAGTCGTTGGATCGCGTTCATCACCGTCTCATGGGGCATCGTCGCCACCTTGACGGGACTTGTGCAGTCATATGACGGCCTCATAGCTTGTCGCATTATTCTCGGTGCACTGGAGGCTGGGCTTTTCCCAGGAATGAACCTTTATCTTACCTTTTTCTTTACCAAACACGAGCTCGCATTGCGAGTCGGCTATTTGTTCGTCTCGGCTGCCATCGCAGGTGCCCTGGGAGGATTACTAGCATTTGGCATCGGACACATGGACGGTATCCAAGGAATGAGTGGCTGGAGGGTAAGTTTTACAAGGGAATCCTTGTACTCTCGAAGCATGGGTGCTGAACAAAGACACAGTGGATTATGATCATTGAGGGCATCCCCACAATAATGCTCGGAATCGCGATCTTCTTCCTCATGCCCAACGACCCTGAATCGGCGTACTTCCTCAGTGAAGATGAGAAGAAACTGATGGTAGTCCGTCATGGCCGTGCATATGGTAACACGACGAGTGCACAGCAGTTTAGCAAGCAGGACATGTGGAAGGCTTTTAAGGACTGGAAAGTGTGGATGTTCTGTGCATCTCAATTTGGTGCTGATACCATGCTTTACGGTATGTCTTTGAATGCGCGCAATAGCCTGCTGTGCCATAGCTAACAATGGTGACTCGATAGGCTTCTCAACCTTCCTACCGACCATCATCAGGGGTCTCGGCACTTGGACGGCGGAAGAAGTGCAGCTTTTGACGATACCGTGTTACTTCCTCGGAGCGGCAATGTATATGACTGTGGCATATCTGTCTGATAAAACTCAGAAGCGCGGTATGTTCTGTGTCATCTTTGGGACTGTCAGTCTGGTCGGCTATGCCATCTTGATATCGCCTACGCCTGCTGGAGTACATTATTTTGGGTAAGTGGGCTGGAAAACATCGTGAACAAACCAGATTCTGATGGTGGGACAGCTGCTTCCTCATTGCTGCGGGACTTTATATCCTCGTCGGCTTGCCCCTGGCCTGGTTGCCCAACAACAGCCCAAGATAC
Organism: Nothophoma quercina; assembly: GCA_021642125.1. Lineage (NCBI taxonomy): Eukaryota > Fungi > Ascomycota > Dothideomycetes > Pleosporales > Didymellaceae > Nothophoma > Nothophoma quercina. The sequence continues at coordinate 338,738 of JAKIXB010000035.1, read as the reverse complement.
GGCAAGAGAGCCACAGCAAACGGTCTACAGTTGACCATTGGCAATGCTTCCGGCATCATGGCACCTTTCATCTAGTGCGTCCACGTTCCAAGTTCCAGGTAATACGGTTTCGAATGCTAACCCACTTTGTGTAGTACAACCCACGAAGGTCCACGATACATTCGAGGCCACGCAGTTACGCTGGCAATGGTCAGTATGGCAACTTGCATATACATATTTATGTGGACCTACTTCTCAAGAGTAAACAAGCAGAGAGCTGAGGGCAAAATCGACAAGAAGCACGAGGGCCTGGGCGAAGATGAGCTTGCCGAGCTTGGAGACGACAGTCCCCGATTCCGGTATGTCGTCTGAATGCGGTTGTTTTGCAGTCAAAAGCTGTTCCGGAACAACGCGGTGAACAGGGGTTTTGGCTGTCTCGCCTGGTCATGTGCAATTGACCCAAGGTTCACCTCGAAATGACAATAGATTTTCAGGCCGTGATGAATTTGTTCCACGCGGCGTCGTCTTCGTAGGTGCATCAGTACACTACCTACAAAGCCCCAGGTAGGTGCAAGACGTATTGGGGCCCGAGCATCGCTACCCCGTCCACATAAGGTTGAGAGATGCTGGTCGTTCATGTTCTGAGTACGGAATGCGACACGTCTTGTCGATCTCTGGGTGGCGATTTTGCCCAGAGCGTTCGCGGAGCGGTAGACGGGATATAATGACTTGTAGTATATTGTGACCCCTCCCCTCTGGTACACTTGCGCAGTTGCTTGTAGGTACCTGCACAAGTGTGCCAGAGTAGAGGGGATAATATAACTGGTTAATAGAGGTCTAGGGTAAGGGAGCAGGTATACAAGGTAGATTAGACCCTAACCTAGACCTTTACAGCCACTCACAGAGGTCGCGGAAGAGTCCTAATATTAACACTATTGTCACAGTACTAGACCCTACTCCTACCTGCTCCTAGTCTGCCACTGCTAATGACCTGCAGCCCTACAGTCTGGTACATAAATGTTAGTTAACTTCCCGCACTGTTGCTAAGGCTAAAATGTAGAACCAAAGAAGAAGGGGTCATGATATACTCCAAGTCACCGATACAGGCTTTGCCGAATGTTAACGAAGAGACTTTCAGAAACACAGCGTTGTTTGGTGGGCGAAATGAGTGCACTCTGGTAGTTCTGAGATGAGACTACCCGTAGGATCGCGGCGAGTCGGACCAAGTCCAGATTGGCAATAGTCCGACACCTCGCAGCTGATCAGTCAAACCACAGGACGTTTGCGGGCCGAGAAGCGCATTGTAGCGAAAGCTTTTTGGACGTGGGTCACATCGGACGACGATCGAGAAATGGTCTTCTTTTTGTGGAAAAGGTTAGTGTCCTAGTCTTCCCTTCCTTCTCTGGGTCAACAAAAGCACTGCGGGTCCTTGTCAAAACGTGCGGACCACCAAAAGACTCGTATGAGGGTGTAGACACTGGTAGGGCACCACTCTATATATAGTGGGCAGCGTTGTAAGTGGTTCTTGTCCAAAGTTTCACACTACATACTACACCAAACCCCCCCCCCCCCCTCGCTTACCCACGCGCCCGTTCGTCTCCAAACCAGCAGTCCCTGACCATCTAATCAGCAAAAATAAGAAATTAGACATTTGCCAAAGCAAAAACATACAACAGCGGGTATTCGCTAGTGGTCACCCACCTAACTACTAATCCGCCGGTACGTTGCTTAAATAGGGCTGAGCGAACGGGAAGCCTTGTTTTCAACGTCCTATGGTCGTATGTGAAAGATAAAGCTGGTTTTGATATTTATATTCGCAATACACGCTCGCTCACATTGCTTGAGCATCCGTATGATCAATCCTGACTTTGTCGGTTAGCACGGTCTGTAGTATACTTGTGACATTCCTGCTCTTCAAATTACCCAATCCCCATTCGACCCAGTGATGTTGCCCTATACAATGTCGTTGTCTATACATTCTCATCATCTCATTCTGGAGATACGCACAGCAGCTCTACCTAAAACATTCCGCTTCTCCATTGGTTCTGTACAATCGGATATATTTGCCATATCCTGGACCGTGTCGTAGATATAAGGCACGATCTCAGAGGGGCTGGAAACACCGACTCTGAACGGCGTGGAGCACTGGACGTTACGCGACGGGCATGATTGTTGGGTCTACTAATGTTGATATTGGACAAGGACTCTTTCACAGGCTCTGTTAGCTCTATAAGGGAGGCCTGGATTTGACGCTTTGACGTTGTATGCAGTGAGTTAGTTCTTAATAATAATAGGTTGCAGACCTGCAGAAAGCTGAGCAACGGCACGTGCAACTATTGTATTGTGTAACAAGATGCATCGCGCAACATCGAAAGACATGACTATGGACAAGGGAAAGGACGCACGACGCCTCAGAGGTGGAGGTAGATTCTGTATAAACACTCACCGTTCGAATCAGGGGTATGAGTAGTGGGCCTTATACATGCCAAGGCGACGCAGTCATCCCAGAAGCATTGACAATGTGCGAAGAGATACCCGGAAGGTGTTGCACAGTTTGGCGTCTGTCCCGAGGTCTCCTTGGCGACATCCTCTCCCGTTTGTCAAGCATATGTTCCAGTCAACTTGATACACAATGTCTGCCTGCCCTTTGTTAAAGGGTACTCAACGTCGTCTGGTCAGGCCCTCATCTTCGGTGCTCGATCGTGCCGCGTTGTAGGTCGCAGTGCAATGGCAAACAGAAGCTGTCACCAGGGTCGCCGCAGAGTTTGTGAATACAGGGAGAGGAATGAGCAGTCCGGTAGGACATCACAAACCAAGGCACTGTCTAAGTCATGTTTCATCTCGTGTTGTGCCTGGGGGATCGTCGAGCAGAGGTACGAGCACCATGACCCGCGGTGGGTCTTCACGTGCAGGAACGGCAAGAACGATTCGCGGTGCACCAATGACGCGCGCAGGCACGAACCTTGATCCCTGCTTGCGCGATCGAAGCCGGCAGGTCCCTTAGAAGTTTGACGTCCGCGATGGTTCTATTCGCATCTGCCATCGCACACCGCAAGAGTTGGTTCTGCTGCAAGATTCCCCGCATCTGCATGGCCTGAAGTTGCAGCTGTATATATTTCTCCGTCCCCGCCACACTTATGTCGCTTCCTCCCCCCGTCACCAGCCCCAAGATGCCGCCGAGCAAAGGTACGCCCTCCCTTACGCGCGTTCGCTTGACGACGGGGTTGTTTGCTAACATTGGCAGACACTGCAAAGCACGAGTGCGTCTCCGAGGATGCGCTGCAGCATCTGAAGACATACAAATACTCGAGTGTCGACAAATCCTTCATCTCCCGCTACATCCTTAAGCACTACGTACGACCCCTGCCACGATGGTCGCGATTGCGCACGCCCTGACACAAGACAGTGGAATGGCTTCGTGGAGCTGCTTCCTATGTGGATCGCGCCCAATCTGGTCACATTGCTAGGCTTCTTCTTCATTCTTGGGAATGTCGCGTTGCTGGAAATATACGTGCCGGATCTGGTCGGACCGGTTAGTCCGCAACACAAGGTCTTTGCAGTGTAGAGACTCACAAGAGATACAGGCACCATCATGGGTCTACTACAGCTTCGCGTTCGGTATGTGGATGTACTCCACTATGGACAACGTCGACGGCAAGCAAGCGCGCCGCACCGGTACCTCGAGCCCGTTGGGAGAGCTTTTCGAGTATGTGACCTGAGCCCAACGCGACAACTGCCCAGACTGACAACGACACAGCCATGGAATTGACTCGCTGAACTGCACACTGGCGAGTCTGCTGGAAACTGCAGCTGTTGGATACGGCTCAACCCAGATTGGCGCCTTCACCGCTCTTGTACCTGTCCTGCCCATGTTCCTGTCCACATGGGAGACATACCACACACACACCCTGTACCTTGGATACTTCAACGGCCCAACAGGTTCGATCCTCTCAGACTCCTGTGTATGATTGTGCTGACTTGTCGCAGAGGGACTTATTCTCGCGTGCACCTTCATTTGCATGTCAGGCTACTTCGGTCCTGAGATCTGGTCCACTCCCCTGGCGTATTACTTCCCATCGTACAAAGCTGAGATCGGCGAGACTACCTTGAAGGAGCTATGGGTACCCATAATCCTGTTCACCTTCTTCGTTGCCCACGTACCAGCCTGCCTTGTCAACGTTGCAAAGGCACGCCGCTTCAGGAACCAGCCCTTCCTTCCAACTCTCTACGAGTGGACACCGCTCGTCATTTTCACGGCGTGCACCATGGCATGGCTCGGATCTCCATACTCTCATTTGCTCAAGGACAACCACCTTGTGTTGTATTGCTTGACAATGTCTCTGGTATTTGGGCGCATGACGACTAAGATCATCCTGGCCCATCTTACCCACCAGCCGTTCCCCTACTGGACGATCATGCTCGCACCTATGATTGGAGGCGCTCTGCTCGTCAATCACCCCTACTTCACCATCCCTGGCACAACCTTCGGCCCTCTATCTGCGAAGACCGAGCTGTGGTACCTCCGCGCTTACTTTGTATTTGCCGCTGTCGTGTACGGTCGCTGGGCGCACCTTGTCATCACCAGCATCTGCGACTACCTTGGCATCAACTGTTTGACAATTCCCAAGCAGATGAGAGAGAAGAACAAGTCCAATGGCGCTACCAACGGCGCCTTCCCTGAGAAAGGCCGTACAGACTGAGCTTGCTTGATGCAAGTGCTCCAGTCCCACAGGCGTTGGCCACGCACTCCAAAACTGCATAGACACGACGGCGCAACCCAATTTTTGCATGCAAGCCCGGGCAATCAGGGCTCACGATAGACATTTACGCAGCATACCACTTTCGACACGGCTTGGGCCTATAATGATTTTCGCATTCCTGGATACATGTTGTTACTTAATATTTGGAAGGGAGACGCAGCCTTCAACAGAAGCGTCTGAGCCTAGAATTGGCTGTAATGTTGCATAGCATGGAAGGAGGTACCTTTGTACATCGATATACTTCTACAGCACGTCGCGCATGCGATGACGGCGTTTAAAGATATACATGTGAGCACAGCCTACGGAAGCCGAATCTGTGACGTCTGCAGAACTCAGCCCCACCACCCACCAATAATAGCTTAGCTCCTGCACATCTTCGCTCAATCGGTCCCAACTTTCTGGTCTTTGTTTCTAACTTTGTTGTGTGTAGTTCACGCACCACATCGCAGATCTTACCTCGTAACATTGGGGATGCCTAAAACGCGCTTCTGCGAAGTGACGCCCGCTCGCGACACAGCCCTGTTCTGAGGCTCAAACACTCCCGAGGCTGACATGTCGGCGCTGCAGTGGGCCGGGCTGCGACGCAACCTTCACATATAGCCTCGCGGGCGTGTATCAGTCGCGACTGGTTTCTGCACACTTCTCCAACTCGTCTGCTGTCGCACAAGTACATTAAGACAAACACCGCTGGCGATAAGCCGCGCCGCTCGCCGCACTGAACTTACATGAACCACCATAATGGGGTGGAGATTACTTGATTGCGCGGAGTCAACTGTCGACTGCGCGTTGAACAGGACAAGCTTCCCAGCAGACCCAGATGTTGCTGGCATAGGAGTAAGATCACTAACCCAGAGTCGGCGATATCACTAACGATCAATAGGTCATCGTTGGTTTCCTGTCCACGACATGTCTTGCGTTCTTGATCGCATTCACGGTACTCTTCTTGGATCGTTTCGAGGATATCGTCAACCTCTTCCAGAAGTACGTGATGAAGAACAACTCCGCGTATAAGCAGAACATACTTGCCAACAACCACAATGGTCCGTACTGGAGGAGTGTTACCTTCTGGTCAAGGGTTCTGAGCAAGAACCTCCTAGCGTTCTCCGACACACAACTCCTCACTGGTCTCGCTATTCAGTTCACTGCGATGATCAAGCACTGCTCCATGTCGGTCTACCATTTTCGCATTGTCACCGACCTCGCGTTTCTCACCACCGTCACCCATCTTCTCACTGTAGTGGCGTTACGAGACTACTTCGTGAAGTACAGGTGGATCAATTTACCGCGGATCTTCTTCATGTTGGCAAACCTTGCTTTGCTAGGATATACGTCCTTCATCTCATATTCCTACAACATCGTAGGCCTTCATCTCTCCGACTCGCTGGCTTGTTTCTTCAAGGGGGAGCGACCAGAGCTCGGAGCTGCGTTCGGCGGCAAGTGGGCAGCATTGCTGATTGGTGCGATTGGCGGACATGTCACTGTGATTGCTGCTATGTACTGGCTTCAAGAGCCTGATCCAAACAAGAAGCACCGGTGGTACTACTGGCTATGGTACTTTGGTGCAGTGTTCCGCACTTGGATCGTGGCTCCAGCGTATGCGATATACGGAATTTACATGGCTGGCGATGGACTTCGATATACTGAGGCTCTTGGTAAGCCACCACAGGGCGTTGTGCTCGAAGGAAGTGAGAGTTCTTGGAACTTTGGGCAGTTCCTCCCGGTGCTGCTGCTCGCACTGCCACTCTTCGCTGGATGGGAGAGCTTCTGGGAGGAGAAAGATGAAGATCGCGACAACAGGTTCGGGCGACGAGGGAGAAGATCGCGGAACGCCTTGGGCATGAACTCGTTCGAGATGCCCACGCAGAAGCTGAATCTCAAAAGCTCCCACTCAAGAGATCCTTCAACCGAGGAGCGAACCATCGAGAGCGCCAACCCGAGCCCTATGCTCACGCCGCAGCCGAGCCCCCATCCTTCGCCGCGTGTTCGCTCGACCTCTGAAGGCAACTCGACTCTGCATCCTCTGCCGAGCTCTAATACACTGTTACCACCAGTGGCGACTGGAAGTCCTGGTCTGGGAATCAATTACAGCAGACCGACACCACCAAGGACGCCTTCCAGGAGTCCATCAAGACTTCGCGGTCGCACTACTTGAGGTCACTACTGTAGCTTATGAACATATTTTTCACACTCAAGCATTTTGTGTCTTCCAGTCCCGCCATGCAGCGTACATCAGCACCACGAAAGCCTGACTCTCAGGGTTCACTCCATCCAACGGAGTTCGTTGGCTCTCTGTGAGGGCATTGACGACTGGCGCAGCGATGCCAGTCTCCGTATTGATGTGTCGGTGGACCGCAATCATCTTCTGTAAAGCCCAGTCCGTGTACCTTTTCCCAAACATGCCAGGCTCCAGCACAACCATCCTGAACGTAGCAGCAACCAATAACGCCGTACCAGCCACCTCACCCCACCAGGTCTCGTCACCAAGATAGTTGCGCAGCAGAAGAGAGGGATCTGTATCCGTTGCCATCGCACCCCTCACCATTCCCTCAATCATTTCTACCAACACTTTTTGCTCCTTCTGCATTTGTTCCGCGAGCTTTGATTGCCGAATGGTAGCAAGCACCCTCGCCATGCCCGCCGCAGCCCAACCATTCCCTGTACTCCAGAACCCCACATCGTCATCCTTGCGTTCCCCGGGTCCCTTCTTCTCATCACTCGCACTCACGATATGCTTCCACAATCCGCTCTCTGTCGCAAGTATCTCGCTGTACAATCGGCACTGCCGCACACTTTCCCGCACGAGCTGCTCATCGTCGGTGTAAACGCCGTAGTATGCTAGGAATGGCGGAGCCATGTATACGAAGTCGCTCCATGCTGAGGCTATGGCGGTGCGGTGGGATATTGCGCCGTTGTCAAGACGAGGCGTGGAAGTGAGGAGAGTGGTGAGTTGACGCTGGGCAGCGGAGAGGTAGTGAGATGAGTCTGGGGAGGAATGCGAGAGGAGGAGTGCGGGGATGCCGAGGGAAGAGGGGTCGGATGATGAGCCTGTGCAATCATTAGGATCATAAGATTGATATAAATTGTCAAGACTTGGTGTTACCGTTGCCTTCGCAGAGGGTGCTGCTGTCTGTACGGATGCGTTGCTTAATATAGTCCAATGCTGCGACATCACTTTCCTGGTTTACGAGGGGTTGCTTTTGCTTTGCGACTGGAGTGTGGAAGACGGTCAAAGATGGATTGTGATATTCGAGGAGCGCTTCGAAGACTACGCCATATTCCCAGCTGTGCGACGCTGTGTCTTGGGCTTGCTCTAGCACTTTGTCGACTAGTGAGGGTGAGATTGGGTCAGTGTTCGCTGGTGGAGACATAATGCTGGCGTTCGATTCTAGTTGAGTCGTCGGGTCTTGGTTTTACTGCAATATGAGCTCTTGAGGCTAAAAGTTGAGCGGAGCTTTGCACTCCGTTACTTTTGAAAGCACATGACGTTTAAGTGAGCGTTGCTTTCGAGATTCCACAAATAAGATACTCGATTAAGTGCAGCTCTTGATACCATATAAATCCAGATTGGGCGTGCGTGCAACTCTGGTCTGTTATGTAACCAATCAAGGAATACGTGAACAGCAGATGTGGCTAGATGTTGCGGATACATTGACGTCGTGAGGGCCATGTCAACGGCACGTGGCTGAATTCCATGGGTACCTCCCGCCCTGCGAGCCGTGGTCGCATTGTGATGTCTGACATGTGCATCCCATGTCCTCTTCATTTGCCGTAGATCCGAACTGCAACTCAGTCGGACCAAGACTCTTGGACGCGGAGTAGTCTTTCTCGGCGTTTGCAGCCATTCCGTGCTCGCATTGGACGCCGTAAAGTGCTTCGCGTTTACTGCTTTGGGTTGTAACTGTAGGTACCGTATCTCCAGCTAGTGGAGACTCCACTGATAAGCCAAGATAGGCTTGCAAGCTTGATCACGTCTTGCAGCTACTTTATACCAATCAGAGCCCTCTTGAAATCCTGCGGATTTGCTTCCTCTGGTTCTTGTTGTTTTTTGCTCCCATGACCAGCTGCTTCTGGCTGCCGAGGAGCATCATCGTTCCCCGCGTTATCCAGGACCCACGAGCATGTCAAACTTTGACCCCATATTCCACCATATGGATTTGCAAACGACTCGTCGAACGCTAGTAGGCCTTCTGGAACAGAATTCCAGCCATGTGGGTTGAGCCTCAAGTCCCACTCCGACAAAAACCGAGCTTTGGCCGCTCCGACAGCGGCGCACTGCTCAATCTGCGCTACGAGACCACCGTTCGCTCGTGTCTATCGCTCGCATAAACTCGGCCTTAGAAATTCACCTGAACACCAGCCTCAGAAATCGCAACTCTCGAGCTCACACCATAGGCAACATGTCCCGCAAATTCTGGGGTTGTACGTAACGATAATTGGCTGCAGTCTGGGGAATTTGAGCGCATGCTGCAGCATCCCTGTCATGGTAACAATAGAAGCGACCTGCCTTTACCGGTTCTAGGTGTGGGATGCGTGGTGGCCAAGATGTTGGCATGTCAGCGTCTGACGCGCCAGGCTACTTGCTTGAAAATCTCTGCTTGAGTACCCTGGCGCCATACTCGCAACGAAGGCAGATCGTATAAGAGTATCCGTGTCGGCGCTGCCTGTGAAAGAGTGCAGGCCGGATTGGGAACGCCGATCAACCTCCCCTCACTCCCATCTTACACTGGTAAGATTGTAGAGTTTTGCCACAACCCACTCTGAAGATGCCGAACCACCATGTTGTCAGTGCTGGTGACGCCGAAAAGGGCTACGACTACGACAAGCATACAACCACTGTCGAGGAGCCTTTTGTGCACGGAGCAGGCACAGTCGCTGAAGCCACAGGGCGTGGTGGAGACACACATCGCGGATTGAAGAGTCGACACATCCAATTCTTGTATGTCGTGCAACCATTAGGTGCGCCCAGTGAAGCCACTAACAGCATACAGAGCTCTTGGTGGTGCTATTGGAACAGGTCTATTCGTTGGATCTGGTGCTATTCTTGCTCTGGTCGGTCCTGCGCCTCTGTTCATGGCTTATCTCGCTATGATGGTCGTCGTCTGGAACGTCATGAACAACTTGGCCGAAATCGTCACTTACCTGCCTATGAAGGGTATCACCATCCCTTACTTCGTCAAGCGTTTCGTGGATCCTAGTCTTGCATTCGCAGCAGGATGGAACTATTGGTACGCCTATGCCATCCTCGTTGCTGCTGAAGCTACCGCTGGAGCTATTCTTTTGGACTACTGGGAGACACCTGTTCACAGTGCTGTCTGGATTACTATCTTCCTGGTCATCGTTCTGTTCCTAAATATTGTCGCTGTCGGAATCTTTGGTGAAGCCGAGTTCTGGTTCGCATCGATCAAGTTCATCACGATTATGGGATTGATCATTGTCGGCTTTACCATCATGTTGGGCGGCAGTACGAACGATCAAGGACGTCTTGGCTTCAGGTACTGGAACAATCCTGGGGCCTTCAACCCATACCTTGTTGATGGTGGTGCTGGTCGATTTTTGGCTTTCTGGACTGCGTTTGTTCGCGCTGGTTTCGCATTCATCACCTCCCCTGAGCTCATCGCCCTTAGTGCTGGTGAGACCATTGCGCCTCGTCGTAATATCCCAAAGGCGGCTGGTCGCTTCGTTTGGCGTCTTGCCATCTTCTACGGCTTCGGCTCGTTCATCATCGGTGTCATAGTTCCCTCGGATGACCCACAACTCCTCAGCCCGAACTCAAACGCTTCCGCATCACCCTTCGTCATCGGCATCAAGAGAGCTGGTATTGGTGGTTTGGACCATGCTATCAACGCCGCAGTTTTGACGTCTGCCTGGTCTGCTGGCAATGCCTTCCTCTTCTCTGGTAGCCGTGTTCTGTACGGTATGGCTCTCAACGGCGATGCTCCTAAGATCTTTGGCAGGACGAACAAGAACGGTGTCCCCTGGATTGCAGTTCTGGCGACGTGGGTCGTCGGTCTTCTTTCGTACCTCAATGTCTCCAGCACCGGCGCCCAGGTCTTCACTTGGTTCTCCAACATTTCCACAATCTCTGGATTCATCGCTTGGATCGTCGTTATGATCACCTACATCCGTTTCCGCAAGGCCATGATCTACAACAATATGCTCGATCAGCTGCCGTACCGCACAAAGTTCCAGCCTTACTTCGTCTGGGTCATCCTGGTGATCGTCTCACTACTCACTATCACCAACGGTTTTGGCATATTCACGAACGCCAACTGGAACGTTTCTGATTTCCTCGCAGCGTACATCACAATCCCCATCTTCTTGGTGTTGTACCTTGGTCACAAGATTTACTTCCGAACCCCACTATGCATCAAGATCCAAAACGTCGATGTTATGAGCGGCAAGAGGGAGATGGATGAGCTCTGTGCGAATGACATCTCTGGAGCCCCTGTGCCGAAGAATGTTTGGCAGAAGATTTGGTTCTGGATTGCTTAGTTATACCCACTCAGTACTGCACGAAGCAGAGGAGTACGTGTCAAATCTCTGACAAGGACAATTCAAAATGAAGAAGCTTCCTTGAACTTCGTATCCCTTTCTCACCAAGTGGACTATCATCTGCCGAGACTCTTCTTTCGTCCTGATCTGGCGACTACTGCATGCACTTGCCCTGTCTAACCCTCATTGTCCCATTCGCACGATCGATAGTACTTGCTGACCTTCACTTCCTCGACCACACCATCTCTCCTACCCCACCGCGTTTTGATGAAGCAGACCAATCCACACAATGCATTGTTCTCCTAGCTCAGCTCAGCTCAGCCAGATCGCAGCTGAGGCTCTCGAAGCCACATTCGGCGTTAGCGCAGGGCCACCCTTACCCAATGGGGACTAACCCCTGTCTAGTTTCGCTCTTGCCGTGAACCTGCGTCCCGAACCGTTCAGTACGTTCTCCCCGCCAGCCGTGTCCAGAACCACGAACGCCCAATCTGGAGACATGGGAAACCAGACGACTGCTAAGCTAGCGAAAGCGAAGACTCGGAGTGTGCCCTATTGTGGTCTTCCAGCGTACGCGAGATATGATGGAGGACCATGAGGCGCATTGGCTGCGGCTGGGCCGAGCCGGGGTTGACGACCTGCTCAGCTTGGAGCTCTTAGGAGGTCCGCGGTGTGAGATCGGGGGCATAAAAGGTAAGATGAGCCACTGCCTTGTTGCTCACAGCCCCTTCGAAGCCAACCGCCCATCTTCTTTCAGCTTGCGCTTGTTGACTGCGCGTCCATACAACTTGTCTCCTGCTGTGGAAGCGTGCTCGGAGTAAGCCTTGTGTGCTTGCTTACACCTCCTTCGCACATATCTTTCGAAACGCCCCTCTTTTATTCCCAAAGTTATTTTTACTACCATCGAACATTATCATGGCCGTTACCGATGCCGATAAGCCTTGGGGGCGACGTCTCGTCATCTGCTGCGATGGCACTTGGCAAACCAGTGCCACAGAGAAGGAAAATGTCCCTTCGAATGTCACTAAACTCTGCCGTTTGATCAAGCGACACAGTGACAAGAAGACGGACAGCGACAGAAAATGGCACCAGCTTGTCTATTATGACAGTGGTATCGGAACAGGTAACCTCAGCGGTGTGGAGTCGGCTCGGCAAGGTGCTTCTGGGGCAGGTCTTATGGAAAACGTTATTGAAGCATATAACTTCCTGGTCCTGAATTACCAAGAGGGCGATGAGATCTTCACCTTTGGTTTCTCCCGTGGAGCCTTCACCGCGCGTGCGGTTGCGGGTCTCGTTGCAGACATTGGCATCATCAAACCACTCGAGATGCAGTTCTTTCCCCGGATCTACCGCGCGTATATGAAATATGGTTCCAAAGAAGAGACAGACGAGAAAACCAAGGAGAACGTTGGCACTCAAGCTAAGAGGGATGCTGGGGCAGGGCTGGGATACGGATTCCGAGAGTCCAAAGCATGGCAGAAGCTTATCGAAAGCGGAACATTTCTCAACAACAAGCCACCTAGTGAGGCAAGCCGCGGAGTTAAGGTTGTCGGTGTCTGGGACACTGTCGGCAGCTTGGGAGTGCCTGACGTCGCTGGTAACAATCTTGGCCATCTGCGAAAGCAGTTTGGTTTCCACAACGTGAAGTTGTCAAAGCGTAAGTGCACTCCCTCGAGTGTTTCAAATTATAGAACTAATGGGATTCAGACGTTGCCCATGCATACCACGCTCTGGCTTTGGATGAACGCCGACCCTCTTTCCGACCAACCCTGTGGTATATCGATCCACAATTTAATAGGAAATCTGAGCTGAAACAGGTCTGGGTAAGTACTCAGACATTGCTGATATCAATCGAGGGGCACAACTGACATTCAACGACACAGTTCCCTGGTGTTCACATCAACTGCGGAGGCGGCTCAGATGACGGCTTCCTCGAGATGGAGGGTGACATGGAGAGTAAGCGTGATTTTAAGCCGGAGCAGAGTCGTTACTAACATTACTTAAAGACATCTCCGTGGCTACATTCACGTGGATGCTTCAATGCATCGCACCACATCTGGATATTGATCAAGATGGCTTCAAAGCCTATCTGACACAATACGAGAACTGGATCAAGTTCATTCGCGAAGAATGCACTTATCACCACAAGTGGCACGAAAGCACTTTCCGAAAGATCTACAACAAGATGCCAAACATGCCTTACTTTGGTGAGGAACCTGACCCACTCGCAGATCCTGTGAGAGAGGACCCACATACGCACGACTTTGCCTTTGGATGGGGTATCGGTCCCATTAAGGACAGCTACACCGAAATGTACAGGAAAGGCAACGGTCCTGCACGTCCACGCCAGCCAGGTCACGAAGAGATGGAGATTGAGGGGCAATGGCAACCCATCAAAGGCGGGCTCAAGGGCAAGACAGAGTTTCCACTCACCGGCTACAAGACCCACGAATACATCCATCCGCTGGTTCACTACCGTAAAACCGCACTGAAGAAATGGGACTTGTTCGATTGGGGTCAGAAGCACCCACTTGATGACTGGGAACGCAAGTCGAGAACCGAAACAGACGGGTACAAGCGCTTCTGGTGGTACAAGCCTGGTGGTGGTGACAAGGATCGTCTGCCTGAATGGATCATCCGGACGGGCACGGAGGAGGAGGATAACTATGAGAGAACTTGGTATACAGCTGCTAATAAGCTGAACCCGGAAGTGAGCAAGGAAAAGATTCCGGACCCCTTGTTCCTCCAGAACGTTGACAAGCAGGTCAAGTTCAACTCGGAAAAGATCAACGACTACGAGTTGTAAGCACCTTGAGAGGGACTTGTTTGATCTCTGGATAGCCTTCTAATCCAAAGTGCCATTTGTTTTGCAGTCTCTTATCTCTGGCCGTGTCATCTTCACAAACATTACTTCTTGCTCGCTACAATCCCAACCTTTTTGATTCTAATTTGACTATACGCTCAATGCCTGAAGTATAGATCTCCTTGAGATGATTCTGAGGTCATAAATAAGCTCGAAACTCCTTTTCAATACAGCGTCTTCGCTTACTGCCCAGTAGGAACCAATAGTCTTCCGCCATCACTAGTCACCTGGCTCCCGTTCGCGAATTTGTCCTTCATGAGGTATCCATACGCCTCCGCGATCCCCTCCGGTTGCCCAAACGAGTCCGTCAGGCTATTTTCCCTCCTGAACTTCCCCGCCGCTTCATCGCCCATTCGCTCTAACATCGGCTGCAACAGCTCGCTCTGGATCGCGCCTGGAATGACGATGTTCGTACGGATGGGCTTCAGATCGACAGCGAGACCGCGGACGAGGCCCTCGGCTGAAGCGCCGACAGCGGCCACGAAGGTCCAGCCTGGGAAGGACTTGTGAGTGTTTGTTCCGCCGGTAAGTGTGAATGAAGAATCGGCGGTCTGGGGCATGTATTTGCCGGTTGTAAGGAGTTTGGCGATTATGCTGGGCGCGATTAGGCGGACGTTGAAGCCTTTCAAAAGTTTTTCGGGGGTCACGTCCGCCACGGTGGGATTCTGAATCGAGTCGCCAGCGGTGTAGGCGATGTTATCGATCTTCTTGCTGCCGCTCTCGGTGGCTTTGTCGAGAAGTGCGGTAAGGTTGGTCTCCAGGTTGTCGATGTCGAATAGGTCGCAGGCATAGCCAGCAACGTTCTCGGAAGGAAGCTTCGGGTAGAGAGATCGAAGCTGCTCAACTTTGGTGTCGACCTTGGGTTGCTGCGAGCCAGAAATGGTAACACGGGCACCATTCGAAAGAGCCATGTTGGCGACAGCATAGCCAATGCCTGATGTACCCCCAAAGACGAAGACATGGGCATCTTTGAGGCGGTTGATGTGAGCCATCGTGTGCGTACGCTCGAGCTTTATTCGTTTGAAAGGTCGGTTGTTAGTTTGCAAGTGATGCTGCGGTTGTGATCGAGCGAAGATAACATGATGCTTCTATCTCGCCATTATACATCTTCACTTTCCCCACCTGTTGTGCAAGTTCAATAGTACCTGCGTTGCTTACTCTGTGTCACATCCGCTATGTCCGCCCTCTCCGAAGCTATCAGCCCACAACTGTGGGAAAGTGTAGAATAGCGAAGCTACTATGATGGAACTCGACGCTCGATTGGCGGAAGCAGTCACCCCTCGGGCTGAATCAGCATGTCACGCCACAAACTATTTACTTGGTGTGCATGAGCGATTAACATATTGCAATAGGTACAGTCGGAGAGCGGAAGAACATTCTCAGCCGGCAGGTAGGACCTTCTGCAATTCGCCCAGTTGTGTGTTGTGTTTGTGAGGGTGCACCGTCTTAACTCCGAAGTGGAAAGAGGTGATCACTCAGCAAAATCGTTACGGCGTGCCGCTTGGACCAGAGAGGCATTCCGATATCCTAACGATCGGAGGTCAGTACTACGTTAAGCCCGCAAAGAGTCCGGAGGACTTCACCATGATCGGGCGATGAGAAGGGCAGGGCACAGTACAAACTACTCTCACTGTACCGCGCCGCGACTTTTGAGCTCATGAGCCAGCCGTACTCGCCGATTGGATCAGCGTCATGCTATAGGAGAAGAAGCAACTCTGAAACACGTCAGATTCACGTTTCCCCTGCCGAGTGGCTGGAATTTGCTGAAGGCGCAGCTGCGGGGCTTCGATGTGTTGGGCGGCTCGGACTGGCAGCCCCTGGGACCGGCATGCGGAGAGCTAACCTGTCTGCAAAGTGTTTCCATATCCTTTTCACTGGAGCTGTACACAACAGCGACCTTGCAATATGCAGTCAAAGAGCTGAGGGGGGTTCTCCTGAACCAAAAGAGGAAGCCTGTTGTGATCTTGGCTGGGTCAGTAGTGCAACCTCCTCATTTTGATCATCGTGTACTTACCGACGTGACGTCCTGCACGACACCATTATAAGCTACCGAAGTTCTGAAGATCACAAGAAGGTGAACTGGGAAGGTCCACGGCTATGAGTGCCGCTTCTAGATCCTTTGTGCTCTCGAGATGACTACGGGGGCATTCGAGCATCAGGCAATTTCCTCTTAACCCGAAACACAGCTGTTGACGAAGCATTTGCTGCGCATCACTACTTGGGGTTGGCGAGCATTTATACCACGCTGTGCTCCATCTTCTTTCTGACTTTGGATGACAGGTCTTCCCGCTCCCTTCTCACTTCACCGTGGGTATGATCCATGCTGGAGTTTTCCGTCTGTTCAAAAGTCAAATCACAGCATATTCATACTGTGTTCAAACTATGAATCTGGCGATCGTCTACGCGCTCTCAACGCTGTACCGCAGAGCAAGAGGCTCATTCGTGAGCTTGATTACTTTTCGTGATTCCGAACCCCATACTTGTAATTCAATCACTTTTTTCTGAATCCTGTCACTTATGTTGCACATTTGGAAACTATTTCTTCGTTCTCTTAAATCTGCGCTTTTGTCTCTTGTCTCTCCCCAAAGGATGATGACCTGCCCCGGTGTGTCTGTAAAGTCTTTCAAAAAGCAAGAGCAAACGAGTTAGATTTCAGCAATATGGTCCAGCACCATCTGCTGTTGACAGCCTTGCACGTGCGAAAGGTGAGCGTATAAGGTCCTACTCTCTGCGCACTCACTTCGTGTCTGCTTATTCCTTCTGAAAGGGACAGGAATTGTACTCTTGTGTACTTCCGATCTTACTTTCTCGAGGTCAGACCAACAGACTCTCATGTGCTTGTAGAAAGCAAACATTGGAGGCATCAGACTCATGGCTTTTCAGCGATGGAACAAAAGAAAAGTTGCGCCCTGGATGATGAGAAGCCGACCAGACCCAAACTATGACTGCAGCATCCAGATTTGAAGGGATCAATTCTCGATGAGGCTGGACCTCGGCATGACGCACTCCCCACCAAAAGTATAGACCTCAGCCGCGACCAAGGCTTTGTCGATGCAGCGCCAAGCCCACATCAACACCAAAAAAATCGTATCTCTCCGACGGGGAATCGAACCCCGGCCTCCTGCGAGCTGTCCTGTGGATGACAAGCAGAAATACTGACCACTATACTATCGAAGATATCCAACTTTGAGTTGGGAAGAGATGTGATCGATGAGAATCCGAAAATCTATGCACATTATATTGTCGTGTTGTGATCTCGATGCGCCTTGACGCATTTCCATCCGGGTGAGCAAGTTCGACAATCACATCATGGAAATCAAGAACTGTGTGTGACTCGCTACCGAATGGAAAGAGCAACGGCTAGGCCAATTCAACCGAATCCCTTCCGATCGATCAGTCGAGCACAGGCGTCTCAGATTTGATGGGTAGTCCATTGCAGTTGCTATCTACCAGTATTTCGTCCAACTCCATGTGTCCATGTCATTGATGAGGAGAAGCCACTTTCTGCAGCTTCTCAGGCGCTCCATTACCCGACTCCGAAGTAATTGACCTCTGCACATTCTGGCCCTCAAGAATTGACTGTTCCTCGCCGTGCATCATGTGCGCGACATTGACCTTCGGGCCTTTGAACCACTTCCTCGCTGATACGACCCACCAAATGCACACCGCGAGCATTGGTCCAGCGTACACAACGACGGTCCAGTTCATCACGTCCGCGTGCAGATCTGGGCCTGTGACGCTGGGGAAGCATAGAATGGGCACCATGAGTATGACGAATGCGGAGGCGACGATGCCGGTGGGGATGGAGAAGCGTCCGAGATTCCACGGGCCGGGGCGGAAACGGTTGCCGACAAAGAAGACGCGGATGAAAATCGGAGTCGTGAAGGCACTGGTTGTGTTAGCATTGCGATCATCGGAAACAGATCCAGTGGAAAACTTACACAAACGCAGCAATGGCTCCAATACTGAATAGCGCACCAATTGCAATCTCCCCGCCGAAAATGAGCAGCAAGCAGGCAATGCCTACCGCGCAATTCAACCATACAGCATTTACTGGCGTCTGTGTGTGCTTGTTGACCTTGCTCCAGATCCTGCTGAGCGGAAAGCAGTCATCTCGCGCATACGCAAAGGTGACTCGACTTGCAGCAATCATGCATCCCTGACCCATGGAGAAGCCTGCAATGATGGTTAAAGCCAAGATAGCTAGTGTCATCTTCTCAGTCATGCACTGCATCAGATACGCAGCAAATGGCTGGCCAAGGTCTGAGTTTAGCACACCGTCAATGTCAACGACGGTGTATGCTACCACGAGTTGCAAGAACCACCCGAAGATGCCGCCAGTCGCAGAGGTAAGAACGATCGCGCGTGGCGCTGCCATGTTCGCGTTCGAGCACTCTTCTGCAAGGTGAAAGGGGCTATCGTAACCGCTCATTGTCCAGATGACACCGATGAAGCTCATAAGCACAGAGATGCCCGGTGGAAAGGATGTGCCTTCGTAAATGGTGCCCCAAACCTCGCGAGAGGGTGTGAACTTGGAAAGGCCGCGCTCCTCGCGGTCCGTACCAGCTGGGATCAAGATGATGACGACGACGAGGGCGATGAAGTTGAACGTCGATCCACCGGAATTGATCTGGGCCAGCCAGCGAGTGGGAAGAGATGACATGATGGCGTGTAGGATCATGATGAATACGGTGAGAAGGAAGGTCTGGTACTCGGTGGGAACATAGGTCGGATCACGAATGGACGCTGCGGCGAGAATCATGGCTGAGATACCATAGTTGACTGCGAGTTCTATCAGTCCGAACCCTTCAAATACTCATTTGACAGGATGTAAACTTACCGGATGGTGCGGCAGTGACCTGTGAGAGCCAGTTACTCCAGCCTGTGATCCACGCAGCAAAAGGTCCCCAACCCGGAGGTGCAAGGACTGCTGATGCATAGTACAGTCCTCCACTTGTTGGCATAGAGCTGCACAACTCTGCCATACTGCATGCCACACACTGTATACCGATCATGGCGACCATCCATCCCCATGTCATGCCTGATCGAGTCAGCTGTTGATACTACTTCGAACAGGGAAAACACTCGAACTTACCAGCTGTCCCCGCATACCCCATGCCATAGTACAATGTACTTGCGAAACTTGGCAGCAGCCCCAGGACCGCAAAACTCACACAGAATGTCGTGAACAGGCTGAATTCTCGCTTGAATTCGCTCTTGTAACCCAATGCTGCCAGAACCTCCTCATCCGGATTGAATTCATGATTTGGGTCGTATGGCACATCACCACCAGGCAAGACGCTCGTGACCGGCTCGTCGGCGACGGCGTGCTTGTGCGTCGATGACATAGCTGTGCATTCGCGAAATCCAACGGTGTCGGTGGCTGGCTGAGACAGTGAACACTAGAACGTCGCAGCAGCAATAGCGTCAGGGACGAAAACAATGATACACAATATGAGTATGGGTTACACAGTCGAACAATGAGCGATGTTCCCATTATATGAAGTCGCATGCCAATCCTGCCTCCTTGTCGTCGTGACAAGCCACGAGCGGGGAACGTGAACCGCCCGTTTCTCGCAACAGGCGCATGGCGATGCGCGATACAGTGGTACGCATGCACGCCTATCTGCCAGTAGTGCTGGGTACAGCGTAAACTTGCCGCGTTAGGGCCTTGGGCAGCGAATGACGGGCGCAGACGGGCGAAATGCCTATCTCTTTATCAGGGTGCTTGGGGTCGTTAGCGTGGGTGTGGGGAAGATTCACGCGCCGGGGTGGCAGGAACAAGGTTCCCGTCGATGCAAGCAGATATGCCCAGACACGCTTGAAATGCAGCATTGCAGCCACAACAAGATGCGAAGTTTTGAATCAAAGAAAGAACCTTCAGCTGAAATATGGGGGTTGAGTAGCTGCAATTGTCCCTATTGTGCTGCTATCTCGATGTGTTCTGTGATATAGATTGTTGCTGTCTTGATACGGAATCCCTCCGGTATCTACAAGCTAAGCACCAACACCCAGGCTGATCTCATTCCGCACGGCTGGACCTACTCAAAAGGGTTTGGACTAGTTCTTCTGCAACCTTCCTACCCGTGGCTTGGAACTGGCGATATCCGCTTGCTGCACAACAACGTAAGGCGCGTATCAAGTGCTGTTTTAATTCTGTCACTTGAAATGGCAGCGTGAAGGGCGTTAAACATCGTGGGGTAGCCTTGTTGTGACTGCTTCCATGGAGATCAACAAGCTCTCGCCCGGGGTGACTATGCGATCGATACTAAGACCAAGGAACAGCTTGCCTTGGGATCCGAATACATGACCAATGTTGTCAAGGCTCAGAAAGTGTTACCTCAGTAGTAACTTGTACTCGTGGGATGGACAGGAAAGGCTCCTGGAGCTGTCCTCTGATCTTCGTCCGCACTGTCGTCCTCTTCGCCCTCGAATGCCTCACTGGGATCAGGGGGCGCCCTCATACGGATGAGCGCGTCTTCGTGGAGAGCTGGCACGATCCACATCTTGGTTGTGTGGTATTCTCGGCCGGATGGCATGCTTGCCAGCAGCGGCTCCGAAGGCGGTACCAGCTGGACACCCACCTGTTGTGGCGTATTAGCATTGTACCTTCTCGATGTTCACGCCGTCCTTACCGTATCGTTCATCTTTTCCCATTTCTTCAGCAGCATATCCACAATGCGGCCCTCTTCGAACTTTCCGGCGTCAGTGCCCCATCCATCGCCCTTTTCGATCTTGCGATCTTCCTTCTTCTCCTGAAATTCCTTTTTGAGTTTCGAAAATCCAAAAGATTTCTTCTCTTGGTCCGCACACAGAGACGCGAACCCTAGCTCTTTCTTCGCACCGCGCATCCAGGCAATACCTTCCCCAGTCTTGCCACCAGCTTCCGAATCGCAGGCCAGAAATCGACACGCTTTGCCTTTTGCTGTCCTTCGCAGATCGTCGACGTATTTGACCAGGTCATCGCTAACCCTCGAGGACCGACCGAGCATGGCTTGAGCTTTAGCTGCGTGCTCAGAGGAAGCAAGACACAGACGGGCGAACAAATGCGCGCGCACCTTGGGTATCTCGACACCTCTATACATCCAGTCTTTGCTATCTTTGTTCCTGTCTTCGACCACGACGGCTGGGTATGGATCGTCCTTAAGGACTGTAATTAGTGTAGCTTCGGCCATCGTAAGCTCGGCCAGAGCTCCCATCACTGCTGTTGATATGTCTATGGCGGCAGGCTGAGTATGCCATTGTCCTGCCCTGTTCACCAAATACGTATGGACCGAGTTTGCATCGAGGAAGTGCTTCATAGCAGCCCCAATCGCCGTTGCGCGCTGCTCAGGGCTTGGGAGTGTCGCATTGTAAAGAGTGTGTAGCTGAGCCCGAGCCTGCAGACTGTAGACATATGCTAAAGTCGACAGAGTGAAGCAGAGCTCACTCTCAAGGCTCTTGAGCTTAACGCGCGCTGGTTCGCGGCCAGGTATTGCAGTTCCAAGTGTAGAGCGCCATTCAACTTCCAGCTCCTTAACCAGAACCAGATCGATTTCCTCTCCTGCACATGCTGCGCCACTCAGCCCCGCATCTAACGCAAAAAGATATGGTATGTAGTCGTTGAGAGCGGACAATACAGTCGGAAGGTTCGAAGCTTGTGAGGAAGCTGGGATGCGCTTATGGCGTTTCAAGACATCGCGAACGACGCCGCGCGCTGTCGTAGCGCAATTTGGTAATGAAGGATGCGTGCTGCTGTTGAAGTAGTCGATGAATGATATACTTGAGGTAGTCGGTAATGTGAACGGGAAGGGCATCTTGTGGAGCTGGAGGTGTTGTTTATGGGATGATGCATGTACCCCAGCTTTGGCGGGGCTCTAATACGCTAGGCTTGGCCCGCATCATGTTGGCTTGGATTGTTCCATGAATGCGTCCAATCATCCTTTACATAGTTAGCAGATGTCCACAGAGACCTCCCACTGATAGCGCAACTGATCTGAATGCAGCGTGGTGTAAATGGTTTCAAACCGAATCATTGCATGTTCATCCTCTCTTTGTCTGCCAGGTATATGTACAGTTCTGCCTCTGCAGATTGACACGAGCAACCCTCCGGTTGTAATGCTTGTCCAACGCCTGAATCTGTATCGTCACAAGTGCTCGCGCCGCATTTGGTCTTCGCACATGTCCTCCTTCGCTTTCCAATCGTCTCGCTTCTTCTTTTCGTGTAGTGCTCTTTCAGTCCTCTAAGCTGCGGGCTTCGATGCATTCATGTCGTTGTAGTTCTGCTGAGCGAAGAGGTATCCCTTGACCTTGGCATCCTTGAGGAGCTCGAAGTAGCGCTCTGCAAGGCTTCTGTTAGCCGTGATCTAAGCCAACGAACCGGACTCCCCAAATCTAAGGTGCCGCAATTCGATTATGCAAAAGGAGCAGAGAAGCAGCATCTGCAATCGGGGTGTCATATGTGTGCCATACCTCGCAAGTGTCCGCACTTCTCCAAGTGGTTGACTCCCTCCCTCCTGTAGCACTTGCCCATCTCTTCCCTGACCAGCCTCGCCATCATGCTCTGAACCCACTGCTCGCGGATAATGGCGTCCTGTGCGGCCTTCAAGGCAATGTTGTCCTCGTAATCGACACCCTCGAAGGTGGGCGCAACCTTTGGCTTCTTAGCCAGGAACTGAGCGGACTCTTGTGTAGGCATTGCGGCAGGTGAGTGCTGTGCAGCGTCGATTTGAAGGTGTACGAGGGGCTCCGAGGAGTATCGTGGGGTGTGGAACGGTCAATTGGCGGCGGCAGTAGCTGGTCGTTGTCGCACCTGCTGTGAGGTTGAGCTTCGAGATCCGCAAGCGCGAACCACGCTAATTGTCTGCACGTGACGACCTTGAATCATCACCATCTCTAAGTTCTTTATTGGCCTGTACCAGAACAACTTTAATTGCCCACACTCGGTTCTTGACGCTTCCAGTCCTTTATCCAACTTGAACCACCAGTCATTATGCTGTTAAATGTCGTACTCACATCCCATACACTCCCGTTCTCTGGTTGGAAAACCGCTTCCTTGGATGCATCTCGCTGCGATACTGACGTACTCCCGCCTTGATATTTGAATTGCCAGCGCCATGACTCGAATCGGATTTCGCTGTTGAGGGACTCAAGAACTTGCAGTCTTTGGTCTCTGTCATGTTGGCAGACTGCGCACAATCTTTCAAGTCGCCTGGTCTGCAGTGGATGCATCTGACCTTGGGCGCATGGGCGTATAGCTTTCGTCGCGGACATCGCCCTAGACTTTCTCCGCTCTTCTGGCTCCATGCTGTCTGCTCTGGACACATCTGAGGCAGTCGATATTGTGGACTCTCGCTGTCGACCTGGGCTCGAGAAGCGAAGTGACACTTCCTTCGCAGCTTTGCAAAATCCAACGGGCATCTCCGAAAACGTTGAGTGGCCGCAGTGCAGGAATACGTAGAGCCTGTAGTAACACATACTGTCTTGCAAGCCGCAGGTGAAAATAGTTGATTCGAGGAAGGGTCTTCCAAGTACTTTCACACCATGAAATGTCCACTTGCGCTGGATAAGAGCCCTTTGTCTGCATCTCACAACTTGCACGGCTGTAAGCCGTGCTATTTACAGCGAACAAGGTTAGGACAGCCACAACTTGGCCCAAGTCCAGCGTCATAGGGTCACGCGGATATCAGCAAGGGTAAGAGAAGTGAGCGGTGGTAGCGAAGGCTGATGCGCGCTGGTGGCTTGTAGCTTCCAAACTACGAGTTGGGCAGATGGATCGTAACCCAAATACATTAATCAACAAGGTTTTCAAGTCTCCATAGATGCTGTGAAGCGATCATGAGATACATCTTGCGTGACTATGTATCAGCAAGTAAGATTTAAATTGTAGAGTGTAATCCTCTGCAAGTGCACTAGCGTTAAGCGCATCACCGAGCAGCGAGCTCCAAGTCGGTTGCAGTGCAACCACCTCGAACTCCCAGCGTATCACCGCAACGACTCCGAATTTCTTTTGACAACGCGAACGACGCGCCAATCTGATCGATTCTATTCTCGAATCCGAAAACACATCATGACAGAGCCAACATCAGACGCTGTACCGCAAGTCGCAGAAACAGAGCCCACGCCCATCACAAATGGCACAACAGCTACCAACGAGGCTGCAGACGTGACCATGGCAGATTCGACAGAAGTCCCAGCCAGCACAGAGGTACATAGTCCTACTGTTATCCACACACACTCATACTAACAGCCCTTCAGCTCCAATCCCAGCCAACACCTCTCTCAGAAGCGCAGCCAGAATCCCAACCAGCGCCTACCCCAGCACCCGTCTCAGCACCTACCCCAACACCCGCGCTCGCAGCGTCCGCCTCGTCGCGCAACTCACCGCACCCCAGCGCGCCTCAGCAAGCACCTACACAGCCCATACCGCATGGTAGCCCGACGCGCGTGTACCTGAACCAGCATGTGACACCACACCTGCTGGAAGCGATGAAGCATTTGGCTACGAATGAGCCGGAGAAGCCGCTGAAGTTTCTCAGCGAGTTTTTGGCTATGAAGAGTGCTGAAATTGAGGGGTGAGAGGGGCATTGGCGACATGGAGCTGTCATAGCGGGACACATTTAGGGCACGCGATCAGTTGGAGGCGCAGTAGCATAGATGCATTGCACAATGGCTGCATACCCAATGCACTGGAAGAGAAGGTCGCAGCACCAGAGCCTTGACCTGCGCCGTAACGAGTTGCGCAGCGGACACTATGGAGATGAGCTTGCCTGAGGTATAAGCAGGGCACATGGTGCGAGGGTTCTACCACAAATCCACATCCACGATGTCACACGCAGAAGATAGAAAAGTGCACGAGAATGTGTTTGAATTGAGGTAATGCTTTTCATTCATTCCAGATCATGACCCGGCTCCCTTTCATGGGTAGTCCGTAAGCATCCATGCCCGTGAAACTCCGTTTGGATATTTTCTACTTCCACGCCCACTCATACTACTTCCACACGCGCTTATGCGACAAGGGTGGAGGCGGTGGCGCTCTCGTACCTCCAGGTAGGGGGGAGGGCACCGACGGTCTTGTAGTAGCGGGAGAGACGGTGGATACGGGACTCGATGAGAATGAGGCGGCTGCGCAATGTTAGTCAATTATCCATTCCACCCGGATGTCGCGCTGACGTACAACTTGGAGTCCTTGTCCTTGCGGTTGGTGGAAAGGTGCTTGCGGACGGCAACGGCCTTCTTGATGAGCATGTAGAGGTCCTCGGGGATCTCGGGGGCGAGGCCTAATGGCTCCCTGTCAGCTTTGCACTAAACAGAGGCAGTTTTATATAGCGCAACAGATGCACGCGGGCAGAGCTGTGGTTGACTTGCGCTTCAACATGGGCAGGGTACCGTACCGTTCGACTTCAAGATGCGGAGGATCTTGTTACCGGTGACAACTGCAGAGGATTAGCGCGTGCGCAAAACCGTTCGATACGTCCAAACTTACCCTTGACCTGGGCAATGCCGTGAGAGTCACGGAGGATCTCGCCAATCTGCGAGGGAGTGGCACCCTTCTTCGCGAGCTTGCTGATCTGCTCAACAACCTGCTCGGGGGTGGTCTTCAACCAAGCCGGGGGGTTGCGAGAGTAGGGGACGGCGGAGGCCGATATTCCCTTTCCGTTGCTGTGAAGACGACCCATTTTGTTGGCTGGTACGAGGGGCGGTGGTTAGTACTGGAGGTCGAGATGAGGAAGTCGCGATTGTCGAGTGGGCACAGAAGTCGAAATTCGCTTAGCACGTTAGGCAGGCGCTAACCGGGGTGCGTCGAGCAAATGGTAGGCACGGTCGCCCGGAACCTCGGGCGCCGCTGCCTCAAACAAAATCTTCGAGCAGGCACATCTCGAACACAACAACACACGGCAGGTTGCAATGCGCAAGTTGCTGCTGCACGATCTGCACGACTGCCATACTTGCGATTCAGTCATGAGGAAGTAAGACTATTCAGTAAAGCCACAGGGTAAGCTCAAATCTCCAATCCCCTCCCCTTCACAATGATGAATCTTCGATGCTCTTTCTGGCACCTCTTATATCAGTCCCTTTAAGGACGATGCATTTACCTCGACTATTCTGAGATTTCGCAACCGCATACACTATTGTTTCTCAATCGAAATAAAAGAAACGAACACTAATCGTTCTTAGGTCCTTTAGCTGTCTTACCACGCTGATCTCCAGTCGCTGTTCTTTGCGTTGTGTCTCTTACGAACGAAAGTCACGAAGCAGAAAGCTGTGGTCTGGAGGTTTTCCAAGGTAGGCGCGTTAGGTATTGCCTGTGTACAGCAACGCACTTACTTCCTTTTGCCCGTTTTTGCCTATTGCCACGGCGTGGTCAGGCATGGCCTTTTGTATTCTTCTCACATGCAATTTGATCCAACATCACCTTGGTTTTTCACATCATCGACTTCAACGCATTGCTCTACGAATACAGCTATCATACGTATCGACTATGAAGCATATCATATACCTCGCCACTCTTGTCTCTCTCACGCACGGCAAGACTGCAGGCCAGCTCTGCGCTGGTACAGCTAAGCGTGCATCAGATGGCAACTAGTACTGCTCTGAGGTAACGGCCATTACATACAACAACATCAGTCAGTCTGGCGCCTACAACCGCACCACGTACGTAGACCCCAGCACCGGCATCTGCGGCCATGAGACGGTTCGATACCCGGCCACAGGACCACTTACGCCCTTGTTCGGAGAAGTGATTGCACTGATTTCAAAGTCCTTGAGGTTTACTGATCATGTTGTAGGTGTCGATGCATCTTCGTGGTCCCATGAACATCTCTCAGCTTGCCGTGTACCAAATACCCAGTGAGGCCTTCAAGATGCGCAAACGAAGCACTGTACCGTTTTACAATCACCGACGAGCTTTGAAGCAGCGGGACTTCGGGTTGCACGATGCTGGACTAATGCTGCCACACAATAAGCGGACGTGGACGACCACCACCAATTGCAGTACTGCATCAACCGTCACCACCACGGTCACTGTGACAAGCTGTGGACCCAGCTTAAGCAGTACTCGCATGAATTTACCTAACACTACATACATCGGCCCTCCTTTACCATGTCTACCTACACCGTCTGCCACCACCGAGGCGTCCTATACACCATGTGCCAACTTCTCAAACCCGAAGTGTACATACCAGGACTGGCCGACACTCACCATCGACCTCGAACGACAACACAAGGTCACGTTGAGCCCTGAACCACCTCAGCTCAGCAATCCAGCATTCGACTCAGCGCAACTCCGCAAGAGGGCTGCAGCTTGGGATCGTGTCGCATACTATAGATCGGCAGCACCTGCTCAAGCTACGGGATTCTCGTTCCTTGCCAATCTGGGCGACCCGCGACATTCTGGCACTTTTGACTAGTACGTCTCTATGTCAGTATTTTGTACACATATTGATGAGCAATAGTGCCTTTGGCAACTCGCTAAGCTTCGTCAATCCAGCTGGAGATAAGGTCGCACCTGAGAGCGAACCTTTCGATGGCACGCTCGACACTTCTGAGTATGAGATTGCTGTCTTCTCTGACAAAGAATGTGATATTAATTGCCCATACTGGCGACCTAATGCTACGTCGCATTGTACGTTCAGGCCATAATCTGTTCGTACTCATATTCTTACTGACCTTTTTGAAGACGGCTGGGCAGGCTCTTCCAAGGCCTTCTTCATCGAGTTCCAGATGGACCATTACCAGAACCGCGGCAGCGATTACGGTCTGATATCCGATGCGCCAGCATGGTGGTTCCTCAATGCCGCCATTCCTCGCATCCTTCAATACGGTAATGACCGCAATAACATACCCTGCTCCTGCTGGTCAACCGGTTGCGGTGAATTCGACGCTTTCGAAGTTCTCGGTAACGGAGATGAGAGGGCGAAAAGCACCATGCATCGACAAGGGAACCTTGAGGGAGGTGACTCAAACTACTTCAAGAGGCCGGTTGGAAGGATGTTGAAGTTCGCGGTGGTATGGCATTTTCCGCATATCACAGCCATGGTGCTGGACGATGACTACGACTTTCCAGAGTTCTTGACGGAGGATCAGGTAGATGATCTGGTGGCATACGACCCGGACAGTTGGGTACACTCATTGTTCCCTATCGGGGACTGAGGGAGAAACTCAAGTAAGAGGACGCTCTGAAGGTTCTGACACTTTCATCTCTTGGGCATAGTTTGCAGTACATAAACACCTGTAGAATTGCACAGCACAGCGTCCAAAGCTACTTGTACTGCACTGAACAGCATTACGGACTCTGCGCCAGGCTGGCCATGACAATAGATAGTGCTAAGAAAAAGCCCTCAGAGTGAGGGTGTCACTGCAGAACAAACATCGATTCATTATCACTTTGCACGGAACGCCCGATCTGTAGAAAGACTCCGAATCGCGGAGTTCTACGCATGCAGTGTAAGCGTTGAGTGGCGATGACTCGTGCGGCATGTGCTTGCCCAAGAGAGTGCTAGAAACCGAGGCAAGATTGCCGTCAGTCTGTGAAAGACCTGCCGCAGCCCGAGCGATCACGACCGCATCATCGCAGGCTTCCCCACGACACTCACGCCTCCCGTTCACTTCTTGATACCCTCCTATTCCGTTCTTGCAGCGCGCGCATCAATTCGCAGTTTCTCGTGGAAACATTACAGCACCCATTACGCACCCCGGCGAACCCCGCAAACTCGCTTCGACTGGCCGGAACCGCAACTCCCAGCCTCTGACGCCTCGGCACGCCATCCGACCTTGACGATATCAGCAGCGCTCCCCACAGCGACGATCGGCCAGCGTGTGACGGTGTGGTGAGGAGGACATATTTCCAGACATGTCTGCACCATCACCACCAAAGCCCTGGGAAACGAGCGGAGGAGCAACGAGTGCCTCGGTTGGTGAGTCGCTGGAGATGCCATCTGCGCCGATCGCCTCTAACACAACTTCAGGTCTCACAGGGTCGAGCAGCACAACAACACCCGCCGCATCAACAACAGCTGGCGCACCGCCACCGCTGCCATCAGTACCAGATTCGCTCGGCACAGTCGCCAACAGAAACGCATCGACATACTCCAACATGAACCGAGGCTACGGCGCCTCACCCTATAGCTCATATGGCGGCGGCTACAACAGCTATTCCTCGCCTTACTCGAGTTTCGGCGGCATGGGCTCGATGTACGGCGGTGGATACGGCGGCATGTACGGTGGAATGGGTGGGATGAGTGGGATGGGGATGGGCGGCATGTACGGTGGCATGGGCATGCCTGGCGACCCGAACAACCCCCAGAGTCTCACACAGTCTTTCAGCCAGAGCACACAGGCGACCTTCCAGCTGATTGAGAACATCGTTGGTGCATTTGGAGGGTTTGCGCAGATGCTGCAGAGCACATATATGGCGACACATTCGTCGTTTTTCGGTACGTTTAGCCGCACTTATGAGGCCAAGCAAGACTAACATTCACACAGCCATGGTATCAGTAGCTGAGCAATTCGGCAATCTAAGACAAACACTCGGCTCGGTGCTCGGGATCTACACAGTCATGCGGTGGATACGGACAGCGATCGCAAAACTCACAGGGCGGCCGCTACCAGCCGACGCCATGGGCCTGACACCCGCAGGCTTCCATGCATTCACAGGCAAGCTGCCTGATGGCTCGCCAACCCCACCTAAGCCCTCCAAGAAGCCCTTCTTCTTCTTTATCGCCGCTGTCTTCGGTCTACCATACCTGATGGGCAAGTTGATCAAGGCCCTTGCACGGTCACAGGAGGATGCTGAGAAGCGTCGCATGTTGGAAAACCCACAGGAAGGTCAACCTATTGACCCGAACAAGCTCGAGTTCTGCCGCGCGCTGTACGACTTCACACCCGACTCGAACATGTCCGGTATGGACCTGTCCGTTAAGAAGGGAGACATGGTTGCCGTGCTAAGCAAGAGCGATCCCATGGGCAACGCGTCAGAGTGGTGGAGATGCCGGTCACGAGATGGCAGGATGGGATACCTCCCTGGTATCTACTTGGAGACCATCCAACGCAAGCAGGCTGCTCAGATCACCAGCGGCAGCCAGGCTGGCAGCCCAACGGGCAGCAGGGCGCAGACTATGACAAGTAGCAGCGCTCCGAGTCGGACGGCTACCATGACCGGCAAGCCAGTCGAGGGTCCCAAGGTTGAGGGCAAGGCTGGCGACATGGGAGTAGAGAGCTTCCAAAAGGGTGCTTTCTACTCGTAATCCTTTGAGCGACATTTCCTTGGAGTTTGTTCTTCTGTACATTGTCATGTCGTGCGCAAACAAGCGCATGTGTCTCATATTGGGGGTGATCATCTTAGGTGTATATCGTTGGCTGGGAAAAGCAACGCAAGGCGCATGGCTCTTGGTTTTATTAGAGATATCACATCACTTGGAGGAATTTATGACTTCTTCCACTTTGCACAAATACACTCCTCCTTCGGATGACTCGCTGGATGCACTTGCCAAGCCGGCTTAGAAGTGAGTGGTGGTCAAGGTTATGCATGTGGGTCGAGCTCGAGCTTCCATACCTTGCGTCACACGTCGCGAGCTCCTCAAAGACAAGACTACGCTTTACAACGAACATCTTTAATCGTCTTCATTTACTCCAAACATCTTTCCACGACAAAGTAATAGTCGCAGCAGTCTCACCTGCACGATTGCCTCCTCGTAGTGCATGCACCCCTCCCCCACATCGTCCAGCAGCGGCTGCCTTATACAAAGACCCGCCTAGGCGCATATCCGCAAACATAAGACAAACAACGGCGGCTGCTCTACTCCTCATTCACGAAAACCGACTCTATCCTTACACCACGCCCTCGCAATAAGCCCACCATGTTTGCGAATAGGCGTCTGAGCAAGGTAAGGCTTTTCGCCCAAGGAAGCAAAGCAGCTTGAGCTTCTTAGACCATAGCGCACGGCTAATATACATACAGGAGCTTCAGAAGGTAAATGATCCTTACCACCGACATGCCAAAGCACACGCCGTACACTCGTAAAGCCGCGCCGTACCACATGCTGATTTCGCTCTCAGATGCAGGGTCCGCTTCCGCCTGGGATCACACTCGTGAAGGCAGACGACTTCTCGAGCTGGCTGGTGGACATCCAAGTTGTTGACCCAAACCCGATCTACGCCGGCGAAACGTACAGGCTGAAGTTTATGTTCAGCCAGAACTACCCGATTGAGGTGCGTTCACACATGCACTTATACTGCGCCGCACGCCCTGGTTATAACTCAACGATGTGTTCAAGCTGACTTGTTCAGGCGCCCGAAGTCGTTTTTGTCAAGGATGACACACACCCAATCCCATGGCACCCGCACGTCTATACCAACGGCATCATCTGCCTCGACCTCCTCGATCGCTCCGCCTGGAGCCCCGTCCACAATGTCGAAAGCGTAGCGATCAGCCTACAGAGCATGCTCACTAGTAATACCAAGAAGGTGCGGCCGGAGGGTGACGAGACCTTCAGCAAGTACAACACTGCGAGGCCAAGAGACATTAACTTTGTCTTCCACGACCCTAATGTGTGAGGGGCTAGGGTTGCTGCTGGGGTGATGACGCGGGACAGCATAAGCCAGGCGTTTTTGAAGTTGGCAAACGGCGTGACTCGGTTTGCTTCTGAAGAACTCATCATTTGGATTGGGTTTATGGCGTTAAGATACACCACGACCTTGGACATCCAAGATTATACCCAGTAATGAACAGTTCAATCTTTGACCTTTCAATGTATTCGAATTCAGATCAAGTTTTCGTTGAGATCCAACGGGGTCTATACGATGAACTGCAAGCCACACGCATTTGCTTGACAGCTGCTTGCGTCTGCCGGGAGGTTGTCAGAGCATCAGACTGAAGTCAAGCATGCGCGAAACACGCATCACCCTCGGAAAGCAAGCCGCCGCAACTCGCCTCGGTTGTCCATCGTTTCCTATCGATAGGCCTACTATCGGCGAATAATTTTTGCGGTTTTGCGCAGTTCGAGTCCGTGCGCTGGTCAGGCTCTAGGACGCTATGCGGGCGAGCCGCCCACAATTTTTCAGTCTATAAGCGTGTGTGAAAAGCTCCCACCGCCTCCCACCTCCCTCCACCACTCCTCTCTCCCAAAAGTTTTTCAGGTCGTTCCTGTAAAATATATCCAATATGAGCGACGAAGTTTACGAGGGTGCCATTGGCATCGATCTTGGTGCGCACAAAACGAATGTCGAAATTTACCCCACAATGGCCTGCTAACTTTTCCCAAAGGCACAACCTACTCTTGCGTTGCCAACTACGAGGGCACCAATGTCGAGATCAGTATGCGCCCACCCGTCTGATACCCCCATGGACATTGTCTGACAATTTTGCGTGTAGTTGCCAACGAGCAGGGTAGCTTCACCACTCCCTCGTTCGTCTCGTTCACAAGCGAGGAGCGTCTCATCGGTGAGGCAGCCAAGAACCAGGCTGCTATGAACCCTGAGAACACCGTCTTCGACGTCAAGTAAGTTTTTTGATAGTTGAGATGCGCACGAGATCAATGTACTGACTTGCTCCAGGCGTCTCATTGGTCGCCGCTTCGACGACGAGACCGTCAAGAAGGACATCCAGTCATGGCCCTTCAAGGTTGTTGCCGCTGGCGACTCCCCCATGGTCCAGGTCGAGTACCTGGGCGAGACCAAGCAGTTCTCCCCCCAGGAGATCTCCGCCATGGTCCTCGTTAAGGTACGCTTTGCGCACATACGAGCCTGGAGGCATTCGCTGACCCCCACTACAGATGAAGGAGGTTGCTGAGACCAAGCTCGGCAAGAAGGTCGAGAAGGCCGTCATCACCGTCCCCGCCTACTTCAACGACAACCAGCGTCAGGCCACCAAGGACGCCGGTGCCATTGCCGGTCTCAACGTTCTCCGTATCATCAACGAGCCTACCGCCGCCGCTATCGCCTACGGTCTCGGCTCCGGAAAGTCCGAGAAGGAGAGGAACGTCCTCATCTACGATCTCGGTGGTGGTACTTTCGATGTTTCTCTTCTTCACATCCAGGGTGGTGTCTTTACCGTCAAGGCCACCGCTGGTGAGTAAGTTGACCCCATACAACAACTTGAAGAATACAAAGATACTAACAAGACGTTTCAGCACACACTTGGGTGGTCAAGACTTCGACACCAACCTCCTCGACCACTTCAAGAAGGAGTTCACTAGGAAAACTAAGAAGGGTGGGTAGTAGCTTCTTTCTTTCATGTTTCCTTCAGAATGAAGCTAACTTCCACTTAGACATCTCTGGCGATGCCCGTGCCCTTCGCCGTCTCCGAACTGCTTGCGAGCGTGCCAAGCGTACTCTCTCCAACGCCACCCAGACCACTGTTGAGATCGACTCGCTGTTCGATGGCGAGGACTTCAACGCCAACATTACCCGTGCTCGTTTCGAGGACCTGAACCAGAAGGCTTTCGCCGGAACTCTCGAGCCTGTTGGCCAGGTTCTCAAGGATGCCGCCATCGACAAGAGCAAGGTTGACGAGATCGTCCTTGTTGGTGGTTCCACCCGTATCCCCAAGATCCAGAAGCTCCTCAGCGACTTCTTCGGTGGCAAGAAGCTCGAGAAGAGCATCAACCCCGATGAGGCTGTTGCCTACGGTGCCGCCGTCCAGGCCGGTATCCTCTCCGGAAAGGCCACCTCCGCCGAGACTGCTGATCTCCTCCTCCTCGATGTCGTTCCCCTCTCCCTTGGTGTTGCCATGGAGGGTAACATCTTCGCTCCCGTTGTTCCCCGTGGACAGACAGTTCCTACTAGTGAGTCCTCAAAATTCACCGACTACCTCCAGAGTCACTTTGCTAACAAGCTCGCAGTCAAGAAGAGGTTCGTCAGATTTCCCCTTTCCCCGTTTCCCCACTCCCTGAAATGGTGCATCTGGTAAGTGATGCACCTGGTAAGTTTCCCGGATTCTGGACACTCGAGACATGATACTACTGGATTCTGGATTCCCTGGATACCTCCACGGCACGCATTTACCAATGGCGATGCCTGCAGCATGTTGTACATCGAGTACCTCCAGCCTGCAAACGCAGATCGAACGCTCGTCTGCCAATGGCGTGAAGACCTCCACACCTGTGCAAACGACTGTCTGAGCGCGTCACACATCGCTTCTGACACCGTACTTCCGCCACGTCACAGCCGAACCACAGTTCGCTGCAGCAGATATAAGAGCTCTTCTCTGCTCATCTGCACTTCTCCTACACCTCATAATCGCCATTGGCGATTTCGAGCATCTTCAGCACTCTGGCAGCTGCAGACGCAGACGCGTCACTCGTTACGTCCAAATGAGCTACTCATTCAGCAGCAGCAGCAGCAGCAGCAGCATTCCAGCAATGCGGCCTGCATTTGGCTGCGGGCGAGCGGTCGTCGCACCTCTCATTGAACACCGCTCGCCCGCTGCTACTTGGGCCTTCCCGGGAACCGTTCCTCCAAGGCCCCATAGACCTGAGGAAGGTGCTCTCGAGTGAGCCGCTCAGACGGTGCCAATGCCGGGCGCCTGCCTGCCATCGCTCCTGCCTCAAGCCCAACCCCACCTGCCATGAGCTTCGAGAGGAAGTCGCACCCCGGAGGCAGTCAGGTCTATGACCTCGCCGCTGCCTGCTCGTCACCTCTCTTCCTCCAGCCCACCCTCTTATCACTGCCGCTGTGCACGTCACCACCACCACACTCCTTCACACCTCAGGTCACCCTTGAGCCGCTCAAGCACGCCTCCCATTGCGGCCCGCATTCGGCAGTGCCGCTGCCACTCACTCACCACCATGACTCTCCTGGAGCTGGTCATCGCTCTTGTGTGGGCTTGCCTCCTGGTGCCCGGCGGCAAGAACCAGCTGTTCGTGCAGCTCTTCTTTGCAGTCGATGTCGTCTCCGACCTCGCTGCTGCTGCCTCGCTGAGCTTCTGTCCTGGCCTCTTGGAGGTACTCAACGCCACGTCGCCGCCCACAGTCGCCTGGTTCAAGCAACTGCCTGACGACTACCGCAAGAGGTGGGGTGTTTATGTCCTCGTCTTTAAGCAAGACGGGTTCGTACCTTACCTGTACTGCGGCTCGGCTACTGAGTCCAAGCGCGGCATTGCGTCACGGTGGGCACTGTACGACAAGCACAATGTTCGCTTGCGAGACAACACTGAAGGCCTCCCAAGCGGAGTCATCAAAGCATTCGAAGCCGGCTTCAAGATCACCCACAAGGGCCTGCTCGTCACCGCGCCTATTCCTTCAGCAGCAAACGTCCCTACCTCTCGCCTCCTCTTCTACGCAATGGAGGCTACATTCGCGTTTGCCTTCTGGATGATGGACTCGCGCAAGTTCTACCCCTACCATGCCTGCTGTCGGTGGTCCCTGGAGTCCTTCACGTACATGGGGCTTTGTAGTCACAGTGCGCTTCACGATCCCATTGCTGGTCGGTTCGACCTCAGCTCTGCGGAGCTCACAGCACTCGCCGTCACCGTTCAGGAGAAGTCGAGGGCATACCACGCTGCCTACCGCGCTGCCAAGCTCGCTGAAGATCCTGAAAGCTGGCGCGCCAAGAAGAAGCTACACCAAGACACCTTCAGGGAGAAGAACCTTGAGGTCGCCCGTGCCATCAAAGCTCGATCTGCAGCGAAGACCAAGTCCCTCGGTCGATACCCTGGCTGTACCCTGTGTGGCGTCCCTCACTTCAAGTCCCAATGGGAGTCTGACCGTCACGATCGTTCACGCGTCCACAAGGTCAACGTTGAGAAGGAGAAGGCTGGTGTCGTCAAGCCCTACAAGTGCTCCACCTGCGGCTACTCCACCTCTGTGAAGGACTCCTTGCGACGCCACAAGGACGGCAAACTGCACAAGCAGAGGGTGGCCAACGCCCAGGCTGCCGCCGCCGCAGCCTCCACCTGATCGACACTGTCGATCTCCTCATGCAAAGCATCAACTACCCTCTTGGCCATCAACAACGAGTCAGACATTACCTCCCTTCTGAGCTGCTCCCAATGCGGCCCGCATTGCACACCATCAGCATCACTACCCTGCCTCATCGTGTGGTGCAGATAAGCTGCTCATTCAGGCCTACTGCGCCCGGCATCGTTTACCCTATGGCCCTTCCGAGGAACGGTTCCCGGGAGGTCCCTACCGTACTATGTCATGACTACCTCCAGCATGCACTATCATGCCATCATACCGCCCCAACATCTCGATGGCTTGACTGCCTCCAGCATGCATTATCACATTGGCGTTGATCAATGCTACCGCGCATCATCGACTACCTCCAGGAGCATCCACCAGTCCAGTATCATGTCGTCGAGTGCCTCCCGGATCCACCTTTTACTTTACTACATCGTCTACCACCTCTACAGCATCTCATACTGACTCAAATACCTCTAGAACGTTTACTACGGTCGCAGACAAGCTCGTCTCCCACAATCCGTTTATTCTGAACTCTGCTAACTTCTTCGCAGCCAACAAACGGTTCAGTTCCCCGTCTTCCAGGGTGAGCGTGTCAACTGCGAGGACAACACCTCTCTCGGAGAGTTCACCCTTGCTCCTATCCCTCCCATGAAGGCTGGTGATGCCGTTCTCGAGGTCGTCTTCGAGGTCGACGTCAACGGTATCCTCAAGGTCACCGCCACCGAAAAGACCTCCGGCCGCAGCGCCAACATCACCATCTCCAACGCCGTTGGTAAGCTCTCGTCCACTGACATCGAGAACATGATCAACGACGCCGCCAAGTTCAAGAGCTCCGACGAGGCTTTCTCCAAGAAGTTCGAGGGCAGGCAACAGCTCGAGTCCTACATCTCCCGTGTCGAGGAGATGGTCTCGGACCCCACCACTGCCATCCGCCTCAAGCGCGGCCAGAAGGAGAAGATCGAGGCTGCTCTCTCCGACGCCATGGCCCAGCTCGAGGTCGAGGACTCTTCCGCCGAGGACCTCAAGAAGAAGGAGCTTGCGCTCAAGCGCGTCGTCACCAAGGCTTTCTCCACCCGATAAACGTGGACGCTTTGATGACAGGGACGTCAGGCAAGACTGGCCGCAGGTGCAAGGGGCATATACCCAGACTGCTCGCTGCCTCGTGCGCTAGCGCTGCGAACGGAGTTTCAATGTTTTGCGGCATTTAACGATAGACTTGGTGTGTTTGGTTCTACCTCCTTTCCCTTTCCTACGGTTCTCTTCGGCATTTATGGGGGGACGCAAAAGTATTGTATGTACTTCTCATGACGATGCCCTGACGACTAATGGATGTCTTGCAAAAGTGACGCACGGAAGATACAGTCGAGAGCGAAGGAAAGGAAAATTGAATGAACGTTCGATGATTACAATCATACTGTCTCTGCTTGTGATGTGAATATTCATCGTGTGATTGATATGATTCCCACTCGTCATCTCTTAATGTACCCTGAAGTGAGTCAGTTCACACTGACATGAAAAAAAAAGCTGCGTAATCATCGTTCCTTCATCACCACCAAACGCTATACTTATGCATGGAACACACCCTTCTCCACCGCCCCATCCACCAATCCATCCCCCGTAAGCACATTTGTCGCCGCAACAACCACTCTCGACCCCCGTCCCTCCCCTCCACTGTCTTGCAACTTGCCCCCGACCCACCGCAACGCCGCTATCTCCGCCCTCGTCACGCCCCCCAGGAAAAACACTACCACCGTCTTGCCCCCTTCTCCGTGCCCACTCAGCATCTGTCGCGCCTTCAACGCTTTCTGACTCACATCGCCGGTCTGGATCTCGTTGAAGGTAGCGCCGCGGATGTACTTGCTGCTATCTTCGAACATGCGCAGACCCTGCGCAAGGGGGTTTGAGTTGAACGGCGCACCGGGAGCGGGGGGTTTGATAGTATTAGCCAGACTGTGCTTTTGTATGATGGACTGTACGATGCGGACGGAGAGGGGCGCGTAGCCGCTGAACGTGTAGGAGATGTCGTTTGGAGACGCTTCGTTGACTTCGTCGTCCCAGAGGCGCAGTGTTTTGCGGAGAGGGGTGTAGTTTGTTACGCTGCCTGGTTTGACGCTCGTGCCTGTGCCGCCTGCTAGTGTTGCGCCGCCGCGGGGGGTCAGGAGGTTCATTTTCTCGAGGGATTGCAGGGTGAGCAGGTGTTGGGGCCCGAAGGCCTGGATGATGGCGCGCTTGAAGGTGTCGAGGTCTTTGGGACGGATGCCCGCGTTGGTTGTGCTTTCGAGGCAGAGGAGGCGTAGGATTGTGGGCAGAGATGTGCCGCGATCGATCAGTTCAGTGATCATGTCGTGCTGTGTGCTGGGGTCTGCACCGGAGGTGAGGTTTTGCTGGACCTCGAGACAGCGTGTGAAAGTGTCTGTGCGGGTGTACTTTATGATCTCTTCGGCGAGAGAAGTATGCAGCTTTAGGCTGGCTTGCTCGGCTTGGTAGCCGGGGAGGCGGGCGACGAAGTCGCGTAGCTCGGAAGTGGTTTTGGCGGCGAGCGAGTTACGCTCTGTACTGGACTGGAGGCGGCGGGCTACTTTGTTGAGGAGCGAGCCGACGATGGCGAAGTTGGCATCTCCAAGGTCGCTGTACAGGGTATCCTTGGAATCAATCATGATCTTGCGCTTCATGCTGGTCGATGC
This sequence comes from Nothophoma quercina, assembly GCA_021642125.1. NCBI lineage: Eukaryota > Fungi > Ascomycota > Dothideomycetes > Pleosporales > Didymellaceae > Nothophoma > Nothophoma quercina. The sequence goes on along the minus strand of JAKIXB010000035.1, from coordinate 300,085 downwards.
CGAGCCTGTTTGGCCTGGCTGTGGTGCTGCGCCACCAACGACTGAAGAATCGACCTCAGTTTGGTTGGCGGAGATGTTGAAGACCTCATCAATAAGACCCTCGTAGGTCAATTGGGTGAGTAGCACAGTCGGAAAGTCGACCTCTCGGTCGATTATGATCAGGCTGTCGATGCTCGTACTGGGTGCAAGACCAAGGAAGGATGGACCGGTATTGCTCGGCGGCTCTCCTGCTGCCACCTCGGTTCGCATCTTGATCAGAAGGTCTGCGAGACGTTTGCCATTGTCACCCTTGCCAATGATGCGCGGAAAGAGCCCGTACTTGCGTTGCTGGAGCATAAGTGCTTTGGCTGCCAGATAGATTGAGGTTGGATCCTTCCGCTGCGATCAGGTTAGTCAACATCGACTTTCGATAGAACATGAGGCATACGAGATACAAGTCCTGTGCGGAGTCATCAAGCTCGAGCGAGAGCACATCGTCGGCTAGAGGTATAAAGAACAGAGGCCACTCGCTGACACTAGCTTCACCGAGGACGCCAGCTTCTTCAAGCAGTTGGTCTGAGACGATTGTGCGCCTCGGTACCCAGAAGATGGAAAACTCATGCTCGATCTCGCTCTCCCTTCGTATCCGTTTGATCTGGTCTGCTAAACGTCAGGGCTGTTTCCTTTAAAGAGTGGATGAAACGTACCAGCAACTTTCATAACCGTCGTCGCCTTCTCTCCTCTGACAAGAAACACAACATTCCTCTGACTAACGTCGACATTGTCATTCTCGAGGAAAAACGGCTTATCAACACCGTATTCCTGGAGGGTTGAAAACTTGACCAGCAAGTTCAGAGGGCCTGCAAGTGCCTTTTCGAGTACCAGGTTCTTCTTTCCTCGAACCTGCAAGAATATAGTTAGCTGTTGCGGAGGTCGTGCATGTTACGGTTTGATTGGCTGCCTTACACCTTCAAGCAGCAGAAGCAGGTCGCGCCGTCCCTTCTCTGTGATCTCGGCGGCGTTGAATGGCGTCGCGGGCGCCATGTCTGCTTGTCGTGTTTACAACAGTACTCTCAACGCGCGACTATCGTATACACATCCTGATGAAAGTCTCAAATTGTTGGTTGTAAGTGTTGATGGTCATGGGAGGTTGGAGATGCATGCACGTGCGCGGAAGCTAACAGGCTTGGCAGGTCTGTATTCAAATGATCATCTTCGAGGTTGAATTGCACAGATCAAAATGGGGATATCGTTGATCTCAATCTCGCGTATCATCTACAAAAGCTTCAGTCTTGGCAAGCTTACTCTCAGACTCATCCGGCTTATTCATGTCACCGGTTTAGACGGTAGATACGCTCAAATTATACTATGCTAACATGTACCATTTCGCGAACAGAAACTCTCTACAGTTCATTGTGCTCGGGTGCATCTTCAAGGATCTCCTCGACCTTGAGCTGGATGGGCTCTTGCTCAGCAACCTTCTCCTTGACCGCCTCCTGGGCGCCAGACGCGATCAACGACTCAGGGAGCTTCTCCTTCTTACCTTCACCCATGCGGATAGCATCAACCCACGACTCAACTTCTTGAGCGCCAAAGGTAGTGCCAGGATACGACTTGTACCATGCGCGCTTGCCGTGGGTTGCAATGAGATGCATGGTGTCATCGGTGCCGAGGTTCAGCTCAGAGCGAAGTGTGGCTGCCAGGGGGTTTGATGGTGGTACGCTGACGAATGGGAAGAGCTTGGTACCGTGCTTCTTGTGGATGGCTCCTAACGTCGTGATTACTGACATGGCTGACATGGCGGCATCGGAAGCATCGTCTGGCGGCAGGATGGCCAGGATGCAGGTCTTCGCATTCTCATTTAAGCAGAGAGATTGAAGCTCGGCAGCATCTGCAGTCGAGGGAACCGAAGGTTTGTTGTCTCCGACAGGAAGGTCAACGGGGTCGGGAGTATCCTCGGTCTTGACATTCGGATCCGGAGACTCAGTCGCTGCGATAGGCTCCTCAACAGTCTCATCGGTCGCGGACGCAGCAGCTGAAGACGAGTCGGCAGACTTGTGAGAAGCTGATGCTCTGGCAAATTTGCTGGAAGACTTTGATTCTTTCTTGCTGTCCTTCTTTGCTGTCTTCGGCTTCTTCGCCTTGGGCTCAGGGCAGTCAGGATTTGGCGGGGCGACCTGTGACAGGAACTTGACCATAGCATCCTTCTCGACCTTGCCCTCGTGCTTGATGGGCTCATCCGAGCCCGCTGGCACAAGGATGAGAGAGGGGAAGTTGGTAACGCCGTACTTCTCAACGGCAGCCTTCTCGGTCTTCTTGATCTGAGCCACAGAGATGACGCCGGAGAAGTCGATGGCCAAAGCCCTCATGGTAGCGCTGACTACACCCTTGTCGCTGAAGAGAATGGCCTTTGCGCTGTCCTTGTTCTCTTGTAGCCACTCGTCCAGGTTCTTGTCGGTGACTCTCTTGACGATGTTCGGCACTTTGTCCTTGACAGCGTCCACAATTCCCTTTGCTGAGCGTGGGCCTTGGTAGTCCTCGACGGTTGGCTTCCCTGGCTTCTTTCCCGGTCGGACGATCTTGAGGGTTGGGAAGCCTTGGACGCCCATCTGCCCACAGAAAGGCTTGTTCATCTCTTCATCGCAGTTGACGGCGGCGACCTTGGCGATACCGGCGAGGGATTGGGCGGCCTTCTCGTAGGCGGGCTTCAGGTTCTTGCAGTGGCCGCACCATGGCGCGTAGAACTCGACGATCTAGACGACAATGAGCTATGTTGCCGTTGTAGGGAGAACTGCACTCACCGAAGTGTAGTTCGACTTGGCAATGACTCTGTCGTAGTCGGGGCCGTTGATGTTAACGACGCCCGACTTTTTGCTGTACATGCTCTCGGCCTGCGCATTGAGGGCCAGCGCAGCCGTAGCCGCGAGGTAGGTGGAGAGGCGGACCATGGCTGGGTGGGCGAATGAGTGTGTATTGGTGAGTTGAAAGAGTGTCCGCAGCCAGTGCTTATATTGCAGTGCTCACATAGCGCGGGCGCAGGAAATGCAAGTTGTCCTCAAGGCGGTCCGCGAGTGAAGCTCAAACAGCTGCCCATAGCTCTGATGCGGGGATGACAAGGGTCCTGCCGCCTATGACCACATGCATCGCGCTGCCTGGAACAACCTGAACAACCCGAACAACCCAAACAACCTCCCCCACATAGATAGTGACCATCATGGCCGACGCGATACCCGCCAAGCTCAAGTCGCTGCAGCTTGCACCGTTCGCGAAGCGGGCAGCGCAGCTCGAGCGCTTCAAGCCCATCGTCACCTACTGGCGTGAGTACCGAGCATCGCATCGCATAGCTGCATGTATGGATTCTGACACACCCGCCAGTGCGCTTCCACATAGTGCAGAAGATCATTGGCGCGGGACTGCACTCGGCCGACGCAGCATGCACCGCCTACACGACCGACCTGATGGAGAAGCTGGAGCAAACAAAGGCAGACACGCCGGGCGAAGACGCGCTGCTAGACGATGTCGCGGCGAGCGCGTACTGCGAGCAGTTTGCGCTGCAGACTTTCGGGAAGGGCGACAAGGACATGACGGAGAACAAAGTCACGGCTGCCACAGCCGACACGCTCATGGCAGCCTCGACTTTCCTCGACATCCTCAGCATCTGGAAGAAAGACGACGCAGAGGTGGCCTCGAAGACCAAGTACGCAAAGTACCACGCCCTGCGCATCATCAAGGCCATCAAGGCTGGCGAAGACCCGAACGCTAGCAACCCAGTGCAGGAGCAGCAGGAACAGCCACCTGCGCCGCCGCTACTCGACCCAGCCGATCCTGAGGTCCAAAGCATCAACCAGAGCGCCTCGCAACCACCCGCCACGAATCCATACCAGCCGTATGTCGAGTCTGCACCCAACACTGACGCACAACCATCGCCGAGCTTCTCTGCGCCCGGGGTCTCGCCTCCACCCAACCTACCTGCAGTACCCACGGGATACACGTCCAACACACATGACGATGTGTCTCCCATCTCCCAGCCAGCAACGTCCCGTCAGGGCTCTGTCGCGTCAGTGGGTGGTGGATACTTCCCTAGGACAGAGGCACCGCCGACGTTCACCTCAGACAATACGGCCCCTAGCCTGCCAACAGCACCTTCGACCGACGACGACCCCTTGACATCCTCCCTGGGTGGCGCCACAGACGCAACACCGCAAGTTTCTGGAGCACCAGACCCATCGAGCTTCTACCAGAATCCTGCATCGCCTCCTCCCGTTGCCCAGTCACCACAGGTATCATCTCCACTGAATCCCTACGCGTCCCCACCTCAGCAACCACAGCAGCACTTCCCTGCGCCCTCGTCTCAACCCCCTCAGCAGCCATACCACATGCCCCAGACCGCTGCTCCGTCTCAGCAGTTCTCGTCTGCGCCGCGTCAGAACCCCTATGCTCAGCCAGCGGCTCCACCACCACCAGCTGCGTCGTCGCAAGGACCATTCAGAGACGATGAGGAATCCATCAGACAAGCGACAAAGCATGCCAAGTGGGCCATCTCGGCGCTCAACTTCGATGACTCGGCCACTGCAGTCAAGGAGCTGCGGATCGCATTGCAAGCATTGGGCGCACATTGAACATCATTTTGGTCAGCCGTGTGTTTGCACCGAAGATCACTCGCATTCATATAGAGAGGGACTCGGTTTGTTGTATACCCCTGATGTCGTATAGAATATATTCTTAGGCCTCGACACGAGAGGGATCCCCAGCATGGGCGCAATGGGTGACGTGTGCCTTCTTGCTCGCCTTGAGCAATGTGCGCAACGTGGCAATTCATCGAGGACGTACCCCTCTTGACGTCCGGCTTGACCGGAAGCCACACTGCCACAGTCGCACTGACAGAAGTCACAGCAGAGACACGGCAAAGACATTTCGCTTTTCTCCATCGTCTCCACGGACAATCGCCTTCTTACACCGATCTAGGCACTGCCGGCAAATTTCGACTCAGCAAGACCTGCAGGCGCCAAAGCAGAGAAAAACCAAGTCCACTTCAAGCGTGTTGAATCTTGTCTTCCTTGGCCCGCATTTGCAAATTACAGGAGGTGACGACGCTTGTAAAGGCAGCCAACAGCCGTTCGGTTTCTGGCTGCAAAACCGAGAGCTAACGAGTTCTGGACCGGGTACCTCTCTTAGCTGCCGGTGTCGATCCACTAGCTGTCTTCCGCGCGCCTGGGCTGCCCCCACACAAGACACCACTTCACAACTCGAAATCTGCATCGGGCTCTGCACAGGAAAGTCTGGCGTGCAATGCGCTGTTACACAGCTTCAAGCCCCATGTTTTGCACTGACAGCGCGCATGACCGGACTGACGTGCGTGGAGTGCGCATTGCGATAATGGGGATGCGCTGCGAAGGCCGTTCCTGAAAGCCGGCTGGTTCCTGGCAACATGGACTTGTTCCTGCATGCAGTAGACAGAAAGCCAGCGAATCCGAGGTCGAGGAACAACAAAATCCCTCATGCTACTGCAGACATGACTGCGTCAAAGGTCTCTCATGAACTGCAGTTGAGCAGCATGCATAGCCGGACTTTGCACGTTTGTCTTTGAAACACGACACAAGCCGTCGATAGCTTACGCCAACCCGCGCCAACACTCCGCGCGGACAAGGTGCAGGAGCTGGACCTGCGGGGCCGTGCTTTCATCTCCGATTCATGGCAACTATATAGATACTATGTAGGTACTCTGAACTTCGGTTTGAATTACAGCAAGACACTCTTTTGTCATTACACTCATTCCTTAACAATCACCAGTGCTTCACTCTTTTCAGCACTCGTCATTCTTTTCAAAATGTCTATCAAATCCACTCTCTTCCTGGGCCTTGCCGCCCTCTCTGCCATGACTGAGGCCGCACCCACCAAGCGTGCCTCCGCCGGCAAGCGTGGTCTTGCCTTCCCTAAGGAGAACAATGGCGTCGCTGGCTCGACCTACACACAGCTCTTCAAGGACTACGACCAAATCACCTGGATGTATGACTGGGAGGCTGTCATTGACGGCACCCCCGTCTCCGGCCTCGACTACGTTCCCCTCCTCCACTCTAACGAGGACTGGTGCACCTCCGGCTGGTCCACCAACGTTGCCAACGCGCAGAAGAACTACAAGGTCACGCACGTGCTCTCCTTCAACGAGCCTGACCAGTGCGGGTACGTCCACCTCATACCATCCCATCATATCATTCACATTGCTAACATGTCGTAGTGGTGGCGGCACCTGCATGTCCGTCTCCGACGCCGTAACCGCGCACAAGAAGTACCTGCAGCCTCTCGCCGGGTCCTTGAAGATCGGCTCGCCAGCCGTCACAAACGGCGACGGCGCCGACGTAGGCATCAACTGGCTCAAGCAATTCGTCTCGTCCTGCAGCGACTGCCAGATCGACTTTGTCACCGCGCACTGGTACGCATGGGACAAGGCCGAGGACTTCAAGACATACATGACAACCTTCCACACCACATTCAACAAGCCCGTCTGGATCACCGAGTTCGGCGTCACAGAGGGCGATGCGCCCACCTTCCTCAAGGAAATCCTGCCCTGGATGGACCAGCAGAGCTGGATCGAGCGCTACGCTTGGCACATGGCTGCCCCTACTACTAGCGACTCCACCCTCAAGTACCTTCTCAACGAGGCTGGTACCGCGCTCAACGACGTCGGTACTGCTTTCGCTACTGCTTCCTAAAGAAAGCACCTTGTTGGTAGCGGTGCAGTGCAGTGCAGCGCAGCGCCTGTTCTGGCGCTTAGCGAAACGCCGCGTTTCGCGTTTCGTGTTTCGCTTCGTACAAAATACCCGTTTATAGAATCAAGTTTGATCGTTCCACACGCATTCATCTTTTGCCGTTTTTTTTTTTCGTTCTTGTTCTGTGCTGACGTGCTTGTTTGTGTGTTTCGTGAAGCGCTTACCCAGGTCTTGGACATCTTGGTCGCCTAACAAAGACGAGTAACAAAGAACATGCAATTATAGTAAGACACATAGTTTCAGGCACGTGTGCTTGACGAACCAAGTTTCTCGATCACTTTTCCTGGTTTCGCTGTTCCAGACGATATGGGAATTTCCGCAATAGCCCTTTGACATGCACATTGGTAAGCAAAGTGCAAGAAATAGCTGGGCACGGCTTCTATTCATAGTAGCCTTTGTTGAGCTTCTGGACTATATATCATTTGGCGGTGCATTTCATTTGAGATGCCGAAACGTGCGACCATGTGGTGCGTGTTTTGATCCTGCGAAGAGTGAGGCAGAGGAGGGAAGGGAAAGTGAGCGCGGTCTCCTCGTGGACAGGATTTGCTGGCATGCCTTCGGACGAAGGTAAGGTTAGGTAGACAGCCTTGGTTACGGGCACATCCGTCGATGTTGTATTATATATATATATATATATATATATATTGAGTTTGCACAGCGCGGGGCAGACAGGCTCATGGAGGGTTGGTAGGTCACTTTCTGATGGAGAAGGATGGCAGACGCTTGATGCTCGTACTCAAGGCCGTTAAAGGGAGATGACAGCGGTACTCACATATGAGGAACATGGTACTTTTTGAACATTGAGGATGCAGGAGATGTCGTTGAGTGGGAGTCAATTTAGCAAGGATAAAGCGGGTTGTGCTTGAGCGTTGCATGCACGAGATCTGTACGGGCATTGGCAATCTTGACGTGTCTTTGGGTCATTTTCACAGTAATGCAGCTTCAATCGCTTCTTTGAGAATTTGCGGCAGATTTGCACACACATGGTATCACCATGTATTAGTTATCGGAAAGAGGCAGGAAAAGACCACGCGTCACGTGAGAAGAGCGAGGGTAGACTTTGTAGCCCGACATAGTGGATTGAAGAAGTGACAGGGAAAGTCGGGTAGTCTGGATCTCCCTTTTCGGTCCAGCAAGACAGCGTCGAAAGAGGGCCGTGGAGATAAATCGCATACCTTTGCGAAACGGACACTCTTGAACGGAATTCTCGAGTCAGGGCTGATAGATCGGACATGGTGGAAGCAGAGGAACGATTTCGGACATCCTCTACGCTCTTACCTTACTCTGGGCTACTACCCTTTCAGTAAACTTGACATCAACCCCCTTCAGATCCACCGCAAACCACCCCCCGAACCTCGGAACCCCTAACGTCTCAATCTCAAACTCATCCACCAGCCTCGCCAATGCCTTGATCACGAACATCCTCCCCATATACTGACCTGGACAACTCCTGCTCCTCCCACCGAAGCCCAACCATAGCGAGTCCAGCCGATCAATCTGCTTCTTCTTCTGCTCCGTGCCGTCTTGCAACCACCTATCGGGCAGGAACAGCTCAGGGTCGGGGAAGAGTGTGGGATCGTGGTGAATGGCCCACATATTGACGCCTAGCGTGGTGCCGGGAGGTAGGCATGTGTTGCATACTTCTGCACCAGTGGAAGGGACAACGCGAGGAAGGAAGAAGCCGACAGGTGGGTACATGCGCATACTCTCCTTCATGACGGCGAGGAAGAGCGGGATCTTGGTTACGATGTCTGTGTAGTGGGAGTGCTTGGTTATGCCGTGGTCCTGCATCTCTTTCGTTAATCTGGCTAGGATATCAGGATGGCGCGATACAGTCAAGAGACAGGTTGCGAGAGTGATCATGATAGTGTCGTGGCCGGCGCCAAAGTTCGTCAGAGCGATACCTAGGACCCATGATGGCTTGAATCGAGCTTCTTTGTCGTGGTGCAGCTTCATGAGGGTGGCGAGCATGTCTTTCTCGGAGCTGTTGATGTCGAACGGTTCATCGTCTTTGAGTTTCTCAGCTTCGTTACGGGTATCGATGCCCGTCTCCAGGCCCGGTCTGCTTGCAGGAAACTTTGTGTCTTTGGTGGTGTCGAGTTTGGACAGGCGAGCCTTGATGGTCGGGACAGCGAAGCCAAAGATTGGCCAGATTTTGGGTATCGGAAGACCTAACGTGAGGACAAAGGGAAGCATAAGCAGAGGTCCCACTTTTGGCACGGAATGCACAAATCTCTGGAAGTCAGGAAACAGGCCAAACCTAATGCACGGGTCAGACTTGAGTCGAGTCAAAGACGGAAAGAACTTACATAGTGAAGCAGCCCCAGACAGTATCGCTTGCAGCCAGGTTTCCGCCATCGTGTCCTTGACCAACGTAGTCGAGGTTCCTGGAAAGAACAAATGAACCCAAAGCATCGAGGGCATAAATGTGCGTCCACAACGCTAAATCCACCGCTTTACCACCGAGTTCGTGGAGCTTGTTCGTATAATGGTGAAGGTACGTATCGAGATGGTGCTCATGTTTCTCCAGACCAGCAATAGAGTACGCCGGCCCGATCGCTCTTCGCTGCATCCTATACTCTTCTTTCCTCGTCTCCGTAAGCAAATCCAGATGCTCGCCATCTCGGACCCTAGCCTGCTTGTCTGGCGCTGCACAGGCCTGGTACCAGTCGCCTTTAATGAAATCGGTTCCGGCACTGTACGCTATCCGGACTGCATCTTCTGAGCAGACGAGAACCTGGTCTGGAGCTATTCGCACGATGCGACCGTACTTCTTGTGCAACTCGGGCATGAAGATGTTGCTTCGCCCTTTTCGTACCTGCAGGACAAGCCACCACTTTGTGATGCGTGCGAGCCAGGGACTGGGAACATTGGCGAGTGGATGGAAGAAGAGTCTATAGACGGCGACATAGATTGTCGTGGCTGCCAATGGAGCGAGTGCGAAGGCTGAGAGCATGCTTGTGTTGGTGTTGCCGTGCAAAGTGTCGGAGGGAAGAGCATCGAGAGTGCGAAGTCGAGGACATCTTGGAATGTCGAGATGTTGCAGTATGAAGATCACTGGTGTAGTGCTTACTGTAGCTTGAAACTAGTGTATGTGCTGAACCAGTGATTGCCGTTCGAGATCGTAGGGAAAAGAGACCCATGCTACGTCATTGGCGCCCTCAGGAACAAATTGAGTCGATCTGCGTTTAGGCGTGCAACATCAAGCATTTGGCTCACATCAGCGACACCTTAGTAAAGATGCTGCACAACGCATTAGCGGATATGCTTGATGATCTACAAACAGCCCCTAAAGTTCGCATTGAGATTGATCCAATTCGACAACAATGATTTTATAATATCAGTTGCTGCCATCCTTCTCCTTATCCAAGTCTTCGATATGCCTACCCTCAGCATCCACACTGCGCTGACGATCCTTCTCATCCGCAACACCAGGCAGCGTACCATCCTCACCAACATGTGCCTGTGCCTCTGACGCCTTGTGCCAGCCGTGCTTTCTCCAGCGCTTCTCTGTGAACACTGGATTCTCGCCCTTCTCGTGTGCTTCGTGGAAAATGGCGTCGAGAACCTCGAGCTTGTGGCCATTGGGCTCTGGGAAGTAGAAGTAGATCTGAAGGTTGTTAGATGGAGAACGTGATGGTGGGGAGGAGCAGTAACGTACAATGGGGATGAAGACGATGTTGAAGCAGAAGAAGACGAAGTATGTCTTCCAGGCGATCCTGTTGATCATGATGGGTGCCAGCTGCACGACAGCATAGTTGAAGAGCCTAGGGCAGCGTCAGCATCGAAGCATCGATAAGTATATAAATGGCTCCAACATACCAGTTCGAGCATGTACTGAAACCATTAGTTTCCGTTCTGATTCGAATAGGCGTGATCTCAGCCGGGTACAGCCAAGTCACGCCCAACCATCCGATCGCAAAAGCCGTGTCATAAACAAAGATGAACACAGTCGCGGCGATAGCAGGCTTACGATTGCTATCCGTAGCTTGCGAAAGTGAAATGCCGATGATCAGCAGAGAAAGCGCGAGACCTCCAGCACCGAACATCATTAAGCTGCGGCGACCGAATCGATCGACTAGGAAAAGTGCAAGACAGGCTGCAATGAAATATTCAGTGCCCAGCCAGGCGGTCATGAAGCGCGATAGTTTGCCATCGAATTGGAGGGAGCTTTCGAAGACTGTGGTTGCGTAGTAGGTGACGAGATTGATACCCTGGTAGTTGTCAGCAATGTTTCTGCGAGCTGCTTCGACAAGGGTGGTGGCTACTTACGGTGATTTGTTGCATTGCCTGCGAGCCACAAGCGCAGCTGAAGCGCCAAAGATTCATATCCTTTCCATTGGTGAAGAGCTCTTTCCAAGACAGCTTGCCCGAAGACTGCGCATTCAGCTCGTTGATTTCCTTGATTTCTTCTTGGACCTCAGGATCCCGAGGGTCGGTCTCGTGCATGTAGCCCATGATGATACCAGCATCTTCTTCTTCTCCGTGCTTGAGTAACCAACGAGGAGACTGCTCTACGATTAGCTATGCTATCAATCAGTGATGTGGGAGGATGAAGAAGTACCTCTGGGCAAAGCCATACAAGGAGGATGAGTATGACACCAAACACCGCCTGGAACGCAATAGGAAAGCGCCACTGAAAGGATCCATACTGCGTCACAAACCAGAACCCATAGTTCAACCAATACGCAAGCATGATGCCAGCAGTGATAAGGGCGCCTTCGAAGAGCACAAGGAAGCCACGGATCTTTGGTGGAGCCATCTCAGACTGCCACACTGGTATCGTCGATGTATTCATTCCATTCCCGACTCCCGTCACGATGCGGCCGACAATAAGCTGTGCTATTCCGAATGAAGCAGTCTGGATGGCGGCGCCGACAAGCATGATGCAGGCACCGATGATGACCGAGCGTCGACGTCCGAGCTTGTCGCCAAATGCGATGATTCCACCAGCGCCTATAAGACAGCCTATTTCGTAGATGGCAACGACAAGAGCTTGAATAGCACCGGACTTATTCATGGGTTCCATAGCTGGGAACTGTCTCAAGAACTCAGGCTCTGTGATGATGCCGCTCATAACACCCTCTGCGTTTCCGTGTCAGTGGGGTTGTGAGATAGAGGCTGTTTGTACTCACGGTCATAACCGAGTAGGAAGAAGCCACTTGATGCAGCCAAGCACACCGTGTTGGTGAGAGTACGGCCTGTGAGCTTGCCATCGAGCAAGCCGCGATTATTCAGAGCGAACATTCTGTACGTGGCATCCGCCTGTGTTCACTTTCGAGGATGTGAAGATGAAAGAGCCTGGCTTGGTATAGCGAAGACATCGGATTTCTATAGTTCATCATCGCGATGCTCTGTAGTGTGGAAGCGGCACTTAGCCAGCTTCCACGTCATGGCTACCACGCATCTATCCTTCATCGACACTGCGCACCGGAGTTGGGTCCAATTCGACAGTATCGTTGGCTTTTTCTTAGTCTACCTTTGCGATGGATCACATTATTTGTCGACTCAAGAAGCCTACTTGATGATTTGCATATTCGCCTGATGCGGAAAGGGGGGACGGGGAAAGTAGCGTGGGCAGGTGACGTCAAGCGCCCAACCGCTTTGTCGATCCGGGGAAGTGGAGAGCTTGAGGATCAACAAGCATGTTGAAGACTGGCCGACGAAACTTCGGATTGTGAACGATTGGCTCTGATCAGATCGAAAGGTGGGACGTTCCAGGGTTGAGCCATCATTTGATTCTTCCATCAGCCTCATCTCCAGGGGCGACTGCACCTCCTCTGCATCGCGAATCTTGCAATGTAACTGTCAGTCTGTGTTTGCCGGTCGCGTCTATCTGCAGGACTGTAGCTGTGGCCTCTTTCGATAGCGGGACAAATAGATCTTGATTGACCCTGTGGGATGGCCCTTTCACGTGCTATTCCTCTCTTCCAGTTGCCCCTTTAGCTTCCGCAAATGCATCTCTGTCCTCCAAATCTCGTCTTTGATTTCACCAGTAGATGCCAGCTTTCCTTTCATCTGATACACCAGAGCTGCAAATAAAACCACTGCGACTGATACCAGCGGTGACCACTGACCAACCTGGTTGATGGTCTCGTTGGTGTCCCCATCGTTTCGAATATACCATTCGATCCAACATATGAAGGCGACCACAAGCGGCGGAGAGATGATGATACCGGCCAACAGGGTCAATAACGCAAGGACATCGATGATGAGGCGCAAAGTGGCGACGATGCTGTGTCGGGAAGCTGCTCTGGACGGGTGGGCTGACGGGCCATCTACAGCCCTATGAGACGACCGCTTCTTCAGCTTTCGTGGCCAGCAGTACAAGGCTCTTATAGAGATCCAGCTTCGTGACATGTCGCTTCTGAGTTGTTGCCAGATCTTCTTCCTGTGCCGCCATAGTTGGTAAGGCTCGTGAATCGGAGTGCGCATTGCCTCGCTGCCGAGTTTTAAAAGGGACACAACGTACAGAAAGAACTGCGCGCAGGAGAAAACTAAGATAGCGAGGTAGATTAGTGGCTTGAACTCGTCATAGGACTCGCGCTGCGCGCTATGGAGCTTCGCGAACTTGGTGGTTCGTGTCGTAACCATTGCTTTTAGCGATGAGCTCTGGCGAATGACTTGACTGGTGTTGAAGCACGGGTAAAAACAGTTGTTCGAGAGCTGCTGCCAGACCGTATCCGGGTTGCCAAATATGTTCCAGACGGTAGAGTTCCAATCGTTCGTCCAGTATGATGTGTCCCAGCCATCGCTAGTCTGTGACTCTGCGTCCAGAAAGCCGGAATAACAGAAGCGATATTGTGGAGCTGTGAGATTCGAAGCCGGCCAGGCGATGAAGGCGCAGATGGTACCTGCCAGCATGAAGAGGTTCCAGAGTAGTATCATATAGCGAATGATCGTACTCGATCGCATTGTACGTGACCATATCTGAAGAGGCAGACCAACAAGATATGCAGTCACCACAATTGCAGTGATGGGATCAATGTCCAGTTCGACCGCGTCAGGCTGTACGAACAGCCAGGTAGCGTCTGTCACCAAGGAAACAAGGGAGCTCGTAAGATTTGAAGTATCCGGAACGAAAGGTAAGCTGACGAGATTTCCCTGTTGCGGACTTGGAGGACTAGAGACAATGATGAAGGCGTGGATCGTGGCACTGGCGGCATAGGCGACGGCTCCAGTGAGAAAGATGTTCGAAAGCCACCGAAGTCGCAGTGTCGCGAATGTAAGGAACAGAAGACAATAATATAGATACCGAGGCGTTGGTGCATAGATATCGCTGATGGGGTACGCGCACATGATATTCTGGGCTATAAGAGTGAAGTCCTGTTGGCTCCCACTGAGAATCAGATCCTCGTCCACTAGGGCGGGCATCGTGTTATTGTGTATACTCGCCGCCATCGTGCTGCCGAAATATCTTGATCCACTGGCACGTTCGTGGTTGGAATCACTTCGTATTGACGCTCGAAAAGTTGAACGGCCGATTCGGTCTATTACTTAGTCAGCCCGCGCTATAGAATAGGAGTTCCACTGCGCGTCATCGGTCGTTGGAGGAGCTGTGACGCGTCCATATTTTGGGGTTGAACGTGCAATTGGTGTTCAAATGGCCGAAGAATTGATCAGAGACTTTTATTATTCTATTTTGTCTACGTGGTATCATTATCTACTCCCGAGTCATCTATGCCTTGGTGATGACGTTGTGGGGAGCCTCCTTCTCCTCAGGCTCGCCGAAGATGTTTACGGGCCACCTGGGCTTGTTGGCAGTGTATGGGATGTTGAATCGGCGAGGCTCGTCCTTGCCAATCTGCTCGATCTTCTTGAAGTCGTCGTCGGAGAGCTCGATCTCCTTGAAGTTGTCGCGGATACGGCTGGCAGTGACGGACTTGGGGATGACAGAGTGACCGCCAACCTGGGCCCAGGCAAGGATGACCTGTGCAGGGGAGGCACCGACACGGTCGGCGATCTCCTTGATGACCTTGTGCTGGATGAGCAGGGGCTCACCGACCATGTTGTTGCCGAAAGCAGAGTACTCGGTGATGTGAATACCCTTCTCACCGCACCACTTGATGAAGTCGGTCTGGAGGAGGCGGGGGTGGCGCTCGATCTGGTTGGCGGCAGGGACGACACCAGTGCCGTCAATCAGAGCCTGGAGGTGCTCCTGGGTGTGGTTGGAGACACCGACAGCGCGAGCCTTCTTCTTGTCGAGCTTGGTCATAGCCTTCCATGTGTCGACAATGGAGATGGAGTCAAGCATCTTGACGTCACCGTCATCCTGGAGAGGGAAGAGGTTCTGGTGAACATCCTTCTGCTCGTCGAAAGCGACAGGGAAGTGAACAAGGTACAGGTCGAGGTAGTCGAGGCCGAGCTCAGCAAGGCAGTCGTCGAGAGCAGGAGCGACGTCGTCGGGCCTGTGCTGGGAGTTCCAGAGCTTGGATGTGATGAAGAGATCCTCACGCTTGACGCCCTCAGCGAAAGCCTTCTTGAAAGCCTGAGCGATCTCCTTCTGGTTGCCGTAGACCTTAGCAAGATCAATGTGCTTGTAGCCGGCCTTGAGGGCCTCGTAGACGGCGGCCTCAACCTGACCGGGCTCGGCCTGCCATGTTCCAAAACCCAGCTGGCTGTGAAGTCGTCAGTACTGTTCGTCACGAGGTAGCCTGTAGCTATTCATCCAGGTACTCACGGGATGGAGGCGCCGGTGTTGAGCTTTACTGTGCGACCGAGAGACATGATGTGTGATGTGAGGTGTGAATTGGAGTGTAGGGAGAAGAAAATGAGCAGCAAGAGGAAAGTTTATGTTGATCGAGAAAAAGTATGGAGGGGCGCGGGGAATAACGTCGGAGGTAGAATGGTGGGGTGGTGGGGTCGGGGACGTCACCGAGACGACGAACAATTGCATCGGCGTCATCTCCTTCTTTAGCACCCTTTCCGCGTGAATGCGCTCCGAGCAGACTTCGCCTCCGAAAATTGCGGCCTCCTTGAGCGGCAATTGGTGGATTGGTGTCCCTCCGCGTTGCTGTGGTTCCGGTGGGAGAAGGTGGTCGGCGTGTCATGCGAGACATTTTGCTCTGGACACGATTTTAGAAAACAGCCGGCAGGTTGGAGAACGGTGTGGCGACCCTCAGTGAAGCTCTGAGGATCGGAAATATCGTTGGCGCGGCACTACAAAGCATTGAGACCTGCAAGACACGTCCTACACTTCTCAGGCTATCTAGACGCGCGACGCGTTGAGGATCATGCGGCTCAAGTGGCCCAGCCAGATGTCCCCGCCAGCCCCGCCTACGTCATGCATCGCTCTTTCTCCGAACCTCAAAATATACGGCAGTGACATACTGCTCACATGCCGGCGCTTGCTGCTGAGTTTTCGATTCCTTGCAACGTTGCACTCAGCTGTTACGACCGGGGACCACAAGAGGCAACAGTCCTTGATTTGCTCGTAGCCAGCAGGTTTCGCATGCTTTCTCAAACTCCGCAAATCTCGAAATCCAGCCTTCGGCTTTTTGCGGTCAGCGGAAGGTCGAACCGCCGTCAAAAGAGTCACAGATTTTGGTGAGCGATCGCAAAGGAAATCGCTTGCACATGTACAAGTTCAGAAGACGACGACGACCCAATTAGCCTCCAAAGCTTAGGGCGAACCAAACCACTTGAACGACAAGAGTATCAGCGCCTGAGCATAACCTCACGAGCTCAGTTGAACAGGGGATTTGCTCTATGAGATTGACCTTGTCTTACGGTGCAGAATGCGAAACTCGCACATATTTGCACGAGCTTCGATGAACAGCAGTTTTACGCTGGAAAAGACTGTTGCAATAGACGCAGTTAGCAGTTGGGCAAAACGGAAGCCGGGAGAGAGTACAATGCTCTGCTGACACGTGCCCAGGTCTGAAAGCACTCGAGATCAACTCCAGACCACATGTCGACCCCGCGGTACTACTACTGTATACTAAGTCATGCAAAGGTGCAAGCTTACGGCAGCTCAACCTCAATCGGAGGCGCCTTCGTATCTTCCCTGGCATCAACGTTCTTCAAACGCCACTTCGACCACCAAACCACAACCAGACTTGTACAATTACCGATGAGAAACGAAACCATCGATATTCCGACTTTATAAAACAGTTGCAGGTACAGAGAACTACTCATGAGGTCCTGTCAACGTCAGCGAAGCGCTCGAAGAATCACCTTGCGGGCCATCGAGCGCTCACTGAAGTCGACCCGCGCTCAAACTAAGAAATCGGACCCAGGACAGCAAACATCATTGCCACGTCCAAGAAAGAGTATTGTCTGGACGCCGGCCCGCGTGCCGTGGAAAAGTACGCGAGCCCAAGCAGGAATCAATGGCAGCGGCTTAGACCGTTACAACCCGCTGTCAGACCGTAGAATGTACGGTAAATATGCAGATGCATGGAAGTAGGACCCAGACTGGACGGTCTGGGGAGACAAGGTAGGAAGGAGAGTACTCAAATATTTGGAAGATTAATGGAAAACACACAACGTCATCGCCCTGGCAATGGATTCAGCTTCCAGCATATCTACACCACTTACCCTCAACGAGGGTCAGGAGGAGTACAACAACGATCACACAACTGGCATCATAGTTCCGAGAATCATCGTTTCCATTTACGCAATCTCCACTCTAGAGATGTAGAGTTATCAAAAGCTTATGAAGATCGTCAACTGTATGTCCACCCATATCGCTTTGCATTCACCGTTGTTGGGCCGGTACCGATTTCTCGGATTCCCACCAGTAAGTCCATCACAAGTGCAAGCCTCCAAAGTTTCTCAGCGACGCAGGACGTAGCAGCAGCTTAGCACTGTCCCGACCAGCACTGCGTGCACTGGGGGTCCTTCTTGCCGACGTCGCAGCGGCAAGGACCGAGGCAGTCGTAAAACCAACAGCCCCAGTGCTATTGATTGTCAGTAAATTGCTCGTCAGACACATTGAACAATGGAGTTATGCGGGGAAGATGATAAGTGAAGAGCAGAGGGGCGGAGCAATGTGTTGCAGAGTGAAGAGTAATGACTTACCTTCATGCAGGTGTTGAGGTCGTTGTCGCACTTACTGCAGTCAGCAGCAGTGGTGGCAGTGTCCTTGAAAGTGGTGTCGTTGGCCTTGCCGTTCGCGATGGTGGCTTTGATGATGGTGTCTGCGACCGCGGCAGGGCAGATGTATTCGCCCTCGACCGGATCAAACTTGCAGATGGGGACATCGGTGGCGACAGCGGCTGTGTCCTTGGTAGTAGTGGTGAGGGTCGGGCTAGCTGTAGCCGCGGCGATCAGGAGAGCAGTGAAGAAGGTAGTGGTCTTCATCTTGATGGTAGGTTGGGTGGGTGGGTAACTTGGTAGTTGAGAAGTGGTAACGTGAGATGAAGTTATTGTGGAAAGTCGAGGCCGGCGTGCGAGATGTTTTATATACAGACAGGGGCAGCCGGGGAAGGACGGGAGGTTCTTTCACTCTGTAGCTGGGGGTTTGGGTCACATTGTGGTGGCGTTGCAAACGGTGACCCCAGGTGAAGCGGTGTCGATGAGATTCCAGTCTACGAATAAAGCAAACCGACTGACTACTCACAGTTTTGCTCCAATAATATACGCAGCCGCAGGCACAGGTGAGCGCAGTGGTTGGTTTCTCACGAACATGAGGAAGATTGAGGTGGTGAGAAGCCTTCAGAGCTGCGATGCTCGAGCCCAAGGTTCTCGAGAACTCGTGGTGTGTGTCGTGAAACCGACGCTTTTGGAATCTTGGAAGAATTTTTCGGGTTATGTATGGTACATTACTGCTACAGCCCCACGGCGTTCGATTGTTCGCCGCCAACCTTTGATCAGATGGCCGATGGGCATGGCCCTACGACAAATGCATCTGTAACGATGTCAAGCTTGCTCGTGGGTCTGTCGCATACGATCTTTTGACATGAGCACTCGGCTACAGCAGGACTATGTATAGTATCTTATGTCATGCTAAAGAGTGCGACTCTGGCAGCCGCTTCCTCTGACCTCGCTGACTCACTGACTGCTAACGCATGTTTCTCGAGTCTTTAGCCGACAGCATCCAGGCTGTGTATATAGAACTAGGGCAGCTGACCATCAACCTTGCGATTGTGAAGACGTTTCATTTCGGATTGTCTTCAGCTTTGACGATTATAGCAATTGCGAGCAGGACAGCTGAAATGAGGCCAACAGTCCAGGATAGGAGACATGGAACAACAAAGTCCCCCTCGATCCATATTTCCCATTCGTTGGGCAGTAGCTTTTCCTTCGCACTGAGTGTGGTGTCTTCTGAAAGGTATCCGTGGGCAAAGGCCTATGCAACTTCACATGATCATAGATCTGTGTGGGTGGCGTGGATCGTCATTTGTGGTTAGACTGCAACTATGCCATATCTCTTTATGCACAAGGAGACAGACCAGCTACAACCTGCTTCTCCCTTACCTCATTCAAGAGGTGCGCTACGTCCTTGTTGGCTGCCTCAAACTCGCTTTCAATGATCTCCTTACGCTCCTTGGACCTCGGCTCAAAGACAGCAACGAAAGGGGTTGGGCCGGAGACAAATCCCGTCGTAAACATATCTTCCTGAACACTTATTCTAGCGCCATCCTTGGACTGTATTTTGAATGCCCACAGCAGCCTTGCCATCGCTATCGCCAAAGAGTTTCGTGCGATGAACCGTCCAGGACAGACTCTTCGACCATAACCAAAGTTGCTAGGCTGAGATTTACCAATCCATCGCTCTGGCCGAAACACTTTTGGAGAATCGAAAGTGCTCTGGTTCTGGCGCATTGCAGAGAACACGGGGACCACGACAGAGCCCTTGGGTATCAGGTAGCCTTTGTAGTAGTCATCCTGTTGGGTAGCGTGAGGAATTCCAGCCGGAACGATGTGGCGCCACCGAAAGTTCTCCTCCACTACAGCCTGGAGATAAGGCAGTTTACTCAGATCTTCAAATCCAGGGAGTCGGCTGGAGCCAACGATTTCGTCAAGCTCCTTTTGCGCCGTGGCGATCCATTCTGGGTATGCAATACATGCCAGCACGAATATTTGCAATTGCACTTGTGTCGTTTCCACTCCAGCATCGCACAGCACGCCAAGGTCCCACGATATCTCTGTCGCTGTGAGGTCTCTCGCGTCTTTTGATTTATTGAATTCCTTTGCCCAGTTCCATCCCTCGCGCTTCAATGCGTCTTGCATATTGGCCATGTGGAGATTCGCCCACATATCATACCAAGTCTCAGCGGTTTTCTTCCATGGCGTAAGTGGCGCTGGTAGACAATTGAGAGAAGGGAACAGGTCGACGACCCAAGCGCCAACTTGGCCGGCGATCGTAAAGTTCTTCAGACATTCGTGGCTGGTCTGGAGCTGCCATTCTTCGCCCGTGATGATGCGTAGGCCGAAAGTGATTGAGTATACGATACTCGCTGCGAAACGTTCAAACTCTTTGGGAAAATCGTTCGAATGAAGGAGGTTTTTGAGGAGTTGTTTGCTCTCTAGATCCTGGACTGTCGTGTAACAAGCTGAGGCGCGTGGACTGAGCACAGGGGCTTGAAGTCGCTGGTGCAGTAAAAAATCGTCGTCGAACGGTTTGAACATGATATGCTTGCTCTTGCACGTCAATTCTTGTGCCATGACCTTTGAACGTTAGGCCCACCACTCTTTTCTTGTAGCGGCAGAATCTGGTGACCTACCATGCGCGGTCGACTGCTGTAGAAATTAGCTTTCTTGTCGAGCAAATCTTTGGCCACCTCATGATCTCCAATGAGAAGGACATTTGTACCGCCAAAATTAAGATACACCAGAGGCCCATACTGCTCGACCCATTTTTGATATGTTACCCAAACTGCCTCCTTAGGAGCCTGGTGCAGATTGCCGATGATAGGGAGACGAGGCGGTCCTGGAGGCAACTTTGAATACTGTCGTCTGCGAAACCAAAGGTATATGGCCACCAAAAAGCCAGCAACGGACAGAGCTGTTGGGGAGAACACGACCATGATCATCAATTGAGGAGAAAGCGTAAGCAAGGCCTGGTGGGCCTTATCTTTCATTTCTTCTCATGATACGGCGTTCGCGACCGCGGGGCATACTTCGGTTGCCTTGTCTCCAGATCATGCGATGTTTCGTTGCAACCCTCCTCTAAGAATTGAGTGGGGCGAACCGTGGTCAGTGCCAATGCGAGACCCAAGTTGATTCAGAATGGACGATTCCTGATTGCTTCTTTTCCAGGCGACATGACGGAGATAAAGCCTTGTTGGCTTTAGCGAACGAATGGGAAGGATTATCGCCTAACGAGCCGTTAATTGGCGGCCCGTCTTTTGGCGTACCCAATGAGAGAGCGTGCGGCTGCCGGGTGAGTGCACATAGTTGAACGTAGCGTTGGGCAGGGTTGCGACACAGCTCGAGTCATCAAATCATACTCGCCTCTGAAGACCTCGAAGGATGCTCATGCATGAGTTACGAATAGTGGGGGAGTACGATACGACGGCGTTGCATACTGCACCAGCCGTAGCATGCGTTTGAACGAGAAGCAGCGGCAATCGAGTAATCCTGCCCGCTGGGCCAGTATTTGAACGACACATTGTCCCATGAATGTACAACTGACGTTCTAACGTTTCTGAACTTTATCATTATTCTCATCTGGCCGACATGAATGACTATCAGAAAGTACTCAATGTCGTTGGTTGGACGTTCGTCGCATTCTCGACACTCTTCTTAGTAGTGCAATCTTATTCACGTGCTCGAATCGTGACAACAAACATTAGATGGGACGACTAGTGAACAATTGCCGGTCTGGTAAGCCTGACGGTAAGCCTGACTCTATACCTTAACGCTAACGATAAGTTGAGACCCGCTGACAGTAGTATCAGATGTTTGCTTCGGCTTGCACATCGCTCGTCACAGTCGGTCCATTCTTAAGCGTTGAGTACATTCAAATCCGTGTATTGAATATCCTCACCATTACTCATGTTTATGTCTCCAAGTCTTCAGCCTCAGCGGTGCTTCGAATCCTTCGTCCTCAACACCCAAGCGGTAAACACAAAGGTCAGGATACTAAGCGATCCCGTGCCGATAGTCCACCCGTTTGCCTTCGGCCCTTGTTCAGCCGTATACCACAGCGCAAACACGAAGACAGCAATAGCGATGATGGAGAAAGTGACCGGGATGAACCAAGGAACCACAAAGTCCTCTTCAATCCAAATGGCCCATCCTATTGGTGGGCAAATGCCTCTTCTGTCAATCTCCATCGGTCTGTGCAGTTTATTCGGTACTCGATTGTAGATGAAAGTTGGCTCTGTGATGGGTGGATAGTCGATCTCAAGGCTGGCTGTGTCAATCCACGTTAAGGAATCGGTTATTGAGCCAGGAGCGATGTCTTCATCTACGCCAAATCAATCAAGGTAACCACTACACATCAAGTCTTAAACTTACCGTTTGAAGGGGCGTCTCGATCAGGGAAATAAATCTTGATTCCCCGAGGGAGACGACTCCAGAATGGCGGCATGGTGGAGACTGTTTGCACTTCGTAATAGTCTTCCTTCCGATTCTTGTAAACGATCGTAATCCTAGGTATCCATTCTTTAGGACGCTTCTTTTCTGTTGGTACGGCTTGAGTTGTCGTTGGGGGTTCAGCGCGATTCGTGGCATGGCATTCATTGAGCCAGTAATGCTCCATGAGACCAGCGAGTGTATCTTGGTTGAATGAATCTGGAATGCTCTTGTCCCATATCCAATCTATATCTCTCGCTGTGGGCCATTCCCACATTAATGGCGCGGGTATCGTGATGCTGCTTGTATGCGCATATTCGAACTGATTCAGGTCAGTGGGTTACAGACATGACAGAACAAGGCTGGCAAACTCTTGATAGACGTATTCAGCTAAAACCTCGTAGATCTCTCGACCTTGCCCACCATGACCGCATGCCTTTGTATCGAGTCTTTATCTGACTGATTATTGCCGCGTCCATCACAAGTGTCGATGCCTGCGTAATCTCAATATGGTGTACTACGCGTCTTGGGCCAACTGGAAAGCAGACGATAAGGTATCTTGGGAATTACTCGCCAGCCTTCTGGTCTATCTTAGTCGAGTTTGCTAGAACTCTATAATCATTTTGGTTGCTGGAGGGCGTAATTTTGACGACTTGCGAATCCGCTCCGGATGGATGAATTTTCGGAGTTTGTTCATGGCGTTCGGAGGACTGGTTTGGCGGTGCTTGTAACCGAGGTTGGGTTCTGACTTCTCCTGACCTCCCTCTCCCGCTTCGCTGTTGATCCACAAGCTTGCAAATGCTCCAAAGCAGAGTCTTGTCATTATTGCTGGTACGGTGTCGCGATTGGATAGTCGTCCCACATCCCTGATCCAGTCAGTAACATTCTTGAATGCTGGGCACGCACTTACACAATGGTTGAATACACACAGACTGCCTGGTTGAGGCGCGGTCTCGAAGCCCAGTCGACGCTTGCGGATAGAGAGCGCAAGGAGTCCGAAGGTGTGCATTTGCTCGCGCAGCTTCGGGTGAGTAATACAGAGAGAGACTTGGAGAAATGTTAGTGGCAAAATCAATACTAAAAACAATGAACCCGCAGTAAAATGGATCAAGTCAAAAAGTAAGACCAGTATTGAGATCAGCCATAGGAGACTGCAAGTCAGAGTAAGGAACAACAGAGAGTCCTTTGCAAAAGTCAACGCTGACAGATTTGCGATTAAGATTAAGATAATCGGGGACATAAGATTCATTATGACGAACGACCATTGCCAGCGAGTGAAGTACAGTGATAGTTCAGCCGTGGGAAAGGGCGATGACAGAAAGGTTGAGACGGATGTGAGTGGAAGGAGGATAGTCGACAAGACTGAGATTTGACTCAGTTGGTTGGCTTTTCTGACTCCATGAAGCTCAAAGTTCAGCCGTGTCAAGGTCTCATTGAGAGAGTCCTCCGAGTAGAAGCGGAGACGTCTTGACAGAAGCAAGACACCTACGACATCATGTTCTATGCTTTCTGATAGGGTTGGACCTTTGTAGGGTTCACGTCGTATGGGCAAAGCCGATATGACTTTGCGATCGGCGGGATCTATCGCGGAAGGAAAATCGAACTTGAGGCGTATGTCATTAGGCAGTTGTTGAACTTGTGCCGGGGATGAAAGACGAGGGCCGGATGCGGAGAAGTAAGGCCTGCCATGAATACCGCTTTCGATCTACCATGGTGAGAAATAGTCTGCTGTAGGGTTGAGCACTATGATTGCTTACGTCCACTAAGCTGAGTGTCAGAGTTGAGTGTAATCTGTGGTAAGCACCTCCTAGAGACCTTGTTTTCAGATCAGCCAGAAGTCGTATAGCTCTGAATAGCTCCGCGTCGGTAGTGGCAGCGATATTGGTTATGGACCAGTCTGAAGTACTGGGTTTACCATCATAAGTACCGTCGACAAGTAACACATAAGATTCGAGGGCTGCAGGATGAAAAGGCGTTGCTGGCCTGATGATTCGAGTCTGGCCATCTTCGATGGGTTTATCTCGAGAGATTGTACGCGCCTTACAGATCAGCACAACGTGCGCAAGCAATGTATCCTCATACTCACATCCTCTGAATCTTGGCTAGGCCGTGCTGTCTGTGATGCAAGATCGAGCAGCGCTGTTCTGGTATATCGTTGTGCGGCCAGACGTAGTGTACGTATAAATAGAGAACCCAGGCTTAGAAAGTGTTGAACGCTGTTTGCAAGAACGTCCAAGGTCGCGTTCAGGATCGTAACACACTTTGTAATCAAGAGGATGAGGAGATTGGTCGTGGGTCCAGGTGATTCAATGTTGAGCAGGTCAAAACCGTCGAGGTGTTGTGCAACCATGGTTAGCGTTACGCAGATATCTGATGGAATACAGTGCAGCCTTTTGAAGGCGGGGAAAGGCGACACGATATGGTTGGAGTTCCGGTGAGCACTTTCAGCTCAGCCTTGCTGGTGGCTGGTGCTCCAGCGCATTGGCGTCATCGTGCAGCTGGAAAGCGTTCTTGCCGAGAGTTCAGCACCTCTTAGTGTCAGTCGCCCGTGCGGTCAGTTGAACCCCAATTCTCGCACATAGGAGAGTCGGTTCGAGTTCTGAATGCGGAGGGTGTTGTGAACAGGATCTAAGGAGAATAGGATTGCTCTGACCGTGAGCTCCTTCGTCAGCAAAGCTACTAGCGCCTTATTGCAGGCAGGCGCGACTAAGGTGTTACACTCCTCCAATACCTGACCCTTCCACTGCTATCGTCAGTTCTCACGGTCTCAGCCTTCGCAGCCTTCCTCCCCTTGATTCCACCCCACCATTCCCGCACATCTCGTCTATGCTCCTTATACAAATACACTGTCGCGTTTGCGAGACCAATGAATTGTGTCGAGCTTTGCAAAATGACTAATACCCGAACCTCGTGCCCCATCCCTTCTGCGATGCGGTTCGCAACGCCTGGCAGCCAGAGAATCAGATAAGTGATGGGGTACATGTTCAGCAGGAGCATCTTCCAGATCTCGCGGTCGACTTTCATCTTATTGTCCGGACGGGTGGCTGCACGACGAACGGGTAGGGCGGTAATTGGTGGTTCTACGGGCGCGGGCGGGAGCGCCTTCTCGAGGTCGACTAGGACGTGGGTCTCCTCTGGGGAGGTAATTTCGTCGATATTCGCCGTGTGATGAGCATCATGCGTGGGTTCAAGTGCAGTGTCGACTTGCAGCTTGCGGGCGAAGCTAAAGCTGCTGACCGCGCGACGGTGCGTCTTCTTGCCCTGTCCAGTTGTCGGTCTCTCTTCTACCGCATCAAGACTGATGCGTGGTGTGGCGCCGCAACCAGCTAGCACAGCATCGTCGCGCGTCTTGCTGTCAAGACTCTCATAACCGAGTTCGTCTGGAATGCTAGAGCTAAGGTTTGAGAGGTTCTGTGGGCGCAACCGGCGGCTCATATAGATGAAGACGTAGACGTAAGTACACAATGAGATGAGGAAGATAGCGAAGCGCCAGCCATGGTTGAGAGTGTAGCGTTGGCGTGGATATTTGCTCTCGATCCAACACCAGTTACCGGATACTGGGCCATAGTAATGCTTCGTCCATGCGAAGATGCCTGAGTGACTGTCAGTATCTGCACGTGAGATGTTACGTTGGGCGTAAATACTTGTACAAAGCGGCACGATCCAGATTGACAGGCATATGAGCGCTTTGGTGGCAGTAGAAGCGTAGATAATGAAGGAGCGCAGTTGAATCGTGAGTAGCGTGACGAGCGTTATAGCAAGAATGGAAAAGTCGACCGCCTGGCGAGTTTTAGCAACCGACATTGTACCACATGGACGTGGTTGCTTAGGAAGTAGGCTCACCTGCACCGAGAATTGACCGGCCCAGCCGTTGACTTCGCACGCAGTGCCTGGTAGCAGTGGTCTGTGCCTTGCAACTGCGGCAATGCCAGAGACGGAATTATTTAGACAATTGAGAAATTCTGTCCGCTCGTAAGCCCTGTTGTAATCTCTGTCCCAACAAAACAAATCTTACCGGCAACTGTGAGGTTCAAAATCAAGGCATAGCGGAAGTCGCGCCTCCTCTTTCCGCCAGCGAAGATCCACAGCAGGATGACAGTTGCAGTCGCGACGAGAGAAAGTAAGCTACCTATCAAGGTAGGTATCGAGTCTGCTGGGTCCCAGGCAGCATCACGCACAGCGTGGCTCATCGTGAGAAGGTCATGAAAGAAACGAGAGGTCGTGGAGATAGGGACCGAAGTGGAGCTGACAACGGGTAGGTATAAGTTGGGTGGACCAGGGTCTGGACTGAACGCATCAACGGACCAGGCGGTCAGTCAGATTGCCTGGAGATGGCAGTGTCAAGCCAAGCTTCCTGGACTGTGGAGATGCACGATGTATGAATCGCGCCGTCTAGGGGAATTCCAAGGTGTTGGTGCGGAGTGCGGCAAGTGGCGCTAATGCTGTAAGTCTGAGCCTCAATGTCAAGGAGTGCTTTGCCAACACCAAGATCTCTTTTTGCACATCCAACGTTGTGTTGTTGTTCTGTCGACGTGCGGACCACAGTGTCTCCAACTTAAGCTCGCAAGGTCATGGCAGCCTCATGAAACAACATCGGCCCTACTATCACGATGCGACCCATCCAATTTTCCATGTCGAGTTTAGCACGTGGCCTCACAACGTCGGAGAAATGACAAGCGGTGGACACCAAGCTGAACGGTCCGACTCGTAAACGGTTCGCGGACGGGAGCGCGTCCTGGGACTCGGGCCATCGAACTGCGAGATTAGCTTTTACGTATATAAGCAGTGAGTAGGATGCAGCGGTTAGTAGAGAAATGTCAAGTGGGACAGACTTTGAGATGAATGCTACCATATGAATGGTGCTCAGCTGATTGCCATGTTGCTGCAAATGCTCTCGAAGGGCTTATATGATCCAAAATGCTTTCCTCCATATCGTGTAGCTGGCTTTGCCCTTTTGCATGTCTCATTCTGGTGCTGGTATCTTTTCGATCGGGCAGCGTGTTGTCATCGATGATGCAGGTCGACGATGATCTTGGGTTGTAGCTATGGGATGTCATCAGGACTGTTGGGTATGTGGACTGTCACACCGGTGTTTTCGTCTGTTTCTTTATCGCAGGCGGTCCTCTGATGAAAGTCAGTCTACCATATACATCAAGCTTGGCCGCTAGTGGTGGTAGCGTACGCATCTTGGTGAGCTCGTCCAGTATCGCCTGGAGCGAGTCTGTGTCCATCTTGTCGGCCAGCGAGGGGATCAGCGTTGTTGCTTCATCGGCCGAATCAGGTGTGAGTGTTCCTGTCGTCTGTCAGACCAGGTCCTTCTCTCATCTAGCTCCACATGATGTACCCAGCAGCGCCTTCTCAACCGTAGTCAACTCTGGATGCGTGTCGAACATGGCGTTGATGGCGTGCAGACTCTCCTCCTCCTTGTAGCGCGCAAAGTTGTCGAAGTAATCGAGGAAGTGTGTGATGGTAGGGTTGTCGTTGTGGATGCGGTCGCGCAGAGGATTGCTTTCTGGGTCTTTGTTCTTGCGTCCCTTGTGTACTGCGGTCACGACAGCGCGTGCCTCTGAGACAGACAGTGCGTGCACATCCTCGAAGTCGCCCAGCTTAATTTCGTTGCCCATCTCCTCCTCCTGCGCAACGGGCGGCTTTGGGCGCGACACCAGACGGGGCGGCTTCGGGTAGTCGACGGGCGGCGGCCGCGCGGCGTTGGGATTTGTGCTCTCGCCGTAGTCCATGGCGGGTGGGTGTGAGTGTGCTGCGAAAGTTTGGGAAGCGCGGCGGTGGAGAAGCTTGTCGCAGTTGGCGCCGGTGCGTAGAGGTGATGGAGCGAGCGTCAGGTGGTCGTCAGGTGGTCGTCAGAGCGGTGCCAACACTGTGTGGTGAGGTTACGCAGTCAATCAATGCTTTGTCCCGTGGTTCAAGATGGCGGCACCAAATGTTTGGATCTCTTGGCGCAAGCTGCGCAGACGAGACGCGCAGACGCTCGGCTTCCCCACTCTGGGGTCGAAGGACGAGGGCCAACCAGCAGTGAGAGCACGCTGAGCCATCGGCAGGGCTGCAGTGCCGACGAGCGTGCCTGACAGCCTCGCAGTGCCTGGCAGCTTGACAAGGCGGGTCTAAGAATACATTCATTCCATCAGCGTCATCGTCGAGTCCTTCGCTGTCAGCGCAGGTGGAGTGTCTCAGTGTCCCAGCGTCTCAGGGCCCGCGCCAAAGTACCCTGATTTCCCGACTGAAGCTCCCTAGGCCGTTGCTTGGGGAGGCCGAGATGCATTGTTACACGAGCACAGTAAACAACACCTCGCTGGCCGAAGAACACAATGAAATGTTCGAGAGGTGTTCGTGAGGCATTTCGGACAATTTTGATTGACTCGGACACTGATCACGTCCAACACTGCCCTGACTAAGACAGCAGCGTCTCAAGTGAGTTGGGATCGGCGTGGGAGTGGCAGCCACGGGCAATTTGACAGCCTGTGCATGCTGCGCGCTAGAGTCGGACGTGAACCGCCAGCCTCAACTCACTCCGCTGACCTGCACCACCTCACGCACCACACTTCACGTCCGCCTGCACCACGCATCCCGCAGTCGCTCTCTCTGCCTGCCCGACTGCGCTGCCGTGCCCGTCCTCGTCGCCGCCGGCTGCCCTGGCGGTGCTCTCTCGCCGCTCAGGGTCTCCAATTGCACCTGGGCCGTCTTCCCCCACAGCGACGTCGGCTGCCGGACGCCGCGCCCTATCCCGGGTCTGCGAACGCATGTTGACGGCCTTGTCCTCACATCCACTGTACATAGCATCACTCGATACCAGCACTTGTCGATCGTACCTGCCGTTGCGCCCCCGGCACGCCTCACCGCCTAGTCGTCGTCACCACCTCCCCTACGCCCGCCGCCGAACAGGCGCTGCCGCCTATGGACTCGACGGCACCGCCCGCAATGGACGGCCAGGGCGCGCCGCAGCACCAGCAGCATGCCTACGACCCGCGCAACAATGGCCTCACGCGACAGCCCACCGACCCCCTGGACACCCTCTCCACGCCCAGGTCGCAGAGCCTCACACCGCAGGACCGCACAGACGCCCCCGTGCGCTCCATGACAGACCCTTTGCAGAACGAACAACACCAACTACAACATCAACAGCAGCCGCCGAAACCGAAGCGCAGTGGGAAGATCTGCGGCAAGTGCGGCGAAGGGCTGACAGGCCAGTTCGTCAGAGCATTGGGTGGCACATATCATCTGGAATGCTTCACATGCCATGTAGGCTCCCCGTTTCCTGACCCCAGTCTTCGAGTATGCACGCGTTTGGGTTTTGCAGATCTTTGTCCCTTACAACCGCGCGTTCGCTGGAACGCTAGCACCTGCCGAACCAGACTTCAATTCTGGACCATCATTTAGTACCACACGCTGACAACACATAGGACTGCGGCAAGATCGTAGCCTCCAAATTCTTCCCCGTTCCCGAGAAGCCCCCGGGACAGTACCCCCTGTGCGAGACCGACTATTTCCGCCGACTCGACCTGCTGTGCCACGAATGTGGTCAGGCCCTCCGTGGCTCCTACATCACCGCTCTTGAGCGCAAGTACCATATCGAGCACTTTACCTGCTCAGTATGTCCCACAGTGTTCGGCGCGTCGGACAGCTACTACGAGCACGAGGGCAGTGTCTACTGCCACTACCACTACTCGACCAAGTTTGCGCAACGGTGCAATGGCTGCCAGACGTCCATCCTCAAGCAATTCGTCGAGATCTTCCGCAATGGTCAGAACCAACATTGGCATCCGGAATGCTACATGATCCACAAATACTGGAACGTGCGATTGCACTCGACCGGTCAGCCCGTCATTGAGAGTATGCACGACGCAGAAGGCGAAGCGACAGATGCCATCCGTGAGAACGTACGGCAGCAGGAAGAAGAAATCGAAGCCAAAGTCAACTGGATCTGGAAGACACTGTCCGCGTTTGAAGAAAAGTCCGCCACATGCATCTCAGACATGCTGTTACACGTGAGCAACGGAGCTTACGTCGACGGCGTCATGGCCGCGAAGAAATTCATCATTCACGTCGAGCTGCTGTTCAATGCCGCTGACGATCTTGATGCACAGCTGGTCTCCAAGACGCCCAAAGGCCTGACATACTCGCGAGAGTCGAAGCTGCTCTGTAAGAAAGTTGTGGCCTTCTTTGCGCTCCTCACACAGTCTCAAGGCACGGGCGTCCGCCGCCTTGGCGTCACACAGGAGCTTCTCTCGTTGGTCACTGGATTGGCTCACTACCTCAAGCTTCTCATTCGCATTTGCTTGCAGGGCGCTCTGAAGCTGGAGCGTGAGACACGAAGCTCGAGTGGACTCACCAATTTTCTGTCGCAGGTCAACTCGTTGGACGCAAAGCTCGAAGAGGAGGCCTCAAAAGATCAAACAGTCGAAGCAGCTGTGCTCATTCCGAGATGGGCAGACGCGTGCCCCATCTGCGACCTACAGGTCGAGGACAAATGTCTTCACCTCAATAACATGTCCTTCAACTACAGCTGCATGATGTGTCGTAGCTGCAACGCAGACCTACGTCACGATGTCAGACAAGCGTACTGGAGCCCTTCGTCGAAACGGGTGTTCTGCCCGGCCTGCGCAGCAGCACAGCCTGACGCAGAGAACGGCTTCCGTCACGTCACCAAACTACGGCAGTATGTCCACCTCTTAAAAGTGGCTCACGCTCGCCTTATGGCTACGCTGCGCTCCAGCGGTGCGTTACCTCACACATCAGGTAAGCTTCCCTACCAACATCACTCTCGACCGATCAGCATCCTCATCTTGACGCCTTACCCCAGAATTCACACGTCGCTTCCAAGAGTACATTCGCCCGACTAATGATGACATGTAGATGACCCTAACCTGACAGGCTATGATTCTTCTGTTGGGCACCGTATGGACAACAACGGCACAGCACTTGCACCACCCCACTTGCGAGCTGACGCTAGATCAAAGTCGTACAATGGCTCGGACACGAATTCGACCGGTCAGGGCAGCTCTAACGCTGCGTACGAGCAGTCTATGTCTGATATCAAGCGTCTGCGATCTACACGCCTGGACAAGCACCTCTCCAATACCATGAAGCGAGCTCGCGCATCGAGGATCATTGATGGCTCAGAAGGCTACGAAGCTGGTGCTCCCAACACAGAGATGCGTGGAGGTATGCAGATTGTCAATGAGCGTGACCAAGTCGATATGGACAGCGCCACCCTTGCCGTCAACTCACTCGCTTTGGACGATATTGCACGTATGGCTGCTATGGAGCAGCAGCGTGAGCAAAGACCAAATGCTTTCCGTGCTGGTGGTACAGCGTTACTTGGTCAAGACCACGCAAGGGTGCGCCACGGTCATCGTCGCGATTTCTCTGGAGGCCAAGAACTGAACAACATTGCCGACGGTCGACCTCGCACCTTCTTTTCAGAACTGTCACCACTCGAATACTTCAAGTTGAAAGGACTTGCCGTGCTGCAGCTCGGTCTTCTCCTTGATGACAACCAGTACAACCAAGAAGATCTCCTTGACCTGATTGAATCAAAGAAGAACAACTTCTGGGGCAAGATCGGCTTCGGTAAGGCGAAGGGCAAACCAAAAAAGCCTTCCACAGTCGAAAAGCCAGCTTCTGAGAATGCCACATTCAAGCAGTCATTGGAGTGGTTGGTAGAGAAGAAGGGCTGTGAGTGTACCGAAGGTGTTGGACCAGGTGCACTCAAAGTTCCGGCGCTACTCCAGGACGCCATCACCGCCATGAGGAACATGGACATGTCCATTGAGGGTGTCTTCCGAAAAAATGGTAACCTCAAGGCTCTACGAGAGCTCGAAGTGGAGGTTGACCAGAAGGGTGTTGAACAAGTCGACCTCAGCTCAAAAAACCCGGTCATTCTTGCGAACCTCCTCAAGCGCTTCTTGCGCGTCATGCCGGATCCAGTATTGACCTTGAAGCTCTACAGGCTTTTCATGACAGCTAATGGTATGTATCACTCTTCCAGGTGACTGATTGTTACTAATGACCAAAGACATTGAGGACGAAGCAAAGCGAAAGAAGGTTCTTCACTTGGTGCTGTGCTTATTACCCAAAGCTCACCGCGATACTATGGAGGTTCTCTTCTGCTTCCTCAACTGGGTGTCCTCCTTCCACACCGTCGACGAAGAGTCAGGTAACAAGATGGACACATGGAACATCGCAACCGTGATGGCTCCAAACATCCTACGCGAGAGCAACGACAAAGAAGTTCGCAGCGTTGATCAAGGTGCGGTCAGAGTTGTCTTCGATCTCATCGAGAACAACGATGAGTTTTCTGAGGTATGTCATCATCACAAGAGCTTGTGGTGCATGCTAACTCTACTAGGTCCCTCCTGAGATCATGGAGCTACTCAGTGATGACAGTGCAACCGACATGAGTGCCAAAGAGATTATGCGACGCTGGGAACAGCGAGGGAAAGATCCTAATGGCGCTGCCCTCGCGACATCGCCCAAGAACCAAGGCGGCATTGCAAAGCGAAAAGACGCTCGCGATTCTCCGCAAGTCACAGATGCGGACAACAACCCTACAGCACTGGCAGGCGAATCGTCGGTACGACACGTCGCAAACGCTGGTACCAATAAGAACATCTCACCCTCGCGTCACCACGACATGGGCGCACCCAACCCGCCGTACGGCCAAAATCCACAGGCTTCGGCGGAGAGCCATCGCACCGCCTCACCACATCGGCATAGCTACCGCTCGCCGCAATACCAAAAACAGCAGCAGATCAGCACCACCGGGGCAGGGTGAGTGCCACCAACTGGACTTTGCATTGGAGTGCTTGGCGTTTAGCGTGTTTTGCCTTCTTCTTTCGAACGGCGTGGCATGGTGGAGAGCTTGCATCTTGCACAGCGAAACGAAGTTCATGTCACATTCCCCGGATCTATATGGTCCATGTTCTACTTACGAAAAACGGTTGTTTGGCCGGTCGTCTTTCATGACGGCTTTGCATGTCGAACGGCCACTTCTTAGGCTGTTCACCGGCGTTTTGGTGGCATTTGGCATACCACATTGACATGACGGAGGTTGTTGCATGTAAGAGGTGGGCGATTAGAGGGGCCGGGATGTGTCCGGTTGCGCAGCTGCAGTTGACGCGCTGTACACCGCCTGGGTCAATGCTGAAGCAGCCTGAGTTGGGTCGAAGGTGTGGATAATGTGAGGACTTGTAGTAGATAGCAGACAGCAGCCGCCACGAGCTGAATGGAACGATGATCTCTATACTGACATGGTCTTGCTCTGTCGTGCCTTCCACTCCGGCTGCCGCATGTCTGCCTTCCTTGACTAGCATATTATCAGCACAACAACACGCTCATTCCTACTTATCGATTTCACAACAAGCCAACAAGCCAACAATCACTCGACCACTCACTCACAACCCTTAAACAACCTTGCAATCGCACCAATCTTCGCATACATGTCAGCCTAATGAGCAGCACGTATCTTCCCTTTGTCGACTAACCACAAGGCAGGTGTGAACCGGCCAAACTGCTGCACCTAGGTTCTTGACTGACAATACCCGTTGCAGACACACCACACCAGAGCATGCATTATCACGACTTCGTGTGGTTCGCGTCCCATGATGCTCACCAGGTCGATAGCAATAGCGGCTGCATATCGTGGCCTTGGCAGCATTTGCGGCCACCGGAGCTTTATTGTGACGTTGCTAACAGGTTGATAACCGTTCAGCTCGCTGTTGTGGGTCTCAATTCAGAAAGATACGTGACGCGATTGGTTGCCACTTGTTGACACTCGAAATGCGATTGGCTGCAATGTTCAGCCTCACGCTAAGGTACTGCCCTTTTGGGAAACTCGCAACGAAGCTAAGCTCTTTGCAGTTTACAACCCAAAGGTTTTGCCCATGCGACAGTTCCTATCAGACCTCGCGAGTCTCGAATCTTAATCTTGCCTTATCTCTTGGGGAGACGTGCGAGACTTGGGAGTGGGCGAGGATGGTCGAGGAGACGGTAACAGCCGTGATTATCCAAACAAACCATGAGAGTGAGTTATTCTTATACACTCAGCGCAGGAGCATGCATGCTTGACCTTCTGTGGCTTCCGTAGACGTGCTGCGGAAAGTCTAACCACATCTGCAAGGGCGCATTATGAGGGCTCGACTCGCGAGTCGGGCCTGATCGTGTCTCGGATCGCGACGTTACCAGCACTTACCACGATTTCGCGCTCGGTTACCCCATGGTATGGGGAAATTGATCACTTGGTCAAGTCAAGTGACAGTATCTTGACAAGCGGAACCGCACAGTCTATCACTATAAGACCGCTGTAAGTAGCGCTTCTATACAGCCCCAACACTCTAACACCACGAGTACATCGACACTTGAACACTACAACAGTACTTGACTATATCTTCACACTACACTAAGCTCTCATCAGGACGGCAAGATCGAAATGTCTGGTCTCCTCGGATACTTCAGCTGGGACAGGAAAAAGGTTGTTGAGCCCAAGGTTAAGGAGAAGAAGGTCGAGGAGAAGCAGCAGCCCGTTCGCGCCCTCCCTGCATCATGGTACACCTCTCCTGAGATGTACGAGTTCGAGCGTCGCGCTATCTACGCTAATCGTTGGCTGTTCATGACCACAAAGTTGCGCCTTCCCAACACTGGCGATTACCTCCGATACCAGTTCGCAGGATATGACGTGGCCATCTACCGCAACCTGCAGAACGAAATCAAAGCCTGCCACAACGTCTCAAAGCAGTCGCAGCAGGTGTTGGTCGATGTAAACACTAAAGAGGCTTCCGGAAATATGGATGTCTCCAAGTTCTCTTTCGAGGACGTCTTCCCCATCCACACAAGGCTCGACCGCAATGGGTTCGTCTGGATTAATCTAGACGCTAAGGAAACACCCGAGATCCCCTTCGATCAGTGCTTCAAGGATGTTGATATCCAGGAGCGCTACACACAGCACGGCGGAATTGACTTCGAGAACTACGACCTTGACCATGTCTACACTCTGGAGACTGAATACAACTGGAAGATCGCATCCGACAACTTCAACGAGTGTTACCACTGCCCAACCACACACGCCGACATCCCCGCCTTCCTCAACC
This sequence comes from Nothophoma quercina, assembly GCA_021642125.1. Lineage (NCBI taxonomy): Eukaryota > Fungi > Ascomycota > Dothideomycetes > Pleosporales > Didymellaceae > Nothophoma > Nothophoma quercina. Next base: position 264,774 of record JAKIXB010000035.1, on the reverse strand, counting down.
TCGACTCCTTCGACAGCGCGCTCAAGGATGGCCACATCCAGCACGCTTGTGCACCTACACAAGAACAGATCGACCTCGGTGTCAACGTGCACAGCACGTACTACTTCCCCAACGTCTCCATGACCATCGGCAAGCACTTCCTCATGATTCAGAAATTCCTGCCCCACTCGCCTAGCACATCGATCTCTCACTACGAGGTCTTCAAGGCCAAAACCTCCACCGAGGAGCAGTTCCACCTCATCGCTGACATGTACGAGCGCGTCATGCGCGAAGATAAAGTCCTGTGCAACAACGCTCAGGCCAACTTGAACCGTGGCGTCTTCCGCGCTGGCCTTCTGCACCCCAAGTACGAGAAGGCGCCTATCTTCTTCCAGCAGAACTGCCGCGAGGTCGTGCAGGAACACTGGGCGAAGGAGAAGAAGGCCGGCAAGGAGATGCACCCAGCTAAGCAGACTGGTCTTACTTTTGAGGGCCCAGCACAGGAGCCTCAGGTTGAGGCTGGCAATGGCTTGGAGCAGGGCGTACAGCAGGAGGTGCTTGCCTGGTAGAGAATTTGTCGATTGTACTTTTCTGTACTATTATTTAGCGACACGAAATTAGTACATCTTCAGGAATAGAAATTGAACGTTCACCCTGACAACCCTGCTCTTTCCCCAATGGTATCTCTTCCCCGTTTAGTAGATCCCTTGCGTCTGATAAGCCCGAGATAAAATGCAGAAAAAGGTTCGGGCCGTTGTAGATCGTGACTTCCTCGTGTTGTGTTTACCGACACGTCATGCCTGCCTCACAATCTTTAAGCCACGCTCAGTCTCTTCACTCCTGTTCTCTCCCACCTTTTTACTCTTCCACGCCACCATGAAAATAAGCGGCCTTCTCTGGGATCACATCCACGGACTGTGATGATCGCCGATCTCGTCTCGCTATCGTTGCCCCGCTGAAACGCCGTTCCTCGACAACCCGTAACGCGCCCTTGTCGATTGCACGCAACACCGTGCAGTAGCTGTGCCCGTATATCTTCTTCCAAGCTCGACACTTGCATTCGGTCACAATGAAGCCTCTCAGAACTTGGCATTGTATGGGAGCCAACATGCACAAATGAAGCGTGGTCACGCCCAGCTGCTGTTGCGCTGAAACATACTGGAGATGGATACGACGGAAGCGAGCGCGCATTGTTGAAGCTCGCACGCCACCGTCAACGACACGACTCGCGCGACTTGCTGTTGCTTCCTCGTTTCGACAGCACCGATGCTACAAATGTTTTCCTCGAGCCACATCCGGTCATGCACCCGGCCGATCGAACCCGGAGTGAGGCTGAGTCCCTCGATTGGGCATGCTCGACGGCAAAAGTTGTATTTCCTCGACCAACAGCAACAAGCGGAAACGGTGCGCAAATATTCCGAGTCAGGACCATTGTCGCGACCAACCCTCATCCGCCCACCTTATTCAGCGGATATGCACTAGCAGAGCTCAACGACGAATCGCAAACTCAAAAGCGGGCCCATCCGTCAGCGGAGACCCCAAATTTCCCCTGCCTATCAAAACTTGCTGGCTGTCCTCCTGCGAAGTCTTCTCAACGACACTCCAGCATCACCTCTCAAACCTAGGGACCGGAACACAGTGACAACGGGAGACCCACATCGTGAACCTTCAGACCCACCTGGCACGCCTCAGCTTCGATAACAACAAACTTTGATTTCAAACTCTTCAAGCTTCGACAACATGCCGGAAACCGTCCTTTCCAAGTACCCATACATCCTGGCCACAGTCGCGACACGCAAAGAAGGCTTGACACGCAAGCAGTTTTGGGAATACAACGAGACCACATACGTCCCGCTTTTGAAGAAGACTGCGGGAAAGGCACACCCTCTCACATGGACTCGCCGGTACCACGTCGACGACGATGAATGCCCCATGGGAGTTCCCAAACACATCATCGGTACTCCTGATGGCCTTGACTGGGACTGCTTTGGCGAGATGGTATGTGCCTTGTATCATTATTGATGGGGACTTGCTGATCGTGTTTTATAGACGTTCGCGGATGAGCTGCATTACCAGCAATTCATTGCATTCATGCATAGCGACATTGCCGTTCCTATTCTGGAAGAGGAGGAGAAGTTCTGTGATGCTGCAAACACAAAGCTTATCGTCATGAGGAGAGAGGTCAGCCTCGGCGACAGGGCGCAAGTGAAGAAGCTGGACTAAGCAGGTGCACCGGCAAGGAAGTTAAGACGAAGGTAGAAGACGGCCCCTGACGTGATTAGCACCATTTAACGTTGTATGGGCATGCGTCAGTACGAGATGACCGTAGAAAGCAGGTCTGCCGACTGCATGTCTACAAAGACAAGAATGTTGATAATATCCTAGCAGCTTGGTAAAAATTTGTGAACAAGAGTTCGAACATCAACCGCGTAGCAGTACTGCTACACCCGCGATCTCGTAACATGAGGTTCTGCATTGCTTTCGTTGTCATCTTGATGTTATCTTAGTGTAATGTTCTGTGGTTCGAATGTGCCTCGAGCTTGTGCAAGACTCTTCCAATCGTCAGCTACGTGGGCAACCGAGACCATCGAGAAACAACCATCAGCACGGTCGCGGATGATGAAAGGTACCTCAATACAGCCTGGCGTCTTGCGAAACAGTATCGTGACCGCATCCCCAACTTTTGCTCCAGGCATGCCAAGACCGCCTAGCCCGTGCTTTGTCACAAAGAAAGAGCACTTCCTGCGTGAGAAGCGTCTCAAGAGTTGACAGAGGTTGTGAACTATCGGCTGAACGTACAAGTACCACGAAAACTGCAGCACGGAATCATCCCAGACGCCAGACATATGCACATCAGGAGTCGGCTCTCGACTGCCAGGTCTGCTTTCCGCAGCTAGTTCCATCAATTGTACTGCGTAGGGATCTTGGCTGCTGAAAGTGTCCCGGCCACTGAATAAAGCCTCAAACCTATCGGACCATTCGCCTGCATCGAATTTGTAGGACGTCCGAAAGGTTTCTGGGTTCATTATTTGCCACAGTTGGCTTCGCTCCCATGAGTAGTCTGACATGAGTTGGTCCCATGCTTGGTCGTAAATGGCTTGCGCGGCGGATAAGAATCGTGCGCATTTGCCGAAACTATCGACAACCTCTTCGTGGAGAAGGCCGGCTGATTGGGAAAAGATGTCCAATGCTGTCTGTAGTTGCATGGCTGATGGCGTATCGATGACTTGGATGATGGTGTCGATTGGCGAGGCATCGACCGGCAACTCTAGTGCTCTTGTGGTCAAGTCGAAAGGTACAGTAGCATCTACCGAGGGCGTGTGTGTTCGTAGCCAAGGGTCCTTGTCGAAGAGCGTGGCATTGGCGCGATCAATTTCTGCTCCAGAAAAGTCCAGTGTCCATGAAGGAACATCCTTCCCCAGATGAGTGGACGCTGAAAGTACAGGATACGTATACAGCAGCGTTAGATATGGCATCTTTGGGCTGATCGACATCAGACTGATTGTCATGTCTGCGTACACTCTTGCTATCGACTTCCTATAATCGATGCTGAAATCTGGTAATAGTGCGTACGGGACGATACCCAGTATGCCATAAACTTTGTCTCTTAGATCTGTGGCTTTGCCCGAGCCAACGACGTGGAGATACTTAGCGCACATTTCAGCACGCAGGATACGCGATTCAGCATCAGTCGTACTGTTGATCTTGATTTGGTCCTTGAGATAGTGTTTACGGTGAGTGATGAGCGTGAATGCTTGTGAGCTTCGTATCCGACTCTTCAGCGTCGCCCAAGATCCATATCGATGATACTGTCCCATGCCATCGATTTTAACAGACAAGCACTCATGTTGAGTACACAGTGCCTCGAATTGTAGCACGGCTTCAGCGAAGAGCTCCCATTCGATCTCGAATGGGCCTAGAATAAGCACCGGAGCATCAGGTTGTGCCAGTAGAAGTTCTTGTATGATCCACACTCGGCCAAACCACGCTCTTTGAAGGATGCTGTATATCTTTTCTGCGCAGTCAGGATCCAGGAGAGCCTGAGGGCCCTGATCGTACAGCTGATCCAGGGCTACGCCCACGCCATCTGAGTCACGGCCCAGCCATATGTCCACCCAGGTAGCTTTACGATAGATGCTGCCCATGAGTGGTATCTGCGCGTTCTTGTCTGCAGCATCGTCCTCATCCTGACGTATGCACAAAGCATCTATCCAGAAATACGCGGACTTAGAGATACGTGACTGGTCTAGAAGATCAAACAAAGTCTCGCTGATGATGAACGGAGAACCGTTGATGAAGATGACCTTGTGCTTCTGGAGCCTTGGCCCCCAACAGTAGGAAAAGGCTGTGTACTCGATCTGATCTGAACGCTCTGGGAGAGTCCTGTTGAACAAGTGATAGCTGAGCGGAGCAGGTGGTTCACTGGGGTATTGATACAATAACCGGAACTCTTGCGGTTCGAGTGGTTGGTGTGATTGTCGAATCTGGTTGCCTTCTAGGACCATGTTTACAATTCGTGCCGATGCCCCATGATTCGTCTCGATAACCTGGTCCCAGTAGGGCGAATCTACCAGCGCCCGGATCTGCAAGCTAATGTCCGAGTCTGACGCAGCGCCATCTTCAAGCTTGGTCGTTTCGTCCTGAGTGAGAGTGTCCCAAGCTTGGTGCCAAATTTCGACCAATTTTGTCAGCTGTACACGTTCATGCAAGGCCTGCGATTGGATAAAAGGATTGTTTCGAGGCTCTGGTATTCGCAGACTGGTGTTCTCATCTGCAATAGACCGTTTCCGTTTGGAAACTGATGGTTGGTAAGGAAGCTCGATTGGGCGCACAGGTTCACAGGCTTGTGGTGGATAGTCCACATCCGTGTCCATAGCTGCGCGCCTGCAATTTGCAGCACAGGGAGATGAATAAGATTGATATGTACCCAAGCGGAAAGTGATCGCACGGTGGACAGTTGCTGAAGACAGACGCTGCACCAAGGCTGTCTAAGGTACTGTGGCGGCAGGATATGTCACCAGGGTGATATGTGTTTCAGCCTTGCACTTATTTGGTAGGAAGAACGTGCGGAAATAGGCCAGACATGTTTGGACATGGCAGATATGGTAGATACTGTGATTGAGAGGTTGAGAGTATTGAAGATGTATTCGAAAGAAGATCGATGAAGGACTGCCAGTGCCCAAACATAATGGTGGCGTCTGGCGCTAATGCAGGAGGTGCATCTACAGACGGCAATCGTGATCTCCTTTCCCCGCGCCATGGCAATCACGTGTTTGTACAGTGCGCGTTCTACAACTTCTGCGAGAGTATTGCACGTGCTCACTTCCTGACTGCCACCACGAACAGCCTTGGGTACGCAAGCAACACATGGCCATCTGCCAGTGCTGGGTATGCCCTCACCAGCCTCTTCTCATACTCGTCCAAGAACGCCTTCTTCGCCTCCTCGTCTTCGATCATTTGCAGGTACGGCTGCAGTCCCGTGCCCTTAACCCACTCCACAATCGCATTTGCATCCTTTAAAACGTGCTGATACTCGGTGCGCCATATGTTCACGGTGCTTGCGTGTGGTGAGAGGGCGTTGTAGAACACGCTCGCAGGCTCGATGGGGTCGAGATCTGGTCTCTTCTTGTTTTCTAGATTGCCAACCTGCGCATCTGCAAAGGACTTGCTCCATGCCGACTCTGGCGTGGTGGCTGTCTCGCGCATCAAGGCGTGGCTTCTCTCATTATAATTGTCCGGTACTTGGATAGCCACCACCGCGCCCGACCTTAAGCTCTTGAATAGTCTCGTCAAAGTATCGATGCGTACATCACTCCTCAACCAGTGGAAGACAGCATTACTGAATAGTAAATCGACCTCATTCCCTTCTTTCAGCGCGAAGGTACCCAAGTCCCCCTTCACGAACTCCACATTCGGCAACGAAGCAGACGCCTTCGCCAACATATCCGGGCTAGAGTCCATTCCCGTGACGTTTGCGCTGGAGAACGCATCCAGTAGGACCTTAGTCGAGTTGCCAGGGCCGCAGCCTAGATCGTAGATTCGCGGATTTTCAACACGGATGTGCGGTGCGATTTGTGACACAAGATCGTAAACAGGGCGGGTGCGTTCGTTGCCGAACTTGAGATACTGGTTTGCTGACCAGTCTTTCTGCGCTGCTTGGGAGGCCATGGCGCGTGAGGATGATGGACTGAATCGAGGGTGACTGGTTTGTGTGCGGTATGTGACCATGCTGGTAATACGAGACTTTGGTGCTCGAGGGCGGACGATGGACATCATGGTTGTAAAGATCCAAATGGAAGGCTTTCTAGTAGTATATGTAGAAGAGGAAGCTCATGTGCTCTCGAATGAACACCGCCTATCAGTCTGCGTAGGATCAATTAATAGCATCGACCGCGGTTGTCGGGTAGACTGGCCGGTAGTACGAGTCTGACTGGAAACGATATCCGACCATCAAGACTCAGAACTGGATTCGCGTAAATTCAGAGATGGTCTGCAGGTCAAGTAAGGCTGGCGTGGCTGCTGTGGCTGACCAATCGGACTTGAGAATTGTGGAGTCATTGAGCCGTCGCGCGGCTTTAGTTTAATCTCCGGAGCGAGCTCCTCCGGACGCGAGACGCGAAACGCACGCGTGCAGTCTGACGAACGATTATCATCTGGAAAGTCGAAATATGATTACATTATCTATCGCTGGCAAAAGAGAGTAGAGCCTAAGGATGTGTGAGAAACGAAGGAGTGTGGGTGTCAAAACGATCAGCTAGCACCACCCATTCTGCCCGCAGTTACCTCAGAATGCGCAACAGTCTCGTTGCTATATTCAATGAGTGCGTCAGGATCGTCAGGAACACGCGCCGACTCGCTCGCAATGCCGATGCTGATAGCATCCAGGCTTGAGCCTGGAAGCTGGGTGCCATCACCCTATTGGTCGTCAGTGCACGATTGATGGGAAGGATTGTCAGAAAACTCACCGAGTAGACTTTCCAGGTCAGCTTCTCCATCAAGAATGGAACAACGTCGCGCTCAGCAAGACTCTGCAACTTGCCGGCTTCAATCTGATCTAGAAGGCTCGAGGTCAAGCTGATGGTGCCGTGCATCGTCATGTCCGCCGCAGTTGCACGTTTTGTCAGCTTCTCGGCCTCACGCAGCGAACGTTTGGCTTTGTTGTGATCCATGGGCATGAGGACAAACCACATGCCCACGTCTGTGGGTGCATCTGAGGAGAAGTCGCCTACAAGCGAGAACTGCACGACAAAGGTAGGAGGCAGATCGAGCGGCGCCGCTGATGTGTTGATGACCCAATCTGTGTAGGAAGCATTCTTGGTGCCAGACATGAATTGGTGGCCAACACCTCCAGTTTGTCCGCTGGCGAGCCTGCCTCGAGAACTGCCGCTGTATAGCTGTGCGACCGTAGCCTGTGCAAAAGCTGTATTGGCTGACTGCGTTTCAGGATAGTCGTAGCCAAAGAGTCTCCAGTCCATGGCCTGGTTCGTGGTCCAGAAACTGCCTTGAGGGTGTCTGAAAGGAAGGAGCGGCGTGTCCCCATCGACTACGGTGTTGTCTTCCACGAATACATTACCTGCGCTGCCGATGTTGGATGGTTGAAGGTACGCACTAGGGTTCTGTGCTTGATACAGAGCGAAGAGGCGATCGACGTTCCTAAAACACTCATCAGTCTTAGTTCGAGGCAAACTCTCTACAGCTGCACTTGCGCGTGATGTAGCCAGAAGAGAGGCTCGTAGGACGAGTACTCTAGCGGCCACATGTGACCTGTGCCACCAAAACCGGTGGAGTAGCCACCACCAATTGCTCCATGCACCCAGCCGTGCACCATCTCTATGGCCTCCCAGAAGCCGTTGAGAGTGCCTCGCCTGAAGGCAAGTGCGGTTTGATCCTGAATCTGACGTCGCAAGGTGGCAAAGCTAGACTTGAACTCCGAGTTACGCGAATCCTCCCAAGGGCTGTTGGATGCTGGCCATCGAATGGTGTGGTTGATCGAGGCCCACTGTTCACATGTCAGTCAACTGCCTTTCCAGTTTGCATGCGCCTGCCTACCTTTCCGTCGAAAGCGCCATGGCCTACAGAAGGTACTGGCTTGAAGTCGTACTTGTACAGCGGATTCCAGAGCTCGACGGTGCGGCCCTCTGGAGCCTGAACAGTAATCGTTTCCGTCATGAAGAAGTCGGGCACATCGCCGCTTGCGTCGCCTTGGGACCAGTCCCAGTATGGCATTCGAAAGGAATACGCGGCCCATCGGTAGCGGTCGATCTGATCAGCAGGTGCATACTCAGCAATGGCTCGAATGCGAGCATATAGCTCTTGCTGCTCCTTGTCAGTACGGTTTGATATATGCCTGCTCCATTTAGACGAACCTCAAAAAGGGCCAGATACGGGCGATGCCACCCCAGGAATAGTGCCATACTGTGAGGACAATAGCCGGAGTTGCCAATCTTGTACTCGATACCTGGCGCATTGAGCCATGTCTGATACGGCTTACCATGAATACCTTTGATATGGATATTAACTGGTGTACTGGGATGTCAGTAGCAGCGACTTACCTGCGAGACCGTAGTATGAGAACGGTTGATCCTGGCTCATAGTGTGCAGTCCATCGAGGCCTAATAGATACAGGTTCCATTGATCCGGGTAGTTGGCGCGCATATCGCGCACCTCCAGACGAAGGAATGGGTTACCTGGCACACGTGTCAGTAAGGGCCAGTGAAGAGGGGTCGTTCGTTACCGTTCTGGTCCCTTGAGTCAATGCCTGTGACAATGCCATCGCCAGACTGCCTCTTCGATGTGGGCTTGGTTGGCGTGCAAGTCATCAAAGAAACGAGAGACAGGGCTACGAGAAGCCTTGAGGCCCACGATGCAAGCATACTGAAGAAACGAGCAAGACGAGGGGTAGCTATGAGCCTGCTGCAGGACTGTCAGACCCTGCTTCACGATGTTGGAGGCCCCTCGATATTTGATGGGTACAATTACACGAAACAGGAACGAGGAACGGAGAAACGCTGAAGATGAGGCAAAGAACGCCATTGTTGACACAACTTCTGCATCTCATATTGACATGTCATTTCTTGTCAGTGCTTGTGTTGCTGCATAAACATTGTCGCCTATACGCAGTTGGTATTGTCGATGATGCACACACATTGCGAGGGTCCACGCTTTGCCCTCTTTCTGGTGTTGTAAAGCTGGTAGCGATGCGTTGCCAGAGAGAAGGGTCTCCAATCGGGGACACTACTGTTGAGGAGATCACTTACCTGTAAAACCTTGAATGTCGAGCAATGTACACCGAAAGATGAGCGAGGGTTAAGGAAGATAAAGGTGGAAGATGAGCGTGGTCAAGTCATCAGCGGCAAGGCTGAGGCGAAGGCGAAAGTCGCAGACTATGTTCGCAAACCTGTTTAACCTTAGCACGTGGCAAAATAATGGACTGAGCGATCATTGATAACTTCCGGGTCTCACCGGTGCAGTTGGTAGCATAATCGGCGTGCTATTGGTCCGGTGTGTGATAGGGGCGCCGAGGTGAAAGACGTACAGTCCAACAGCCAACGCTGACGTGGAGAAGGTAGAGTCTTCCTAGATGATGAGTCTGCGTCTCCTTCCCCATGTGGCACGAAGTACGTCTCGGATGTATTGTACGGGTTGCCGCGTTGTGTGACCTCCCCAACGGTCTAGCAGAACGTCTCAATCGGCAGATGTGCAGATGTGACCGCTGTTTTGCACCCACACCATCGCCTTTTCGTACCAATAGAATCCAAAATCGGGATGTCCTCATTTGAGACTTGACTTTGCACGCGCTGAACTCGTAGGCAATCTAATAATCACCAGTCAACGTCGTACAAAGCGTGGAGCTCCTGAAATCTCACGCGTTGTACAACCCAACGATCGCGGCACTAGAAGCACGGATGTGGTGTGTCCAGCTGTGGATAGAAAATGTGACAGAGTCGCTGAATGTATCAACTCATAGGTCCTGGTACTTGTTGGTGAACAATGCCACACTGTGATCGCAACAAAATTCAAAATTCATGCAGCAGAGTGTAGGCGCTGAGACAGACGAAACGCATTGCTGGAGAGCCTGTGTTATTATCAATCATTTGTTGGGATTTGACCAATACTAGGAAATGTCAGCCATAACTATGCAGCCGGCCGTAAATGCTAGCGCTGTACTCCTGTAAGACATGTCAAGCCATTCCGACAGGGTTTCTGGCGCGTCCTGTCATAAATCATATCATTCGTGTCGTCATTCCCGAATCTTTGTCCTCATCCTTTCCCTTCATATACCATCTCAGATGTCGTTGTAGCCGAGGAGCCTCTTCGGTAGCCCTTTGTCCGCTACAGCCCAAGCCCAAGCACGTCCAGCCTCACCACACCATAACGCGGAAGGATCGTCCGACTTTTCTAACATGTGATCCTTCGCCATAGACTTGATCTCGTGACCTGTCGTATAAGTCATGAAGTGCTCAAATTGCTCATCCTTCAAAGCTAGAGCATTGCCTGTGATGCCGTGACACAGGCAGGGCTCTTTTGTCAACAAGCCTCGTTCCCAGATGCACTCTCTAGCCTTCGTTATAACCTTGTCAATGCGGTCAACAAGATCGGGGAAGTATGGCCGGATAGAAAGCAGTGATGAAACCACTCCTGGTGCGCCATGACAGACTTGTACAAGACGGTCCTTGCCTGGGGGGAGTGATGATGGGAAGTTGCCACTCTCATACTGATAGCTAAGAAGGACCGTCAACTCAGCCTGGAGCTTAGGCGCCCATGATTTGTCCATGAGAATGATCTGTGTAATGATCCCGATTGCGCCGTGTACAGCGCCAACGTATGCTTTGCCATGCCACTTCCATGGTCGAGGGCTCTCCATGATGTTTGCGATCACCTCGTCTGCTGTGTCTTCGATCAATTCTGTAATGTCCTGGCTGTCCTTGAAGGCTCCGCGGACCAGTCGAAGCAGATAAAGATAGCCAGCGCGTCCGTACAACCACTCGTTGGCTGCTCCCGGCTCAATCAAAACAGCCGCATGATCGCAAAGCTCTCGAACCGTGTCCTTATCTTTTGCCGTCACGGCGTACAGGGCAAGTAGTGACATGATGTCGTTTGATACGCCACATTTGCTCGGTGATGGCGGTGGAAATTCTTTGATGTTTTGCTGCGCTTGCTCGATGTATGCAGCTGACCACGTGTTCAATGGGAAATCGTCAAGCTTCAGATCCGGATATTCGAGGTGGAGGGCGTAGAACAGATAGGCCACAGAGATGGGTCCGTAGTAGAGGCCGCCGCCAGGAGGAACCTTATGTGGTGGGTATTCGGTAACCAGTCGATCTAGTGACGCTAGCAGTTGCTTGTGAGGGTCTCGTCGTCCCAACGGAGCATCGTTACGAAAGTAGCGGGGTAAACTCTTGGTCTCGTTCTGCGCTGCACCTGCAGCTGTCTCATCTTGTTCGGACATGTTGTTGTTGTGGTAAAGACGTGATGACCTGAGCGAATAGTGAAGTCCACCTTTGCAAATGCAGGATCAGCGAGTCGCGAGATCAGATTGTCTTGCTTCGAGGCGGCAGATGACGTCAGCGGGGCATCGTTGAGTCGAGGTCAGGTAATTGTCAATGCAGATGCAACGAACGCAACTTCTCCGTTGTTTGAGCGGCTATAACTCGTGATTTACTGAAGAAGGTGTATATGGACAGTTAAGCAGTGACTTGGCTGGGCAGCGCCTACCTGAAGGGGTGTCTTGAGCCACGGTCACGTGCGCATTACCCATCGCCCCTTCTATAATATTAGCACAACCTAGCGTGGAGATAGTCCCAAGAGGTTCTCCAAATCTTGGAACTATGTTAGAGAGTATGTCTTCTATGTATGGGTATCACGCATCCTACACATTCGCCGATGTCCCCTACCATCTGCCCTACTGCATAGCATGTCCAGGGCTAGGGAATACCGTTCATTGATACGAAAGCCATCGCATTCACGTAGGAACATAGAGCACTCCTACTCTCAGATGTTGCGTATGCTGTCGTTGCTCGCGGGCAGCTCCGCATAAACAATGTGCCTTGGCGGCGCCTCGCCCATCTCCGCCGCCGGTACAATTTCCCTGCTGTGGATATGATGTGCAAACTTCTGCTTTGTTCCCATCAACCCAGCAAACCGCGACACTTTCGGCTCTTGATAGTCTGCTATTTGTCAGTACACGGATGTCACGTCCCTCAACATGCGGTTGTACTCACCGGGCAGCTGTGGTGACATATCACTCCCGACATTCGGCGAGGGATAGATTGCCGCTTTGTAGACCTTCGTGCGTTTCCGGCGCCGGATGTAGAATAGCAGGCCTACTATGATCGCGATGAAAATGACGCCTCCGAGCACTCCCCCAACAATGGCGGCTGCTGATGTTGCACTGCTGGTGTTATGCCGGTGTTCTGTTGCGGGTGCTAATGATGGACTTGTTGAGTTTGCGGGCTGCGATGTCGCCGTAAAGTCTGATGTTGTGGTGCTGAGAAGCGATGCGCTGCTGGTTGTGGACGTTGAAAGGGTTGGTGCGACAGTCACAACACTGATGGTTTGTGTTGTTGTCGTCGATGGGCCTTGAGTCGAAGCTAATATGATTAAGATCACGGTTTTTGCCAATTCGCTGAATGGTGCAATGCTTACAAGAACTCGGTGTTGTGTCCTTATCAGCTGGACATCCGCCAGGGTTACAAGCTTCTACCAAGCAGCACCCAACGAAGCCGTTATTGCAGCTGTAGAAGGCACCTCCTTTAGGGCAGCTACTGTCTCGCTGCAGTGATCTTGGACTCATGTTATCATAAAAGTGGGAGATTGGGAATGCTCGTCGAAAGAGTGAGCCGGCGACGTAAAGAAGTGCCAGTGAGGCAGGAAGAGAGTACAAACTGGTCGAAGCAATCAGCAAGCACTGACGTTGTGTCTCATGGCCGAGATCTAGCAAGGTGGCGCAAGGCTGTCGTGAGGCGAAAATCTATGCGCGAACAAAGCGTTGTAATGAGGGCGGTTCGGCAAGGGATGTACTCCGCGTGGGTGATGGCTTGACGTGAAACAAAAATTCTGGGGTGGCTGGTGGTCAAAGACTGGCATACCAAAAGGAACATCTAAAATTACACCTGCGAGTATAGAGATGGCAAACACCGAAGAGTTGCCGCAACCGTATGTTCTTTGCTGCTTGTAATCAAGCTGCTGCAGCAGGCAAGCTTGTGTAATTCTTTCTTGTGTTGTATGCGCGCCACTCTCCAGCATTAACAGGCTCGTACTTCTTGATCTCGCCCCTTTCTTTGATGATCGGGTCAATCATCGCGTCAGGATCTGGGTGGATAAAGAACGGCATCGAATACCTCGAGGGTAACATATCCCCGGATACCTTCGGGCTGACAACTCTATGCATTGTACTGCGACACCGATCGTTTGTCAGACGCTGCATAAGATCAGCAATGTTGATGAGGATAGTGCCTGGTACGGGCAAGGCAGCCTTGAAATCGCCAGTGTGGAAAGGGTCGACTTCAAGACCGCCAACAGAATCCTGAAACAGCAGTGTACATAGTCCAAAATCAGTGTGAGGGATGATTCGGGCATGTCCTTCTTGTTCAACAATCTTCTTTTCGATGGCAGGGTAGTGCAGCAGCCGTAGTTGAGGATCTGCTCGCTTGGTGATGTCGTCGAAGAAGTGATCACCGAGTTCCATAGCCATCGCTAAGCATTTGAGGACATTCAGGCCCAGTGACAGACATTGGGCGTAGAACTCGTCTATCATCTTGCGGAAGCCTGGTAGATCAGCGTCGGTCGGGCAACATGGATTTGCAAAACGGCGATGCTCATAGCACTCCTTGTGATCAACACCGCCGTTAGCCTCATCACCATCAGCTGTGTATCCTTGGTTCAGCTCTGCATCTTGAAGGCGCCATCTAAACTTTTCTTGCAGGGGTTGGTCAAAGAAGGTCTTGGCCTAGCCATTGTCAGGTCATCGTAGTCATGCATGTCGCGATTAACGCACGAGATTGAAGGTTTCGTCCACTCGTTCTTGTGGGATGCCATGGTCCTTCAAATACACCCATCCAACAGTTGAAAAGGCGTTGTACAGCTGCTTCGCCACCGCACGCTTGTCTTCATCATTACCATGAATGAAGCGATCGAAAGACACAATCACAATGTCAGCAGCTTCAGACATAGCTGTTCATGGAATTCGGCAGCCCCGAAGTAAATGGACGAGGTTATGTGAAATCTTGCTACTCTGGGTCGCCGAACCCATGACGAGGTAAAGAGTGGGGTTGTCAGTGCGGGCCGGACGCTGACGTAACCCAATCAAGCACCTAACGTGTCCAATCATAAACAAGCATTTCTCTATTGTGACTCTAGACTACGTTGATTTAACTTTCTCCAGTAGGATCTAAATCCCACAACGCAATCGCTTAGCTAAGAGGATCCAGGCCGCTGGACTGCGGCGACACGCGAGGCTCCAGGCTCTACCAAGCACAGCTGTGGTACTCGCCGTTGAGTTTCCTGTTGACCTTTTACATTGATTCTTGGGCGCATAGCGTTAATATCAACCAAGAATGCCGGCATTGTCAACGAACGAGAAATTACTACTACTTTTACGACCCAACAAAGAAAACACCGAACACCTGATCCAGAGAGTCGAGTCAGTTGATCTGTCATTAGCCAACGATGCGAACGAAAGTTGTCATAAGGGTAACTTACCTCAAGAGCCCACTTCACGAACTCTTCTGGGCTGACCTCGTGTTGATCCTCGGAGCTTACTCTTGATTCAGTACCATCCCACCGCGATGGAAATGCTAGGGCCAGTCGCTCAAGTGGCCTCATGACTGAACCAAATACGATCTTTGACGCGGTCTTCCCGCCTGAACTCTTAAGACTCTCTGCTACCATCGACAGATCCTTGACACGGCGACGCCTCTGCGCTTCTTTCGGTTTTGCTAATACGTGCATCGGGTAGGCGACTCTCAAGAGCGTATCAACTACATCGTCGTGCACGACAGCACCAGTAGGGGGACTTGCTAGGGCTGAGTAAATGAAACCGAGATGTCGTTCAGGTGCAATCTTGCGGATGATAAGATCGACGCCGATCCCCATCTGTTGCTTGTGGTTCGACTCGCCTCGATGGGTTAGCAGCAACAACGCGCGACAGAATGCGTCTCTCGTAAGTGGGGCTTCGCTGGAGAACCGGATAGCAGCATGCGAGGTGACAAGGAGCTCCAGAACATGGTTGTCGAGATTTGCTAGGCCCTTGGTGCTGTGCACGCTGACGAGATGATACATGATCGAAGGCACTTGCAACTGTTCATTGTGATCGATTGCAAGACCTGAAACAACTGCGTCAAAGAGCTTAAGCTCCCCCGGTTTTACATTCACATACAGATCCTTATCTCCCTCGACAAGGCTGTTGAGCAAGCCGCTCCGTATATCGTCTAGACGGCGTCAGGTGAACTTCAAATATGAAACCATGTTCCTCTCACCTGCAGTCACGGTACTGCACCAATGGTCGAAGCGACTTGCAACCGTTGAGTTGTCGTATTTGGTGAGCTGATTACCTTTCTTACTTGAGGATAGAGATAAGAAGCGCATGGCGACGGAGCTACAAGTGAGATGTGAGCTTGGAGCGAAGGCAGTGGTGGGTGACTCCTGGCGATCGATTTGTGACTTCGGTATTCCCTTAATCATCGACAGTTCAATCTGAAGGTACGTTCCCACGCTAAAGATGGCTGAGCATTGCTGCGTAGGCAGGTAGGCGCTTAGTGTGGCTGGGTAGGCTCAGCTAAAATTACCTTCACTCCGTTGCAATTCGAACAACTCGGTAACTGATTCATGCAACAAATGCGCTCGGAGGTCCAGATTGTGTATACTGTAACTACAGTGTCTGCTAGCAAGGCCACTGATTCCCGTCAGGTATTGAAGCGCACGTCTCCCGACACGGTCGCACTCGAACCATATCATAGGCACTGTCCACCTGTACTGTAAACCGTCGATAATGACAATGATTGATACTCGATCGTTCCCCATTCCGGGCTCCAAACGGACCTCGACTGGGCAAGGGTTACCAGTCAGGTAAGCATTGAATCTTGAGCACGAATCGTCCTCGGATAGGAACCCGAGGCTTCGATAATCCCAGACCACGATGACTCATGCATAACTGCATATGTGGAAATACCCATGATACCACCATCACGGATCTTAGCAGAGCCTCCAGGCTGGCTCGTTTCCAGTATCTACATCAGGGTGGGCGATATCCTCAGTGGGATCCCAAGAACAGGAAGAGGGAAAAGCTATGTTTAGTCTCCGTTCTCGGCTTCAGCCATACTGCTGTGACAAATCGTTCCGCTGATTGTGATATTCCAACAATCTCATGCCACCGACTGTACAGCTTTTTGGGACCTACATCATGGATACGATGCCCTTCGTGTTGTTGTTTGACCGGCAGCCCATGTCATCTTCTGAACAACAGACGATTGTCTTAGCTCACCGGTCGCTAGGATTATCAAGGTATCGTGGTAAGCTCTTCGATCTTAGATAGCACGTCTGCTTTGTCACAGAGCTTGTCAATCAACGAATTATAGAACGAGGTGCAATAAGCTCTTGCAGCGTCCATCCTCTTGTGACCCACCTGGACTACTTGGGCATGCCCTGGAATTTGCGTTGTGTCCATTGTAGCCGACTTCATCACCTTTGATCCTCAAGATGAACGACGCAGTAGGTCGAGTCCTCATACCGCTGGTACATGGTGTTGATAGCCTCTTGCAGCTCTGCACTGCAGCTCTTTTCGATGCAACACGTTTCAAGCCAGAAGTAGTCTAGTCCCCTTGCACTGGCGATCTTTTGTGCGGTTTTTTCGATCTTAGTGTAGCCCTTGCGACTTTTGATCGAATCCACGTGAGCTTCAGAGAAGTCCAAACCAGCTGCGGCCACAAGTGAAGAGACGTAAAGCATATCTTGTCGCAACTTGTCAGTCAAATGATCCAGCTTCTGCAGGAACGACATCTCCTGACACGTGACTTCGTTGGCTCTCCAGGTATGCGAGAGGATGGCGTAAGGGCGGGTGTTACCCTCGTTGAATTCCAGGAGCTGATCGGAGAAAAGTACATAATTGGGAAGCAACAATGCTAACGTGGGCAGCCTCGACGAACATTGCCAGCTTGTTTGATCTTTATACACTAAATGTCGGTCAGATAAATATGGATGGTGAATTGAACAGTGTAACAACACCGGATATGCACAACTTGGTTCTACAACACAGCCCGGACGCTTTCCTCGCTCACCCGCCTCGGACTAAGAAGTTTTGCCTCAGCCTCAAATTCCCTTGTCCTCCTCTCAACATCGTCCTCACAAACATAAGTCAACAGCCAGCTGCCAACGCCTCCCCATCGCCAAGCCAAAGGATCCGTCTCGATACTTAGGCCTGCAGCCTCATACTGTTCTCTCTCGATCTTGCCTTTGCCATTGAACTCCGCGAATTCGCTGAGCAAGCGATCGCGCTCTTGCTGCTCTTCTCCATCATGTACGTGATAAAGGTACTGCTGCCTATTACCTCTTGAAACGACCTTCTCTGTACGCTCGCGGCGACAGCGCTCGTAAATGTCCAGTGCCTTTTGCTTCTCACTCGTGCTCTTATTCTTGATCGCACCCAGACAAAGACCCAATACATGACCATCTTCGAGACTCATGCCTGCGCCGGAAGCAAGATATGGCAAGGTTGCATGAGCAGCGTCACCTAAGATTGTAAACGCTGCGGAAGGGTGCGACCATGTTGGGTCCAGACCAGGGCGGATCATAAGGCGCCATTTGAAGACGTCTTTGCAGAGGGCGAGAAGCTTGGGAATGCGCGGATCCCAGTCTTTGTATAGAGCACGCATCTCTTCAACGTTGCCAGCAAGAGTGTTGGCGCCCGCAGGCATGTCGTCAGGGACTAGTAGGACCATGTTGAAAAGTTTGCCGCCACGGAGGACGTAGTTCACTGCAGCTTGTCAGACAAGGTGGTTCGACATCTTGAGGTTTAACTTACCGGCATGTGCATTAGGTCCGATCCAGTAGTTGACTTGAGGGTCCTCTACAAAGTTTCTCAGCTCAGGGTCCTTCATCATCTGCTCTGTGTCTAAAAGCAACCTGTATGCCAGATCGCCGGTCAATAGTGGTGGATCTTTATGACCCAGCAGAATCTCTCTGCACTTGGAGTTGATGCCATCTGCGCCCACCACCAAGTCTGCCATATGTCTTCTCCCATCCGCACATACGGCGATAGCTCTTGTAGAATCTCCACTCGATTCGCACTCAATATCCACAACTCTCGAATTTGTTGTCAACCTCGCACCTAGCTCGACCGCCCTGTTCAGGAGCGCCATATGCAGATTGGCGCGATGAAAGTCCCAGAATGGAGTGCCAGTTTGTGCCTCATACTCATGGAAGTCCATATCCGAAATCTTCTTGCCCTTCCACCCAATCATATTACACAACCTTGGTGTAGTAGCAGATTTAGAAAGAGCGTCTTCGAGACCCCAGGAAATGAGAACGCGCGTAGCGTTGGGCAAGCATTGGATTCCAGCTCCAATCTCGCCAATTTCTGATACAACTTCAAGGATGTGTACATTATGGCCTTCCAGCAAGACGGATATGGCTGCTCCTAGGCCGCCGAGACCAGCGCCGACTATTATGACCTATATATCTCGATCAGTCGTCAAACTCACATCTGGACGAACCGAAGACATACATCGAGCTTGCTGGCTGCGTCTCTTTGCTTCTGCTGAACGACTTGAGGTTTCGAAGGCGCCATGATGTTACTGGTTCTTGATGTCCTCAAACGTTGAATGAAAGTTGTGAACCGCAGCGGTAGCACTCTGAAACTTCAATTACGAGACCTCAAGTATAAAGGCCTTGCAAACGCCTATGCAGATGTCATCGTGCATAGTTGTACTCCCACTCCGACCTCACCTGCCGCTATTCCGCCCACCTATCGATGGCAAAGACGCGTGACACCGCGCTGACAATTCCCCTCTCGTCGACAGCAGATGTCCACGGCTTATCGGGCTAGCCGCGGGCCGGAAGATTGGTAGATTGGTTTGCAGTTGCAGGGTGGCGGTTGCGAGAGCAGCTACGGTGGGCCGGATGTGCTCGGGACGTAAGAGTGGGGGAGGGGAAGCAATGCATGAGCTCCACTCCACAAGACGCGATGGTCAGTGCAAAAGCTACAGTTCCGATTTGGAACATCAATTCCGGACAGTGAATGAGTATCAACACATTTTGGGATTATGCATATCATTTGAAGCAGGAGAGATGTCAAGATCTGGTGGGAGGTTTCTTAGGTGACATTAGGGCTATCTGAGAGATCTGTGATTATGAACTTTGTTCTGGCGTTCTAAGTGAATTTCCTGGCTGTTCCAGCCATCAAACGTATTGAAAATCATCGCAAGCAGTCTCAAGTTGGACGTAGACCCTGATTGAAATGTTCTGTCAATGGAACTACTTGAATTCTGTTGGACCGTTATACTCGATCAACGAGTACGCCTCGCCCGCCTTCTGCTTCCTCAGAATCTCACCAGTCGGCGCAGGTACCTTCGCGTCCTCAGGCAGTGGGTTGTTCTTCTTGAAGTCATCTGCCATCTGCTCCATCGTGACCCACTCCACGCCTTCGTGCTTGTTGATATGCTCAATTATCCTCTCGTGCATAAGTACAACATGTGGTCTTCCACTGACATCGGGGTGGATTGTCATGGGGAAGACAAACTCATCGTACTCCCTATAGAAGTAGTCGAAGTGGTCCATCCAAATCTGCTCAACATCGCGCGGGTTGACCCAGCCATGCGAGTTCGCACTCTTCTTCATAAACATCATGGGTGGTAGATCGTCAATGTACCATGACCCTGGGATTTCTACAAGACCTGTCTCCTTGCCCTTTGTAAGTGGCTTCATCCAGTCCACCGCGTTCTTCGAGTAGTCGATTTTCGTCCACTCATCACCTGTACGTAGCCAGTAGCACTTATGGTCTTCGTGTGACATGCTGTGGTCATACTCGATGCCGTAGGAGAGGAGCAGGTCTGTACCCTCTACTGAAGTTTCCCACCAAGGCGCAACTGAGCCACGGGGAGGCTTGCCACAAAACTCTGTGAGTTGTTTGTAGGTCTTATCTAGAACATCGCGTTGTTGCTCAAATGTCATGTCTGCTGGGTTCTCGTGCGAGTAGCCGTGAAGGCCAATCTCATGCCCTGCATCTCGTACTGCGGCGCAATCTTCGGGGAACGTGTCGAGGGAGTGACCTGACTCGTTAGTATGAAGATGCTCGGTATAAAATGCCGGACAGATCTAAGATCGGCGTACCAGGGATGAACCCTAAAAGCTTCATCAGTCTATGAACACATTTTCATTAGGCTTTCTCTCACATGTTGCCTTAATGTTGTACTTGTCAAAGAGCTTTAGCAGACGCTGTGTACCTACCGTCCCCGCCCAAAGACCTGCCCAATGTTAACGTTGGTCCTCAATTCTCAGTGACTTTTGGCTGACCTCTGCTGATATCGCTAGTCGAGTCTTCTCCACCGTACGAACCAAGCCAACCTGCAACCTCCAACTTTTTCAACTCAATTCCTCGAAGACTGAGCGGCGATACTTACAGCATCGATATCGACACCGTAGCTGACGAGAACCTTCTTCTTGCCCATCTTGGTCTTTTTGGGGCCTTGAATTGAATGGTGTTGCTAATCGAGATTGAAAGAAGGAATGGGCAATGGCGGATAGCAATTGAGGGAGGTGCAGGGCAGACTTGAAGCAATATTTGGGAAAGTAAACAGCTACCCCGCTTATGTTGGATCGCGATGCAGGGCCCAAGTGGTGGAGCACCAGCTGTAAGGTGGGGGCGGACCTTTGATCCTCCAGCCCCTGTCTGACGGATGCTTATCGTTCGCGCTCCTCGCGTGTCGCGTGTGTTAGCTCCCGTTCCGACGTGTTTCCAGAAGCCGTCGATTCTTATAACCGTACATCGTGACATGTACTGCCGGCCGCCGCCTCATGCGTACTATGATTGTACATAACCTTGACAATCTGAGCAATATTTGGCTTTAATCATCTTGCTCACAGAAACGGACTATATTGCAATGTACATGATCTGTCTTTCGTTGGTTCTGTGAGGTGTTGCGAAGAATGGCGCATGGGAACGGGGCCCGAGCTTAGGTTCGATGACTGCGACGATCTCAAGATAAAGGGCCGTTCTGCAACCCAACAGCAGGCTGAACACTTCTCAGGACGCTGTCGATAGCTTTCGCCGCACCTAGTGCCCTTTCTTCGTTCAAGCGCCGTGCGACGACCTGTACACCGATTGGCATGCCGTCCATTGCATCCACATCGAACAAGTTCCAGTTCCACTCATCCAATGCGTTTCTCGGCTGATACGTGCGCATCTTCAGTGCTGCTCTGCTGTCTAGCTCTTTCGAAACTTGGCCGGCAGGTATGACAACCGCGGGATAATCCACAAAGTTGAAGACTTTCGTGTATCCAACCCATCGACATTTGCGATGAGGGACCGCGGAGTGAGGCATCACAGGGGTAAGGAGGATATCAATCTCTTCGCCAGTCTTTGCGCTTTTGGTCGACCTCCACAAGTCCAGGTATCGCTTCTGCGCAGCGACCTTTTGTCTGTTCAGTTGCCAATACGAATAGACCGAGATCGGCTTGCCTTTGTTGACAAGCGCCTCAACATGTGGTATGAAGGGCTCACCGCCAGCCTCGACATCTCGCCTAATGTCCTCGCCTCCGTCGGCTGTATAGTATTGATCCATAATGTCAATGCACTCTTGGTGTAGAGTGCCTGGACTCCAAGCCACTATGTCATGTCCAGCTCGCTTAAGCTTTGCCGCGACATCCTCCAGTACGCGCAGTACAGGCGGGTGCGGTCGAACTACACCGTCATCTGTCATGACAGCAATCCGCAATGGACGAGCTTGCGCGTCTTCGAAGATCGTTGACCGCCAAGGTACTGGAGAGCATTTTGGGTCACGGTCCCACGGAGCGGCCTCGATAACTGCCTTGGTAACGTCTATGAGCGAATCGATGCACCGACTCATCGGCCCAATTACCGAGGGCACATGCTCCTGACCATCGGTCGACACTGATACGCCTTGGTACGGTAAACGGGTACTCTGGTTTTGCTATCAGCGGGTTGTGAAAAAGTATGCAAGCGGTTTGCCTTGTAGGGTCTAGCTTACGCTCGGCTTCAACCCGTACAAACCGTTCATGTGGGACGGGATGCGGATGCTACCTCCAATGTCCGTTCCCCACCCGATAACGGTCCCTCGGAGTGCCAAAAGAGTGCCCTCTCCGCCCGTGGAGCCTCCGGGGGTAAATTTAGGATTTTTCGGATGCACGGTGAGTCCCCATAGCGGGTTGTCAGTTTCACACCACTGCGAGAAGAAAGAAGTAAGTGTTGCGACTATACGCGGCTTCGGAACGGGAGGCCTCGTGCCGGTGACGTACCATGATCGACTGGGGAAGGTTTGACTTTGCGACAATGATAGCGCCCATCTGCTTCAGAAGCGACACCAAAACGCAGTCTTGCATGGCCGGCTTGTAAGCACGCCCAACGTAGCCCAGAGTGCTGTCGATTCCTTCAACGTCGAATTGATCCTTCAGAGTCATGCATATGCCGTGCAGGGGTCCCACGAGTTTGCCATGCTTTTCGAAATGCTCATCGAGCTCATTGGCCTGCCGGGTCGCTTCGTCGAAAAGAATTTCGGTAAGGCTACCAACGTCAGCCAAATATCCCGGAAAAACATAAAGCTAGACGTGCCAGTTTGTCTGTGCTCGTCAGCAATGTGGCCCGGGATCTAGTTCGAGGGGGAACGGTACGCGTTTGTGAGCGTCGATAGCCCTATGAAAATATGGCGTGAGAATGGTACGATCATTTGGAGTTGCGCACGGAGCCTACCGGTGCACGTAGGCAGCACATAGCGTTGACGCGCTCACGGCGCCGGAAGCAATCGCATGCAGAGTGTCATGAACGCCATCAATGGCTGTGATGTCTCGCGAATTGCTTTTGTTACTTCCAGAAACGTCGAGTTGCAGTGTCTAGTGCGCCGTCAATTGTGTGTTTAAGGTTTGTTCAGGGGCAAAAGCAGGTACCTCGAAGCGAGTTTTGTGCGTGTCAAGGTAGCTCTGTATGGCTTTCTCGCGTGCGAGCCGTTTCTCGTTAACGGTCTGCAGCCATTGTGGCACCCCAGGGGCGGTCATGGCGAAGTTGGTAGAGGTGAGATGGTCCACGAGCAGGTGTGAAGCGTAGGTCGTTGTCGACAGCACACGTCCCTCCACCATTTATCGTTGGTAATCAATCTCGCGAGATAAGGGCGCAGCAAGAGCGCAATTGCGACATGCAATGGTTCCCATGATCGGCTGCGCACGCGTAGAACGGAATGACGGTGGAGTGTGGTGGAGGTGCCAGCTCGGACCCTGCGAGATGAAAGGTGGGGTTCGAGGTTCCGGGGCGCACCTTCCGTCTGTCGCCCAAAACCACTTTGCAATGCACTGTTTTCGTCGAATGGCAATCCCTTGTACGGGCGTGATGGGTCACCCCATTGATTGGGGCATGCGAAAAGAATTTTATAGCTACTGAGCTCTTGGACCAGGCCATGACAGCCCTACATCAGTTGAAAATGGGCAGACCTCGAGCAGATGCTCGAACGTTTGCCCCTCCTGAATCCCTCAGGTACCCCCATTTTCGAACTTAGCGGACCGACAAGAGACACGGCCAGCCTTATAGCATGTCTCCCTCAATATGGAACCTCATGAAGCGCTCAGGATCT
Source organism: Nothophoma quercina (assembly GCA_021642125.1). Lineage (NCBI taxonomy): Eukaryota > Fungi > Ascomycota > Dothideomycetes > Pleosporales > Didymellaceae > Nothophoma > Nothophoma quercina. Next base: position 241,006 of record JAKIXB010000035.1, on the reverse strand, counting down.
GATCAGACGCCGCCGTCTTCGCAGAGAACATCGCCGATTGGTCATTCGAAGCTTCAGAAGATGGCCCCAGGACTGACTGTCAGCTCAATGGACTCCCGTTCCTCAGTTAGTAGCTCAGACACTGCGTCACAGTTCTCGTATACAAAAGACGATGGCTACTCGAGCTTCATGAGCGATGTGCTAGTCGTTGGTGCCGGACCTTCTGGTCTGATGCTTGCGTAGGTCACACAGTATGAATGTCTACGTACATAGCTAATTGGTATAGTGATAATCTTGTGAGATATGGTATCAAGGCAAAGATTATCGACGACCGACCCGACCGAACCTCGACCGGACGTGCAGATGGCATTCAGCCTAAGACAATCGAGACTTTACGCCAGATGCGCGTTGCGGAGCCTCTCCTGCGAAAAGGTGTCAAGATCTACGACATATCGTTTTGGAAATCTTCGACAGAGGAGCCTCTACACCGAACTGGTCGCGAGATTCACTACCCACCTGTGGTTGACCTTCTGGATCCCTATATCCTGTTGGTCCACCAAGGTATGGTCGAAGCTGTCTTCGAGGACGATCTTCGCGAACGAGGCGCTACGGTGCTGCGCAATACAGCCTTCGAGAGCCTCGAATACACACCGCAAATGATTCGACCATTGACGGTCACATGCAGACAGGATGTCGCCCAGACCAAGAAGTCGTTCGCAACCCGCTACGTTGTTGGTTGTGATGGTGCGCATTCGAAAGTACGCAAGGCTATTCCGGGGTCGACACCCGTTGGGGCTTCATCAGATGCTGTTTGGGGAGTACTGGATGGCGTGCTGGACACGGATTTCCCAGACATCTGGAGTAAGGTTGTCGTTCAGTCAGAGACTTTGGGCTCAGTCCTGATGATTCCTCGTGAGCGTGGCCTTACGCGTCTGTACATCGAGCTGCGACCAGGGTCAGAGGCGGCGGTGTCAACAGGCGAGCAGACACCTCAAGAGTTCGTACAGAGTCGTGCGCGAGCCATCCTGCAGCCGTACAGACTTGAGTGGAGGAACGTTGAGTGGTTTGGACGTTACAAGATCGGACAGAGGGTGGCTTCGAAATTCGCTGACGCAGAACGAAGAGTCTTCATTGCGGGAGATGCTAGTCACACTCACTCGCCGAAGGCTGCACAGGGTATGAACACATCGATGCACGACTCGTGGAACTTGGCGTGGAAGTTGAACTTCGCAGTTCGTGGACTAGCCAAGCCCAGCCTGATGGAGAGCTATGAGCAGGAACGCAAGAAAATTGCACAGGACCTAATCGACTTCGACTACGAGCACGCCAACGCCTTCCACGAGGGTGATCCAGCCGCCCTTGCGGCAAACTTCACAAAGAACGTCGCCTTCATCTCCGGATACGGTGTCAGCTACACACCTAACATCGTCAACGTACCTGCCAAGGAATACGCACGAGGTCACCTTACACCCGGATTTCTTCTGCCTCCTGCCAAGGTCACCCGCTACATTGACTCGAACCCCGTAGACATTCAAACAGATATTCCTGCCCTCGGTCAATTCCGTATCTATCTCTTCTGTCATAACGTACAGAAGGCGATGCCGTTCCTTGAGACGATTTGCCACCAGCAATCAAGCATGGGATCGTATGTCGGCCGCATCACTGCTGCAGGCAATGCATCGTACACTATGCAGCCTCCGCTCGCTGCACCCCACGACCAGTTTGTCATCCCCGAGCGATACACACCTGTCAGTGGCGTCTTCACATATGCTCTCGTCACCGACCAGAATCGAGATGAGGTTGAGATCAAGGACCTCCCGCCTGTGTTGCGCGAGTCTGCATGGTCATTCTACCTTGACGATGTGCCCCACAAGGACACCCGCAAGCAGACCATCATGGACAAGTGGTTAGACGGTCTTGATGAGGATGAGATTGTGGTACTCAATGTACGTCCTGATGGCTATGTTGGAACCGTACGTAGGTTTGCCGACGGCAGCAGAGAACACGGCATGGTTGCCGTTCATTGGATGGATGACTACTATGAGGGCTTCATGAAGGACCACTAGGACCTCCACCTTTTGACAAGCATGTTTTTTGAAGCATAGTCATGGCGTTAAGCTTATATTGGGGAGATATACACGAAACACATAGTTGCATAGAGCATGCTGCGATGTACGAATGCATTTAAATTTCTTCGATCCTCTTCTCCACATTCGGAGGCACCAACGATCAAAGTAGTCTTGCGCAACGTTAGTCCGAATAGATTACTTGCATAATGCGGAGTTCGAGCGGAGTATCGCACATGGTGTTTTCCGCCCATCTCCATTGCCACCAAACTGCATCCAGAACTGGTTCCCCCACTCTTATCATCTCCTTCCTTTGTAGCTCTTTATCAGCCTATCATAATCCGCTTTCGCCTCATCGAATCCAGTGATCCGATTGTATCGGCTGTGAATGCAAGTGTGAGCTTATGCACGCGATAGGACAAAGCAAAGATGGAGGTGCAATGCTTTGTACGCAGAGCCACTCGATCCACTCGATATCGTACAGTCTAGTGATTTACAAGCGAGTATATGTAGCAAATGATACTCAGATATCATCCATAATACTCATTGAAGCCCTCAGTCGGCGCAACTGTCGCGCTTTCACATAAGAACCTAGTTGTCAACCTTTCTTTCGGCTTGCTCGATTGTACTATTCTTCGTCTAAAAAAGAATGGCACATCAAACACAGACAGTCTTCATGGACGAAGAAAAGCGCAACATGTCAACCACCAGCTTCGACAAAGACAACGCGACCGGCACGGCCACATCCATCGCTGACAGGTCTGCTGAACGCGCCTACGGTAAGCTCGTCTTCCCTCTCGTGGGCTTATCTGACACATGTAGTCCGCAAGCTCGACTTTTACCTGCTGCCCTTTCTGTCCCTGATGTACTTCTTCAATTCTGTCGACCGCAGCAACCTTGGCAATGCGAAGACAGACGGCATGGATAAGGATCTAGGGTTCAAGGGGGAGCAGTACAGTCTGCTGATCCTGCTCTTTTACATTCCAAACGGATTGTGTGATCTGCCGCTGAATATGTTGACGAAGAAGTGGAGTGGGAGGGTTATGTTGCCGGGGCGTAAGTCTCCCTTCAACCCTCGTGGCAGGACTATAGTACTGACCTATCAACAGTAATGGTTGGCTGGGGTGCAATGGCCTTGGTCCAGTGCGCTGCGAAGAACTTTGCCGGCTTGCTAGTGATTCGACTGCTGTTGGGTGCTTTCGAGGCCGGCTTCTTTGCGGGTGTGGTGTTTTATCTCACGCTCTTCTATACACGTGGAGAGCTTGGATTCCGCATCGCGCTATTCTTCGGCAGTGCACTGCTCGCTGGAGCCTTCAGTGGGCTGATCTCGTTTGGCGTGTTCCAGATTCACCACGCTACCATATCGGGCTGGAAGTGGCTATTTATAATTGAGGGTAAGCGATTTGAACATACGAAGGAGGCAATACTGACTTCGATAGGCGCGATGACAGTAGTGGTTGCCCTCATGGCATTTGCATGGCTCCCAGCGACACCACAGTCTGCCTGGTTCCTGAACGAAGCCGAGCGTGCAGTAGCTGAACGCCGTACCTTGCGCGATCTGTCTTCTTCGACGAGCCACGACTTCAACATGAAGGAGTGTTTTAAGGAGTGGAGCAACTGGAAGATGATTCCCTGGTGCATCATCGCTTTTACCTACCCAGTAGCCTTCAGCACGACTTCCAACTTCCTGCCGCAGATCGTGCAGAGACTCGGCTATAGCGTCGTAAGGACTAATCTTTGGACCGTAGCGCCGAACGCTGTTGGCTTTGTCGTATTGCTCTGCGTAACGTACAGCAGCGACCACTTCCGCGAGCGTACTTTCCACATCGTCTTCTCGCTGTGCGTATCGCTCATCGGATTAATCATACTCGCGTCGATTGATGTCCTAGCCAACAAAGGCGTAGCGTACTTTGCATGCTTCATGCTTGCTGCTGGCGCCTATATTCCCAGCTGCTTGTTCCACTCATGGCACAATAACAACAATCTCAATGAGAATGCTCGTGCAGCTACCACTGGACTGCTAGTAGGCTTAGGCAACCTGGGGGGTATAGTTTCGGCTGCGACGTTCAGACAGGAGTATGCACCGAAGTATGTTCCGACGCTGGCTGCGACTGCGGCGTGCAATGTCACTTGCATTGTGTTCACGCTATGGCTTGGTGGCTGGATGAAGCTGAATAATCGCAGAAGGGCTAAGCAACAAGGGATCAATATCAAACCCGAGGAGGTCAGGACAAGCGACCTAGGTGACGGAGAGGAAAGTGAGATGTGGAGATATTTCACATAGTTGTAGGATCTGGATCCTGACTGCGTGAGTGCAACGGAGCTTGAACATCACCTTGATCGGTTTACCAGTTGTAGTCACGTGGTATCATGGGTTCTCGTTGCGATCATGGCTGTATTTGCAGCAGGAGGATAGACCATGCGCAGCTACTCAACATGCCTGAGTGGATAATTTTCAGTTGCTGCTCGGTAATCCTTGGAGCGGGAAGCGCCACCCTTTGACGACACTAAACTCTTCTCGGCTTTAGCGCTGTGCTCGGACTTGCAACTTCGAGATCCTGGGCCGACCTCACTACTTTGTAGCTCAACCCTTCCATTGTTGTACATTCTTCTCGCGCTGGCGCTCATCTCCTTCCGATGTACAGGCGTACTCCGCATGTCGCTCTTCTTGCGCCCGCGATGTATCGCTTTCGCCCCTGATAGCCGCCTGCAGATACGTACATTGTGCGCTCCGGGTCGAACTTCGTCGCGAGGATATTCAGTCCAAGGCCGAGAAGGATATGCTAGAAAATGCGTTCAGAAACGAGCGTTCACTCAGGGCAACCAGTGTTTAGCTCCCAAGACCTTGAACCTATCCAAGATTGCGGAAGATATCAAGCAGAAAGGCGAGAGTCAATCAAATGCCAGTCATGGATTCCCTCGCAAACAGGGAGTGGCCTCTCACGGAATCGAATGCAAGACGCCTGTCAATACACCAACACAGCCTCCACGTGTAGTGCGGACACCTGGGTGGACATCCAACACAACGTCAACACGCTCTGCGCCAAATCAGCAGTCATCCCCTGATCGGTCTTGCGACGAAGGGAAGAAGCGCGCAAAAGATCAAGTTGATTCGTCAGCTACACCTACAGCTAGTTCTTTGATTAAAAGAAGTGTATGGAAGCCGTCCGTTGGGGGTGACTCCGGCGAACAGACTCGAAAGACTAAGCCAGGTGGTCAGAAAGCCAACTTATCCACAGCAGCGCGCGATCGCCTGTTATCTAGTCTGCCGTCACGCTTAAAAAACCTTGTAAAGAAGAACGTTCTGGCTGATGAGACCGCTTTCGACACTCTCATTCACCAGGAAAGACCCGAGCGGTGGGTATGCGATGTTCTTGCGTCACTGATCCAGTTTGAGCTTGATAAGCCAAGAAGCTTGAGAATCAAGATACAACAGCGCAATCGCCGACGCAGCCTTCAGGCCAATGCAATGTTACTTCAGGAACATCTAAGGGACGATGGCAGCATTCGCGCCGAAGCTAGTGCTTACAACAATCGCACAGAAAAGCAACTTAAACTTTTGCAAAGAATGCGCGACCATCATTTTGAGAAGCTACAACGACTACGCCAGCTATCAAGTCCCTCGGTTACCTCCCGCGTGAGGCAGATGCAGCTGGAAGATCTTGTACGAGAAGCCGACAGAAGGCTTCAGATGCTACAAGCAAGACCTTCGCTTAACGCGCCCAGATTAGGTGGGGACGGCCAACATGCGACCGTTCCGTACCAGAGTTCATCACGAGAAACTCTAAGAGGTCTTCAGGCGTTGATTTTGCCCAAATCAGCATCGCTGCCAGCTCGTATACAGCATCAGCTGTCTCGCGATCTGCTAGACAGTCTTAATGAAGCTTGTTTCGACTTTGGACAAGGCCAAGACCCGGCCTTTATGCAGAAAAACGATTGGACGTGCCCCGAGAGTATTGATCTTCCAGTCTTCCTCTTTTCGATGACGAACCATCTCGAGCTGTTCGAGCGTTTCGCAGCTTACGAGCCTTGTTTTGGTAGGCTGCGGTCATTCCGTAATCGTTACGCGCATGGAGTGGAGGCCACGCCGTTAGATGAGATCATTGCCTTGATGTCTGACTTTGAGAAAGCTGCGGAACTCCTTCAGTCGTCAAGTCTTTCGACTAAAATCAAGGACTATAGATCTCTTCTGATGCGCTTCAGAACAGAATGGGCGACGTCTAGGGAGGCCGCATACACAATTGCTCAAGAGCAGGTTATACAACTCGAAATTGTTGCTCGAGCGAAGGTTCAGCAGTTTCAAAGTGCGCCAAAAACAGAGAAAGGCGAAGCCCATGTCGATCCTGTTGCTGCGGACGGTATCGTTCAACAGATGACTACAAGGCACGCTGCTGATATCAGAAAAGCCTGGGAAGATACGGAACGCAATCTGGCCCTGCATGCCGGACAGCAGCTCAGTCGATACGCCGTAGAAGCGCAAATTCGCCGACTCGCGGAAACAGTGGGCTCTGTCGCGAACAGTGTGCTCTCGAATCTGTCTAAAGAGCACGCACAGACTGAAGAAGGCGCCACCCATGACGTTGGCGTTAGGGATATACTTAGGTCATTAGAACGCAGCCTATCATATGTGCGGGCCTGGACACGAATCAACAAATTCGCTTGGGCTGGCTCACGCGCTGATAATGAGAAGGAGATTATGGTCAGTCGGAACGCCACCGAGTTCTTCAAGATATCCTCAAGCTCGCCCGAGAAGCAGCTACCGGTGCCGACTCAAGGTAAGGATCAGACGAGAAGATTGCTTGGGGAAATAGCCAAGAGTTTGCGACCTACGCAATCACCTTTGCCTAAAAGGCTTCTGGCGCCGACTATTGACGAGGCATCCGCAATACCATCGGCGATTCCAACCACATCGACTAAGTCGGCCTCACGTACATCGCCCGCGTCATCACCAAAACGTATAGAAAGCAATTTTACCGACGCGGCCGTGCTGGCGTCTCCAATAGACGAGCGACTTGGTCTCGAACGGGGTCAGAACACCAGATTCAATCATTCGGACCCTAAATTGAAGCTGGAACCCTTACCCACGCTGTGTCCGTCAAACCAGACAAGCAATCCAACTGACTCTCGCACTGCTCTACTTATGGAAGACTTGATTACAGAGAAATCCTTGAAGAAAGCCGACGAATACGTTCACCGCCCCCTAAAGAAAGCTCTCCACGCTCAACAACACCAACGTGGAGAAGACTTGTGCCACAGCCCTGGAGAATCCGGTGTCGTCGGAAACTCTGGAAGTGAGCCTGTGAAGCCTGCAGATGTCAATGCTCAGGCTAATGGCTCTACCGAGGAAAATAACGAGGTCTTAGTTCAATCAATGCCGTTGTTTGGTGGAACACAACGTCTAGTGTCTCCCCGAGCCCATAAGACCCCTAAGGCACAAGAGGCACGCGAAATGGGCAACCAGCCAGAGAGTTCAGTACCAGAAGAGACCACCAAGAGCCCAGTGCCTACCATCTTGCTTTCCAGCGTCCTTCGACCGGTCTCGAAGACCGTCGGAATTGGATCCCGGCTTTACTCACCTTCACTCACACTCTTTAGTCGTAAGCGACGCAAATCTGTGGTATGGAGTAAAGGCGCTAAGCTCAGGCTCAAGCGCCAGCAGATTGGGAAGTAGCTTGCTGCTGAGGATCAAAATTTACAGTCTGTGAAGTCTGCTTCGTCCGAAAGTGAAAATCCCGAGAAGACTCGCACACTCGGTGCAACATCACCGCACGTCAGAAGGAGAGAAGGGAGCATAAGGCACACCCTCAGGAACAAGATTTTGACCGGCGGTGCGACTGCCTTGTCGCCGTAAAACCTTCATGTCAAGGGCTTGCAGCGGCTTTTCATTTGTTCTGTATCATCACGTATTCATATCTTGCTGTTTCGACGTCATAGTCGGGTTCAGATCATAGCATTGCACATAATATCTTCAAAAATACTGCGCTGCAATAGCCTCGTATTATGGACGCTGCATCCTGCTCATGCCCTACGAAAACATAGCCCCACCACTACCACCTACCAACCGCCATTGCACCAAGCCCCTCAGCACCATCATCCCATCGTGCACTACCGCCCACCTGACCTTACTTAAGCACCGACTCACACATGCCGCAAGTCCATTTGTGCCCCTCTTCCCTAGAGAACCAGAGATGCCTTCCTTGTACCCAATCTGCAGCAAAAGCTCCGGCTCTGCCTTGTTGATCAGTTCAAGCAAGCTCTTCATCTCCGCCGCCGGATCCCAAATAATCTCATCCTCGTCATCGTGCATCGGGAAAGGCAGCAACTCACCATTCCCTGATGTAGCTAGAGGAACAGGGCGCGCGTACCACACCCCCCAGACGACCAACGTGCCGAGATACACGACCCAGGGATGATGCCAGAGTCGTCCGGCGCCGACATCGAGTTCGCCGTCGAGGACGTCGATGCCTTGGTTCACCAGCCCGGCAGCGTGCCAAACTGCTTTGCCAGCTTCTTTGATGTTTTCGGAGATCCATCTTTTGACTATGCGTTGACTGCGTGCGTAATCTGCGCGTGCGACAGGGCGGCCGAGAATGTGGCGTGCCCCGGCGTAAATCTGTAGGTCGAGGAAGGGTGTATGTAGGAGGATGTGTGCAGAATGATAAAGTGATAGGGTGGCGGAGCGCATGACTTGAAATTCTTTGGCGAGGAAGTGATCTTGCGAGGGGAGACGGGCAAGATATGTGCCGCAGAAGGCTTCGTAGTCGGCGTGCCATGCTGTGTAGGAGATTGCGAGGCGAGCTTGCCATTTCCCGAGTGGATTAGCAGCGATCGGATCGCCAAGGGAGGTTTGATCGCGGCGTTGCATGTCCCATGCTACGGACATAAGACCGTGCAGAAGGAGCGAGCGCGAGAGGTTGTTGAGGTTCTTTGGTACTGTTGTGGCGTTTGGATGCAGGTACATCTTCAAACAAGACAGTAACAGTGGAGTTGGGGGCTGCTTCTGCCGTAGCTGGTGCCAGGTTTCTGCCGAGTCAGCTTCCCAGAGCGACTGATCGCAGGGCAAAGTCGAACGGAGTTCAAACGCAGACATGCAGAGCGATTGGCAGAACAACACTGCATGCTGAGTATCCCACATGAAGCAGAGCAGCGCAAGTCTGTCAAAGTCAGTGACCAAGTTCATAACTCATATGAGCGCGACGCACCTCTTCTTCTGCTCAGCATCCACCCATGTGCGCCAATCATCCTCGAGATCATCGGTAGCATCTTCTAGCGTTGGCGGTCGAATGCTTTGACAGTCACTTCGACGGATGAGGTTGATTAGTAGTCCATGGAAGAGGTGGGACATATCATGCTGCTTTTGCCCTGCCCTGCTCTTGCCAAAGCACTCGACAAGTAGGATAGTCTGGAGCACCCATAGGTCAGGTTTGGCAGAGAATCCAGCGTTCGCAAAGATCTGTGGTCTCAAAACATCATGTATGCAAACCTGGTATATGTCAGCAGCTGCCTATCGCACTGTTGAGCCGTACAGGACGTACTGCAAGCTGGTGAGAATCCTTCTCTCCATAGGTGGCTCCAAGTAGCAGTACGGTTGTCAGCAGTAGAGTATCAACATGTGATGGCTCGAATGTTGACATGTGCATGAGCGGGTATGTAGTGTTGAAGCGTGTCCAGAACAGGTCGCAGTATGTTTGGAGGCAGCTCAACGACAAGAGGGGGTGGTCTCGCATGACTATGCTGCCATCTGGCGCGGTCGGCTGCGTTATGTCGATGAGGTCCAATACCTGTTGCCGCGCCAGCTCATCGATTATAGGTAAGCTTCTGGATGGCTGAAGCATCGACATCGGTCGTTCAACGTCAGGCAACAAGTGGCTTAGCTGAGTCTGGGACTGACCTTTCGTCGATGGCTCGACGTTGGGAACGCTGGTGGAAAGAACATATGTAGAGTTCTTGCGATCTGGCTGCCGCTGCTCTCCGCTCAGCGGCGGCGTGATTAACGCTATGGGCGACTGGTGGTCTACAGAATCAGTCCGCTGTGAGGGAAGGGATCCGAACTGGCCGCCTGTTGACAAAGGTTTGTCAAAGTTCATATGATCTAGCTGAAGGTCGAAGGCATGGCTCTGTTGGGATACTGTGTTGTTGGTAAAAGAAAAGTTGGGGAATGGGTCTTGTACAGCTGACTGTTGCTGGACTTGAGTGGCTTGAGCCAAGTTCATATCAAACAACCAGTTGTAGTTGTTCATCGTAGTAAAAGGGTTGTTGAATGAGCTTGCCGTATCTGGATTGAAGATATCGTCAAATGGTGCATCGTCGAAAGCGGTAGTGGCGAATAGGTCAGACTCCGGTTGTGACAGATCGGTAGACCAAAAGTGTTGGTCGACTGGCGAGAACGTCTGCGTTGAAAGCGCGTTTGGATCGAGAGTGGTTGGTGGATATGCGGATGCAATGCCAGAATCGTGATCATCTAATGAGTTGCTAAGGGAAGCGTTGTGTGAGAGAGGCGGTGATATCGGTGCTCGTTCGTCATGTGTTGCGAACAAAGCAAAGTCAGCAAGGGTGTGGAGTGGGTCGTCGTGCTGTCGCTGGGGTGATTGTAGCTTCTCGACGTCGTTCGCGATTGCAGGTTTCTTGGTCACGATCGTTCCGTCGGCGTCTTTCCACATGCGCTTGCCTTGTTTTGGTCAGTCCAGACAGCTTGAGTTCATGATCAGAATACATACGAGTATTCAATACACCGCGACCTTCAGCACCAGCTTCCTCATCCTTTTGCTTGTGACGGGCCATATGCCTCTCTGCCCATTTTGTTAGTGACAATGTTCGACAGCAATGGTACGCAACGTGCCACAGCACACACGAGGCAAGAGAGTGAGCAAAGCTGCAGAGCCCTTCGATAACGTACAGTGGGGGCAGATCTCAGTGAACCAGTGTCTTGGAACCGGCATTGTAGGATCTTCCTGACGCAAGAAAATACGGTTTGTCTAGGGAAAGTTCAAACGAAATGAAAAGACGGTGTGAGGCACAGAAAGGAAATGACAGCCAGGCAGATGATGGATTCCACTCTTGCCTGATACGAGAGTGCACCACGTGCGTGGCATTAAAGAACCAAGGCTGTACAAGTATCATTGGCAGAGTAGCCTTGGAATATTTGACTTACCAAGCAGGTCTCTCCTCTTGAAGTGAGCTCGACATCTGTCGCAAGTATGCTCTCCGGTCGAATGATTCAACAGATGCCGTTGAAGATGCTCAGCTCTCGTGAAGCTTCTCCCACAACCAGCGTTGTCACAGACAAACTTCCTCCCCTCAACTTTGCCTGTGACATCCCTTCTCCTGCGACCTCGTGGCATTAGACTTGATCGATCGAAAACGATTGAAGTCATTGCCAACGGGCAGCAGTCTGAGGTTCAAAATCGTGATGTTCGGTGCGCAATTGAAGGTTGGGGGCGAGTGGAATTGTGTAATGGGGGTCCGAAGCTGGAAGGGGTCCAACAAGGCAAGACACCGTTGCTCCACATCACTCCAGGTCGGAGCGATATGCTCCTAGCAGCTTATCAGGTTGAACATATCCGCTATCAGAGCCGATGTAATGGTCAGGCTCGAGGCTATGGCGTCGCACTAAAAGGCGGGGTGTATGTCGCTAACGACCTTCCGGGCTCACAACGTCAAGAGTGGGGGTGGTGAACAGGATGATTGGCAAGTCTCGAATCCACATAGGGTTTGGAGCATTTTGGAGATGCGCGCACTGGGTCTGGGGTGTGGGCGGCTCAAAGCGCTCTGCTGCACGTTTAGCAAACGCCGATATGGCTGTTGACACATTGGCGGCTCAACCTTTAATCAAGCCTTTGGGTGTATGAAGACCAGAAATTGCCGGCTGCCGCGTATATAGGGCGTGTACAAGTGATAAGGATGGATTCCAGACGTTGTGATAGGAGACAGAACCTGCGTTGGGAGCGCTGAGCGCGCCAATCTGATTGCCGATGATGAGGCGGCATCCGAAGGCGGAGCCTCATCGGCGGAATTCGGTTCCCTATCTTCCTCCTCCACCAGAAATGTAAACCATCGGACATAACAGATGGCGATGAACTAGGCACCCACGAGCTTCTGGTAGTATTTGACACTCCCCGGGCCGTCTTGTAAAATACTGTGTCTGTCTCTCAGCTGCCTACGACCGCCCTCTGGATGTACCATGAAGGACTTTGAAGTATGATCTTCCTGTGCTACAAGTGTGTTGCTTTGGAGTTGCAGCGAGCATTTGTTTGGAGTTCATGATGGCGTATGGTAGTGCCATGCTCGTTAGGTATCCGCAAATTAGTTCTTGTTCGTCAAGGCACCAAGCCATCCAGTGGCTGAGAGTCATTGTGATGGTTTGGAAGAGCACCGTATATGACTCCAAACAAATGCTATTCATGTCTGTGGTTCTATATGGTCGGTGCATGCCCGTACTCTGTTTCTTAGTTCAACGTCAGCAATGCAATGTCCCCTCATAGCCTTGCATCAAGTCAAGCAGCGGCCTCCTGCCCGTAGAAAGGGTAATCTGTGTATCCCTTCGCGTTGCCACCGTAGAATGTACTGCGGTCATATTTGTTCATCTCGAGGCCCTCGGCTAATCTCCTTGGCAGATCTGGGTTGGCAATAAAGTGACGACCAAAGATGATGAGATCTGCGTCGCCAGACTCGAGCTTGGGTACCGCGTTGTCACGATCGAAACCACCGGCTGCGATGAAATTCACACCACCCTTCTTCAGGATGTTGCGGAAGTTAATCAAGGTGTTGCCCTTGACCTTGACTGTTGCTTCAGCCTCGACGCCCTTGCCGCCACTGGAAGTGTATGCTGAGAGAGCGTCCATCTTGGCTTGCTCGTCGAGAACTTCGTCGAAACGTGGCTCAACCCTGCACCTATCAATAGGCTGTACTTGAACCGCGAGCAGAAAAGGCTTACATGTGAACGTAGACTGGCCTGACATCCTGAGGCAATGTGGCGATCTTCTCGCAAAGGTACTCCCAGTGCTTGTTGGGGTTGCTGTCCTTAGTCGATTGGAAGTAGTTGTACGGGCTGAGGCGAATGCCAACGCGGTCGGCCCCGACAGTCTTTGAGCACTCCTCGATGACCTCGAGAGGAAGTCTAGTCCTGTTCTCGACCGAGCCACCGTACTGATCTGTCCTGTTGTTGACGTTGTCATGGAGGAACTGATCAAGGAGATAGCCGTTGGCACCGTGAATTTCAACTCCGTCGAAGCCCGCTTCCCGTGCCTTCTTGGCTGCAGAGCCGAAGTCCTTAACGATTTGCTGGATCTCATCAACGGCCAAGGCACGTGGAGGGTGCTCTGCGCATACTGTGCCATCGGCCCAGCTGCCCTCCATAGGAATGTCACTGGAACTGACGGGCTGCTGTCCTCCACGAAACGAAGGGGGTGATGCACGTCCGGTATGCCATAGCTGGCAGAAGATGTAGCCACCCTTTGCGTGAACGGCATCTGTAACCTTCTTCCAGCCTGTAATTTGAGACTCTGAAAAGACGCCGGGGGCGCCAGGGTACCCACCAGCCTTGGTTCTGTCAGTGCCCAAGTTTGTACCAGATAGCCACGATAACTTACAAACTTTGCGATATCAGTTGCCTCGGTCAACTGCAGACCGCCTTTGCTCGCGCGCTGGCTGAAGTATTCGACGTTCAAGTCATTGGGAACTGTAACACCTTCGCTTTCCTTGGTTGCGCGCATGCGCGTGAGAGGAGCTTGTACGATCCTGTGTTCAAGCTGAATCGGCCCCAGCTCAAAGGGCGTGAAGAGCGCGGTGTCCTGCAGCTGCTTGAAGCCTGTGGGTGAATCTGCCTTCGGCATCTTTGTCAATGTGCGTTTGGGTAGGATTGAAGGGGGGTTGGCAGAGGAAACTGGTTCTGAGGATCAAGGAGCGTAGGAACTTCGACGGTTGCATTTTCTGAGCCTGCATCTATCTCTTGTACCTCCGCTAATACCGCCGTCACGATCGTCCATTGTCGCAAATCCCATGTTTGAGTGTTTGTGAGTGGTGTTGCAGGAATGGGGGAGGGGCAGGCGCGGTCAAGATGCGTCGCAGCAGGTGCAAAGCGCCTGCCGTTGTGGAACCGTCCGCCTCGTCAACGAAAGTGGGGTGCACGAATCGGCAGCCACTTCGGAATGAACAGCCAGGGATCCAATCATCGACAGCATTACGTGAGGACAAAGTGAATGCCGCTGATACTGAGGGGTCACGATGCCGTCGGATTGCCGCTGAGATGATATATCTTCTGAACAGTGCGCTGAGCATTGTTTGGAAGAAGATCTCCACATTCGACCTTCATCATGGCCCTTCCCATTCCGCCTAAGAGCGCGGCATCACAGCCACCCCGGGCCTTGAACGCCACCGAAGCTCTGACACCACTCATTGCATCGACCTACACTTCACCAGATATCACATGCTACGTCAACGGGAGGAGAACAATCATCAGCAACCCAAACCCTCACTGGACATTGCTGGACTACATCCGTGCACAGCCAGACCTCAAGGGCACCAAACTAGGATGCGGTGAAGGAGGATGTGGAGCATGCACTGTTGTATTGCAAGTGGGTGACCGAAGGAATAACAAGAGGAGGGTACAGCACCTTGCAGTGAATGCTTGCTTATTCCCACTCGTTGGCATCGATGGTAAGCACGTCATTACCGTCGAGGGTATCGGCAATGTCGACAGGCCACATCCTCTGCAAGAGCGTATAGCAAAGCTTCATGGCAGCCAATGTGGCTTCTGTACTCCTGGCATTGTCATGAGCTTGTACGCTGTGGTACGCAACTCATACAATCCTGAGACGAAGAGGTTCCATCTCAGCGCACATGACATCGAGATGGAAGGCCACTTGGATGGCAATCTGTGCAGATGCACAGGATACAAGCCGATCTTGAACGCCGCAAAAACGTTTGTGACAGAGGATCTGAAAGGTCAGCTCGCCGAAGATGACGAACCTACAACAGCAGACGCTCGGAAGTTCGCAAAGGAGGTCATTGACTTCACAAAGACCAGCAGTGCTGGCCAGTCGAAAGTGTCTTGTGGCCGACCCGGAGGGTGCTGTCGAGACAGGCCTTCAACATCAGATAGCAGCTCGTGCGACAGCAAGTTCACAACCTCGTCGCCGCCGACAGAACCGTCATCAACGTCGGACGACGAGCATATCCCTGCTATAGTCGACGTAAAGAAGGAGCCGCAAGCAGATCCTGAGCTCAGCGGAGCAGATTATGCTCAGCCTATGAAGAGCAAAGAACAAAGTGCACATGCTGAGACCAAGGCCGCAACGACACTGGCCGCCCCGGCCGCACCGTCAGAGAAAGGCGTCCCTCGAATCGAGTTCCGGGAATACGTACCGACCACAGAGCTTATCTTCCCGCCCGCACTTTGGAAGTATGAGTCTCAGCCACTGTGCTACGGAAACGAGAAGAAAATTTGGTTCAGGCCAACAAAGCTAGAGCATCTGGTAGAGCTCAAAAATGCGTACCCTTCTGCAAAGCTTGTAGGTGGAGCTAGTGAAGTACAGGTAGAGGTCCGCTTCAAGAACTCAGACTTTGCAGTATCTGTCTACGTCTCAGACATCGCAGACCTGAAGCATACAAAGCCCCCCTCAGACGAAGAGTTGGAGGACGCAAAGGAACTTATTGTGGCGGCGAACACACCATTGACTGAGCTCGAAGCAATCTGTAAGGATGTGTACGCGAAGCTAGGAAAACGAGCTATGGTACTCGAAGCTCTGCGAAAACAGTTGCGGTACTTCGCTGGCCGCCAGATCCGCAATGTTGCTTCTCTTGCCGGAAACATTGCAACAGCATCTCCAATATCTGACGCAAACCCCGTACTGATAGCATCAGGGGCCGTCCTGGAGGTTGTGAACAAGAAAGACGGTAGTGTCGATCTCCCCATGGCTAAGTTCTTCCTCGCATATCGAACAACGACCTTACCACCTGACGCCACCATCGCACGTATTCGAATACCGCTCCCTTCAAAAGACACAAGAGAGGTGGTTAAGGCGTACAAGCAAGCCAAACGGAAAGATGACGACATTGCCATCGTCACAGCTGCCTTCCGTATACGCCTCGATTCAGAAGACCGTGTTGGAGAGGCTTCTGTCGTCTATGGTGGCATGGCGCCTACAACGAGAGAGTCACCGAAAGCTCAAGCGGCGATCATTGGCAAGCCATGGTTCGACTCAGAGACACTGGAGGCAGCGCTCGATGGGTTGCTTACAGACTACAACCTACCTTATGGCGTACCAGGAGGTATGGCAGACTACCGCAAAACGCTCACGCTCTCACTGTTCTTCCGCTTCTGGCACGAGTCAGCTGCAGAATTGGGTCTCGGCAATGTCGATGAGCAAGTTGTAGATGAAATTCACCGTTCTATCTCCAGCGGTACTCGAGACGATTACAACCCCCATGAACAGCGTGTCGTCGGCAAACAGGTCGCTCACCTTTCAGCCCTGAAGCAATGTACAGGCGAAGCTGAATACATAGATGACATGCCGCGACAAGACCGTGAGCTCTTTGGTGGTCTGGTTCTGTCCTCGAAAGCTCATGCCAACATCATCAGCGTTGACTGGGAGCCTGCGCTAGCCATGCCGGGCGTGGTAGGCTACATCGATAAGAACAGCATTCCGTCTGATGTCAACGTATGGGGTTCGATCAAGAAAGACGAGCTTTTCTTCGCCGACGGCAAGGTCCTCTGTCACGGACAGGTTATCGGACTGGTGTATGCAGACTCGGCGCTAGAGGCTCAAGCGGCTGCTCGTGCGGTTCAGGTCGAATATGAAGTGCTCAAGCCGATCTTGACTATCGACGAAGCCATCGCCGCGAGCAGCTTCTTTCCCCATGGGAAGTACCTTAGAAAGGGACTCGCCATCGACGATAAGATGGACGAAGCCTTCGCGCAGTGCGACCGGATCTTCGAAGGTACTACGCGCATCGGTGGCCAGGAGCACTTTTATCTCGAGACCAACGCAGCCCTATCTATTCCATCTGGCGAGGATGGTTTTGTTGAGGTCTGGTCGTCTACACAAAACACCATGGAAACTCAAGAGTTCGTCAGCTCAGTCTTGGGTGTACCGAGCAACCGCATAAATTGCCGCGTAAAGCGAATGGGCGGCGGGTTCGGGGGCAAAGAGTCACGCAGTATCCCTTTCGCTGTCTACACTGCTGTCGCTGCAAGGAAGGAGAAGCGACCAGTTCGTATCATGCTGAACCGCGACGAAGACATGCTGCTCAGCGGTCAAAGGCATCCATTCCAGGCGCGCTGGAAAGTGGGAGTGTCGAATGAAGGGAAGCTACTCGCCCTCGAAGCGGATGTCTATAATAACGGCGGCTTTTCACAAGATATGAGCGGTGCTGTGATGGATCGCTGCTTGACACATCTGGACAACTCCTACGAATGTCCAAATGTCTTCCTTCGCGCTAACGTCTGCCGAACGAACATTCACAGCAACACAGCATACCGTGGTTTCGGTGCGCCACAGGGTATGTACTTTGCCGAGACGATAATGTACAACGTGGCCGAAGGATTGGGCATTGACATTGACGCGTTGCGCCAAAAGAACTTGTACTCCATCGGTCAGCATACGCCGTTTTTCCAGAAGATTGACAAGGACTGGCATGTTCCTTTGCTGTTGCACCAACTGTCCAAGTCTTCGGAATATGAGAAGAGGAAAGCCGCAGTAGAGTCCTTCAACAAAACAAATAGTTGGAAGAAGCGTGGTATATCTCTCATACCCTGCAAGTTCGGCCTCAGCTTTGCCACAGCACTACATCTTAACCAGGCTGCCGCCTATGTCAAGATTTACGCCGATGGCAGTGTACTACTGCATCATGGCGGAACAGAGATGGGCCAAGGGCTGTACACAAAGATGTGTCAGATTGCTGCGCAAGAGCTCGGGACACCGCTGGACAGCATCTACACACAAGACAGCTCGACCTACCAAATTGCCAACGCGTCGCCCACTGCTGCGTCTTCAGGCTCAGACCTGAACGGCATGGCTGTGAAGAACGCCTGTGACCAGATCAACGAGCGGTTGAGGCCGTATAGGGAAAAGCTGGGCCCAGGCGCAAAGTTGAAGGAGATTGCACACGCTGCGTACATCGACAGGGTGAATCTCGCAGCAAACGGATTCTGGAAAATGCCAAAGGTGGGGTACAGCTGGGGCGACACGAACTGGGACACGGTGAAGCCGATGTACTACTACTGGACACAAGGTGCAGCAGCAAGTGAAGTTGAGCTTGACTTGCTGACCGGAGACCACACTGTGCTGCGTAGCGACATCATGATGGTATGTCAACATCTACTCGCGTTCCATATCATGCAGCTGCTAATAACGTTAGGACGTGGGAAACTCCATCAACCCTGCCATCGACTACGGTCAAATAGAAGGCGCCTTCATTCAAGGCCAAGGCCTCTTCACCATCGAAGAATCCCTTTGGCACACCGCCTCTGGCCAGCTCTTCACCAAGGGACCAGGCGCATACAAGATCCCCGGGTTCAGCGACATCCCTCAAATCTTCAATGCCTCGATGCTGCGCAATGACAACGACGGGAAGCCATTGTCTTGGAATCATCTAAGGAGTGTGCAGAGTAGTAAGGGCATTGGTGAGCCTCCGCTGTTTTTGGGGAGTACGGTATTCTTTGCGCTCAGAGAGGCGGTTAAGGCGGCGAGGGTGATGAACGGGGCGACGATTGTACCCGGAGAATGGAATTTCGATTCTCCGTCAACGTGCGAGAGACTGAGATTGGCGGTTGGTGATGATCTGGTGAAGAGGGCGGCGACAGTGAGGAAGGAGGGCGAGGTGTCGTTCCTTACGGCTGTTGCTTGATCATTGCGAAACTCATAGTACGTATTGGAATCTCAACATATTACAAAGGTCTCCTTGTGCAGTATCCTCTCCCTTAGAGGCGGATCCGTTGTTGCGCTAGTACTCTCTTCCTTCACCCCGTCCGTCGCTTCAGAACTTCCAGCGAAGTGACCTTTCCGGTCTGGTGTTACATCTATCCCATCGTCCATGATGCGATGACCGAAGTAGTCGCCGTACATCCATCCATGCAGATAGCAGTCACCAACAATCTGGTATCTGCCCGTGGCCATATTGTGGTCGAGTTCTTCGCGTAAGATGAAGGGGGTCGTGTCGCCGTCGAAGATGACGATTTGGTCTCCTGATCGAAGATGACACGTACCTAAGCCGAGATAGCCGGATGTTGTAACGAACAGGCACCTACTCATGAGCATCTCTACTTCTGAACTTTTGCGCGTTGTAGGGCCGTAATATGAACCCTCGCCCATTGCGTCTGTCATCAAAGTTCGCTGTAGGACTGTGTAGAACGGCTTTTCATGGTAGGGTGGGACGGAGTACTCGGCGAGATTGCGGTACCAATTTTGCTCTGTGTCGAACGAAGCACGATTACATGCGTCTTGCTTGTAGAGGTGCTTGAGGATCGGGCTCATTCTCCTGTCAAAAGTTCCGCGTAGTCCAATGTATTCGTCGGTAGCATCCCTTGCATCGATCCCTGGGGGATACTTGCGGACCCATTGGATGCCGTCCCCGAGCGTGCTGGAAATCTCGTAGCCGAAATGGACGTAACGCAGTACTCTCTCAACGCGGACGCCTTTCAGTCTGACCTCAAGATTGTCGATAAACTCCGCCTGCACGGGGAATGCCGCGCCACAAGTGAAATTGCGACCAGCCACCGAGATTGGATAAGTTATATTGTTAGTCGAAAGATTGAGAGCGGGTATGAAAGACTGCCACTGTCCTATGAGATGGCCTATGCAGCACTCGTGCAGAACCGAAAGATCTCCCGAGTCCAAGTTTGCTTTGAAAAAGTCCCAGTACACTTCTCGTGGTGTAGCTTGGTAGTTGGGTATAATGACCTGATCTTGAGTGATGCCGAGCAGGCCATAGACTCGATCACGGTCATCCGTGCAGGAACGCTCCCGCGCAAGATCCAGGACATATCTGATCAACGGCAGTTGCTCCTTTCTTTCTTTTGAAGCTCGGACCTCGAATAGACCCTGGATAAGCCGAGCCCTTTTATGAGCGATGGCAAGGTGCTCGTCAAAGTTCCTATGACTTCCAAAGGGTTGTGACGAATCGAGTGCCCGACATATGGCGCCCAAGGCGCACCGAAAGAGTGGGTATTGAATCTCGTTGCGTCCAAAATGGAACGTGACTTCCTTGGCCAGTATAAATTCCTGAATGATCCAGATACGAAAGAACCTAATATATAATCAACACAAGACACTAATGTGGCAACCTTCTTGCGAATTAATGCAAGCTTACCATGAACAGTCGAAGAGCTTCGTCGCTCTCAATCGGTCTAGCTTTCTCAAGAATCGCGTTCCCTCTCCCAACATGCCGAACCGGCTCCATTCAGAAACATCACCAAGGGCGGTAATCTCTTCGAGAAGCTGATTGACTGGTGTTTCCCATTTTGTCGTGCCGAGCCAAACGCGTACACAACTCGCATCACTGTAGATCTGACCCATTCGGCGGACCTGATCACTCTTTTCCTCGTCGTTACCCTGATTGACGCATACGGCGTCGACCCAAAGCATGCGATGTTGTCCAACGATCTTGCGACGAAGTTCCTGCAGTGCATCAAAAAGGTTGTCGGTGATCTCGATTCGACCCTCAAATGCTGCATCCGAGACATACAGGCACCTTCCCTTCGTCCGCGCGCCCCACGTGTAGGAGAGGGCTTCGTATGGTGTGATGGATGCATCCTCACATTCGCGAAGGGTACACCAAAGAGGCTCATGGTCCGCACCTCGGAAAAGATCGATGACACGAAAATGCGTTGCCAGCAGAGGTCTGTACCTGTAGAGATGAGGTACTTCTTGGGACATCGTGTTCATCGTCAGCAGTGGTCGTCAGCAGTGGTCGTCAGATTAAAGGCATATACTGTAGTCAACAGAGCAGGCGTCGAATGCTGTAGAGTGGAGTTTCTGGGGAAGCTTTTATGCGGCGCTGTAACCCATCAGGCTGAGGTCTGCCCATACACACTCAACGCCACGCTGAGCTGGCCGCTGAGCTACCAAGCCACCAAAAGCTGACCGCGAACATATCATCTACACTTGTTTATTTGCGAAACAAGCAGTTTGTCAGGAAAATAAAGGAATTGGTTATACCAATAATCAATAAATGTTGCTGCTGAGGCACAGACGACAGTACAGTTGGCAGGAGCCGTTGGAAGCAGGGGTGTATGACGTAATCAGCAATCGACGGATGCACTTCCTCTCTTGCTCTAGCACCACCACTCCCCAAGCATCAGCATGCGACCCCGTATAATCTGTCTCAAAAGTCCAGAGACGCGCTCGACGCGCCTGAAGGACTCCTACTCCTCATGTATAGCTGCGACAGACCTTCTCTTGCAACATGACAGCCGTCCAGAGCCCTGAGCCACTCGAAGGGCCACACAATGGCTTGGATGGCGTCAAGCGTGAGTTCCCCACCATAGATGCAGGTACATCTCCCCAGGCACTAATCTCAATCCCAGCGCGCCGGAACTCCACCATACTAAATCCTCGGTCCTATGTCGCTGAGGAGCTCGCAAAGAAAGCGCCCGTCTTCACTGGAAGCACAAAGTTCGAAACTCTACCAGACGCAAAGAACATACTCGTCACTGGTGGGGCAGGATTCATGTATGTGGACAGCATGGTATACGTCTGAAGGCCGTTAGCTGTGCGACTGATCTCGCAAGTCGTGCTCATTGCTAAAACATATACAGAGCTTGCTGGTTCGTGCGCCATCTTGTACTCACCTACCCGCACTACAATGTCGTCTCGTTCGACAAGCTCGACTATTGCGCAACGCTGAACAACACCCGTATCCTTGACGACCGGCCGAACTTTGCGTTTGAACATGGCGACATCACTTCCCCGTTCGAGGTTAAGCGAGTGCTCCGCAAGTACAAGATTGATACCATCTTCCACTTTGCGGCGCAATCACATGTTGACCTAAGCTTTGGCAATTCCTACCAGTTCACAAATACCAACGTATACGGCACACATGTTCTACTTGAGAGGGCAAGGCAACACGATGTCAACAGGTTCATCCACATCTCCACCGACGAGGTGTACGGAGACGTACCAGTCGGCGCAGCTGACTTGAGTGAGGCAAGCATACTTGCACCGACAAATCCATACTCAGCAAGTAAGGCAGCGGCAGAGATGATGGTCAGCGCATACAGGAGTAGCTTCAAGCTGCCGCTTATCACTGTGCGTGCCAACAATGTCTATGGACCTCACCAGTTCCCTGAAAGTATGGCTTCTGTTACTGCACATGCCTCCAGAGCTGACGGAATGCAGAGATCATACCCAAGTTCATCATGCTACTGCAACGACAGCAGAAGCTCCTCGTACACGGCGACGGCTCGCCAACACGGCGCTATCTATACGCGGGAGACATTGTAGACGCACTGGATACAATCCTTCACAAGGGCGAGATTGGCCAGGTCTACAACATCGCATCGAAAGACGAGGTCTCAAATACGGACATCTGTCACCGGCTGTTAGACATGTTTGGGATACCACGTCAGAACCCGGCTGATCTGGAGAAGTGGGTGCAGCATACGTCTGACAGACCGTTCAATGACCAGCGCTATGCGACAGATGGCTCAAAACTGACTGCATTGGGGTGGGAGCCTAAGATGGACTTCAACGAGGGGCTAAAAACCACAGTGGAGTGGTATCGTCGATTTGGCGAAGTGTGGTGGGGCGATATCAGCAGAGTGCTGACATCGTTCCCAGTGGTGAAAGCGAACGAGGTTTGGACGATGGAAGAGCATGACGAACTGCCATCTTCTGACGAAGAACTGGCGCCAGCAGCAGATGGCTCGACGTGGACAAAGACAGCTTGGAACAGACTACAAGCATCAGGAGGAACGGTGTAAGTTGGGATCTGTCTGGCAGACCACGTGGGGTTGAGACTTGCATAGACGGCCGCATCGGCATTGAGATACCCATACATGCGCAATTGAAATATGTTTTCCGTGACGGTGCTCTCTGGACTCGAGTCTGTCTTGCACCAAAGTGTTCAATGGCCCGCCGTAGCGATATGCAGGGTCCAAGCCAGGAACACCACGATGAACATTCGCTCCTCCGCGCTGTTCTGCAATCTCGAGATTTGGGAAACTGGCTCAAGTGATGTTGCAGAATACGATGCCTTTATCCTAATTGTCATTCTTGACTGCAATATGAATGGCATCCCCTGTGCTGAGCGCAATGCCCAACCGCCACCCCATGCGCCGCAGCTCAGCCTTCACAGCGGCGTAAGCGCTCGCTGAGCACCCTTTCGAAACATGGATTGCGACACTCCGCTACCCTTCAAACATCCTGCCACTCTCCTGCGACCTCCCCAAACCTTCGCCAGTCTTCGATATTCGCTCTCAGAAACACCAATCCACCTTCAACTTCGCATCATCAACGCTGCACCTGGTGTTGCTGCCCAAGTGATCGACAGCTAACCCCACACCCGTTGTTCAGCCGCAACCGCAGCAGCGGTCCTCACGATCTTTCGATTTCCAACACTCCACAACCACACCGCAAAGATGGGATTCCTCAGCAAGAAGAAGGACGACGGCGACGAGGGCAACCGTAATGCTCTCTTCGGCAGCCGCAAGAAGAGCGAGAAGGCACCGACACAGAGCAACCCATGTATGTCGCAGCCTGGGCAGCCAGAAAGACACCTCTGACGTACAGCAGATGCCGCCGCACCAGGCCAGGACCCCTACGCACAACCGCCACCACAGTATTCGGGCCCCAACGATAAATATCGCCAGGACAAGACACCCGCAGTGACTGGCCCCGGCCAGCAGTACGGAGGAGGCCGCGGCGGCGGTGGAGGCTACGGCGCCCAAGGAGGCAGCTACGGCGCCCAGAGCGGATATGGCAACGACCGCTACGGCAGCGGCTCCCCTGCACCACAGCAGAGCGCTCGCGGACCTGGTGGCTACGGAGGCCTCGGCCGCACCAGCTCCAACGACACAGACGCCAACAGGAACGACCTCTTCGGTAACGCTGCCCAGCGCCAGCAACAGCAGGAGCCGAGTGGTTACGGACAACAGCCGGGTGGATACGGCTCAACACCCGGAGGCTACGGACAGTCCACTCCTGGCTCATACGGCGGTGCCAGCTCGGGCGGCTATGGCGCATACGGCGACCGCGAGCTGACCGCTGAGGAGCAGGAAGAGGAGGACATCGGTGCTACTAAGCAGGAGATCAAGTTTATGAAGCAGCAGGATGTCAGCAGCACACGCAATGCCCTCCGTCTTGCCCAGCAGGCTGAGGAGACTGGTCGTGACACTCTGGCAAGGCTCGGAGCGCAGGGCGAGCGCATTCATAAGTGCGTTATACAATATCCGCTGTACAAGAACCATGTCTAACAATACACAGCACTGAACGCAACCTCGATCTCGCATCCACACAGAACCGCATCGCCGAGGAGAAGGCCCGCGAGCTGAAGAGTACGTGCCCTCTTGCTACCACGTCATGCTATACTGACCATCCCAGCCCTCAACAAGTCCATGTTCGCCATGCACGTCTCCAACCCCTTCACCGCCTCCTCACGCCGCCAAGCTCGCGATGACAAGATCATGGAGAACCACCACCGCGACCGCGAAGCCCGTGATGCCACACGCCGCGCTGCGTGGGAGTCGTCTGCACGCCAGGACAACAACCAGCGCGCCGTTCAAGGTGCGGGTGCAGGCGCCAAGAAGTCATCGCTGGCGGAGCGCGCAAAGTACCAGTTCGAGGCCGACAGCGAAGATGACGAGATGGAGAATGAGATTGACAGCAACTTGGACGCCTTGCATGGCGCAGCGAAGAGGCTGAACCAGCTTGGAAGGGCGATGGGTGACGAGGTCGATACGCAGAACAAGCACATTGATCGCATCATTGGCAAGACGGATAAGGTGGACGATCAGATTGCTATGAACAGGGCGAGATTGGACAGAATCAAGTAGAGTGGAGCTGTATACGTGTAGATATGCAATGCGGTCAGCACATATGGGCGTTTGGGGTATATGCTTGCAAGTAATGGCCTATAGACTATCTGTCTCTCAGGCGAGCGTAGGTCGCTCTTGTTGTTCCATGGTGCGTTCCTTCTTCTGCGGCAAGCGTCATGCACCTTTCACACTTCGACCCCATGGCTGTCAACCTCACAAACGACACCCTTTCTCATCACACCACTACTCAACACCTTACAAGCTGTCGACAATGCCACCGTAATGAGGCGCAACGGTCCCCCTGGTAGATATATACTAGCACAAAATATGAACTACGAACCACCACCACCAAGTACCTTCCGTAACGCACATGGCATGCTGAAACTCTGCGCGCTACGGCTACCTCAAGCAGCTCTTTACTAATATTAGACTACTCGGATCTCCGTAAGCAGGCTCTCGAGGCAATAGCATGCTTGGTTGAGCGTGCATTGTTGGGGCTCATCAGAATGCACATAGCAAGGAGTTTGAACATCAATGGGTATGGAGAGATACATCGACGGGTAAAAACATGATCTGGAAGGTGATATGTCGTACGATAGGTATACTGCACGCTTGATTAAAGAGGTATTCTTTCAAGCTGTATACTCCTCAACCTCACTTGTTGTCCTGGAGCTCAAGAGTTGTGGTCTTACCCGACCCCAGGCCTCGCGCGAAATGTTCTTCCTGGATGACCGACATTCATGCAAGCGACTGCAATACACATGAAGCGGGTCGACGTTAGCCAAGTCCATCTATAAGCTGCGAGCAACACTTATACCGACTCAAACGCAATAAAGGTGCCTTCGTCACGGAAGGCCGGCGCAAAGTAGCCGTCCTTTAACTCTACGATGCGGAATACGCACCTTACAAGTATCAGTACAGTCGCAGCACCCAGCCAGCTCAGCATCCGTCACAGGTCTCTCTCCGTCTTCAGTCCGTTCTTCTTGTGCGACCTGTTCAGCGCAAGGAGATAGTCGGCGGACAAGGTGAGGAACAGGACGAGGGTCACCACTTGGAAGATCAGACCAGCCTTTGAGACGTCGACGCCGGTTTCAGTATCCGCTTCAGTCGTTGCACCGGCTGACAGAGCGCCGCCGGTGCCTTGTAGGACGAGAGAAATGATGTCGCACGGAATGAATATGAAGGTGATAAGTCGTGGGTTCAGGTGAGCAATGGATCGATCTGTGCGGTTGATGCTGAAGAGCAAAGTCAGCGATAGAGTCAGAATGTCAAGGAAAGAACAGGCATATATGACGTACACTTGCGTCAATTGAACATAGATGGCAGCGCAAAAGAAGACCGGAGCAATAGTGATTGGTACTTTACGTGGTTAGTTTACAATGTCTACCAGAGACAAACATCTCTAGAGCTTACTTACCAAGATTGATCAGAAACGCGTTGAAGTCGAACGGATTGTCATGCAGCATGATGCGTCCAGCATAGCCTGCCAACTCGAGGCCACAACCCACTGCCACGCAGCCTATATAGGCCCAGGCATTGTAGTGCACGCCCTGCGCCAAATGTGCGCTCAAGAGGAGACAGAAAATGGCTATGAATGCACCATTTGTGGGTATCGGGGGTAGGTAGCGAAAGACACTCCATTCGAGAGGGCAGAGATCGAGGGTGCAGTTGGCCTGAGGGCCGAATGGTATCAAGTTGTACTTGTTTGCTCCCATGGTGAGTTATTGACGAGAGGGGAAGCGAAGCCGAGAGAGAGACACATGAGAAATTTGAGATGTTGTGTTGCGATTCTTTGGTACTATTATGAAGGGTTCACCGGGTGTAGGTGAGTGAGCACAAGGCTCAAGCCACCGGTTTGCTCTGACCGCCGGTCCATTACACTGTTCAATATTTTCTCATTCCTTCGTCCTCTTATGAGTCAGAAACAATATCCTTGAACGGCAGGCCGAGCAGCCAACATCTTGGATCTCATTGCATTGGCTGGTTCGCACTTTCGCCCGTTTTGGTGTTGTCGTGCAGCAGTGGGGTCAGTCTTAGTAGACGAAACCATTTTAGGAGGGCCGATACGCGATTGGCCAGATCGTGTGTGGCTCCGCACCGCCTCAAATCAGCGTTCGGGACCACGGGCTAGGTGAAAGTCGCGCATTTGAGGTGCATAAGCGCGTGAACCTTTCTCATATCGGCAACCTGAGGCGCCGCTTTGACGACAAGCCTCGACTGACAGGAGCTTGTTGGTCTTCTATTCTACCTTTGGCCCGTACTAGGAACAGATAGAGACGGTTCGATGTGCAAGTGGGAAGCCGCGTGCGCCAGTGATCCTGGCTCTGAATAGCAACGACGACATGGAGTAGATTCCGAAGCTTTATCTGCAGCGCATGCTCGAGGCCGGCTGTACTGCAAATATAAATGCTCGAAGTCTTCCATAAGTCCAGCCTGCGACGTATCTAGTACAGAACCACTTGTCACCCAGTATGAAGTCCCAACTCTTGTTAAATGCGGTTTTATCACCGGCCGTTGCAGGCTCGCAAGTTGCCAACCTGAACGTATCAGCCAGCGTCGCTGCACAATATGGCTGCAATGCTACTTGCTACGAAGCCTTCAGTGCTGGTCTTGCCAGCGACGCCGCCGAGTTCGGCGCTTTGTATAATCAAGGGTTCTACTCAACGGCGACCAACTTCTCTGATTCGTTACCGGGAGACGTTCTGAAGTTCGAGCCTGTCGACCCTGCCGAGATATCAGGTAGCATCCCCGCAGGTACGACAGCTTATCGTATTCAATATACCTCAGTCGATACCTTTGGCGAAACAATCCCAGTCACTGGCTTCGTTGCCTTTCCTTACGCGAACCGAACGAACGGCCATTTGTTTCGGACAGTGGCCTGGGCGCATGGCACTTCTGGCGTCTTCAAAGGCTGCGCGCCTTCTGCAATGCCCAGTCTCTACGAGTACGGTAGCTGGTCCTATCTTATCGAGCGGGGCTACGCAGTTGTCGCGACCGACTACGCCGGCCTGGGGAACAACTACATTGGCCACCCGTACTCGGCGTTATCTGCGCATGCCAATGATGTCTTTTACTCAGTAGCTGCGGCTCGAAAGCTGTTTGGCACACACCTGACGACCGAATGGATGAGCGTTGGGCACTCGCAGGGCGGAGGTACGGTATGGACACTTGCTGAAAGCCCCTTGGTGCAGAACGATTCGAGCATTGCTGGTCGCTATCTCGGGACTGTTGCCCAGGCGCCAGGTGTTTTCCAAGGCAGTACCGCTCTCGCAGCCTTAGAGGCGGCACAAGACTCGACTCCTGATGCTGGCTCGTCTCGTGGTGTGTTCGGTGAGCTCGGCTGGGCTGTGATCGGGCTCCAGAACCTGTATCCTAAGGAGACTTTCGCCTGGCTGGATCCTACCTACAGGAAGCGTCTGGATCTCGCGAGAAAAGCGCAAGCATGCTACGACTCAATGGAGGCCATCGTCACCGGCCTTGACATAAGTCAGATCATTGACCTCGAGGACGATGCCATTGCATTTCAGGCTCTGCGTATCATCGGCATTATTGATGAACTGACGGCTGTCGGGGAAAAGAAGAGCTGTCAACCGGTTCTCGTCGTTCAAGGCCTCGAGGATGTGTCGGTGTTGCCCGAGATAGTCGAATCAGCATACAACCTAACATGCGAGACTGGCAGTGAGGTGCATATGCAGCTGTACCCTGGTATTGACCACGACCCTGTTATCCCGGTCGCAGCATCCTCATTTCTGCAGTGGATGGACGATCGATTCGATGGTATTCCTACGAAGGGTCAATGCTCCAAGGAGACCGTAAAGCCCTTTGATGCGGGCAACATGTATGCCCCTATTAATGAAGATTGAGGGCCTCATGTCGTTGTATTAGCCTTCCATCCTTATATTGCGAGGGACAGTGTCATCCACGTTGCGCTGGCCGAAGGCAGTCTTTGGTAGAGCTCAAAGAGTACTTTGTAATGCATCGTGTTCATCATAAACACCCATATGCTTGCCGAGTATTGTATTGAAGCTCTAATGAAGGAGCAATTCGATTGTTGTCCATGACGCGGGCTGAGCGCCTCGGTCCTGCAAACTTCTCGTGATGACATCTAAAGCACCATAGGAACATGTTTGACGTTCCAAGCTTGCGCATAGTTGTGGCAGTGGAGACTTTTACCAAGGTTAGAGATTGCTTAATCGGAAGGCGCTAGGCTGCAAAGGCCATTTAAAGCGCTCCTTCTTCCTTCGGTCAATTCGCTGCATTTCCGCAACATGCCAACACAGAGCACAGGAAAACGCACCCGTACTGGCTGTTGGACCTGCCGCAAGCGAGGGAAGAAATGTGATGAAACGCGTCCAGGCTGCAACAATTGCGCTGCTCTCTTCTTACAATGCACTGGCTACGGCATTCGATTGCGGTGGAGTGAACCGCAACAACCGGCAAGAGTGACAACGCTAAAGCTCACGACTTCTGCACAGCGAGCTCCAAAACCACAAGTCGAGCAAATGAGGGTGATAGACACCATTGGCGAGCCAGACAGGACATCTCTTCTGTACCATCTGGGCCAAGATGCCTACCGGTCCCTCAACGATACCGAGAGGTGCATCATTTACGACTGTGACGTCCTCCGTCCGCCAAGGCTATACCTCAGCTGACTCTCGGCAGTCATACGATGGGGTGCTGCAACTTTGCTTATGGATCTCGGCACAGCTTCAGGCAAATACTTCGAAATTTTCGCCCAATCACGGGCTCTCCTCACAAGCTGTCTTGCATATCAGGCAAACCTAGACCCCAGATACGCTCTACTTGCAGACCAGTATACGCAGCAAAGCATCACCGTTTTTAGGCGCGAGCTGTCGCATCCTAAGTCCGTGGACAACGAAGCGACTGTATATGCTGCGCTTCTGCTCTGCTCCATCAGCGTATGTTATGATGCTCCAGAGGTCAGCTCGAGTTCAAACGCTGAAGCTAAGCCACTGCAGATGAACCGCGCCGTACCATGGACAGTTCATCTCAACGGTATTGCAGCGATACTGGAGCAACAGAAACAGTATACATACCCAAACCGCCAAGTCAAGGACTATACTTCCTTCTTGGGAATACTGGACCTGCCCATCCATACATTGGGCCGCAAAACACCGCTTCGAAACATATGGTATGATCACTGTCGCTTTCAGCAAGGCATCGATGTCGTTACAGGTCTTCCACACAGCCTTATTGACTTACTCAGTGCGATTAATGAGCCAGGCGTGGTGGCGATGTTGACAGACTGGACGATGGAGAATGGTCCTGCATTACAACGTAAAGTGTGGGACGTCACAAGGCATGCTGCTATTATCATGGGCATGGACCTTCATCGTCGACACTGGCTGGACGGATCGCAGGTACGACGTGTGATCAATCTGCTACTGGATCTCAAAGCAGAAATTGCGGACGAAGCCTGCCAGATCAGAACTACGTTGCTCTTCCCTTTAGTCGCTGTGGGAACTCATCCATCGAGTCTGACTGGCAACGACAAAAGATGTATCATGGGCTGCATCGCAGACCTTGCTGATGGTTCGCTAGACAGATACCCGTATTACAAGGGTGCCGTGCGAATACTGCAAGAACTGTGGTACTGCGGAGAAGGCAGATCAGCCGAGAATATAGCGCGAGATCTAGATCTGGAGCAGAGTCTCTTTTGACTGCCCGACAATTTATGAGCCATCATCTGTCATCGTCTGCATGTACCTGTCAGCGTTTTTGCTTAGCAATCGATTGCCTGACCGCACGCAACGCCTGCTTAATACATATAGACTGCGTATTGATCTCTTGCTGGGCCGAAGAGGCCATTGGGAAGTCGTCGAAGATTCACTCATTCATAAAGAAAGCGTTCCACCCACTCGAGCGTTTGGCGGTGCGTGGCAAGGCGCCTGTGATTGCACGTGAGGCTGACGTTGCGCTCGATCTCCTCTCTGATCGAACACTGTTATGTCTCTTTCCTACAGATGCTTTACTTGACTGACAGGCACTCGAAAACACGGAAGCGGAACACTGCTTGATGGCATTAAATTTAGATTCGAGTAAGAATGATACAGAAGAAACGCGCCATGCGATGTGATTATGCGCTCACAATGCCCGAAAGATTGTCATGCCATGATTCATAATCGTTACTTCGTTGTAGGCTCCGGTCAGCCTTCTGTAACGAGAAGGCGTTCACCCGGTTCGGGTACGTTTTGAGGGGCCATAGAATCCCGTCGTTACTCTGTTCAAAGTCGTGTCCGTCCCTTTCTCACCACCCACGAGCAACTTCTTGAACGGTATCGTCCACTCGGCAGCGTCGTTGAGAGCACGGTCGAGGATAAACGTTACGACAGACGTAAAGACAACGACACCTATTGCGCATACCCAGTACACCCAGAACTGTGGTTTGTTCGGCGCATACTCGTCTTGCATGCTAAACAAGCTGCTCGTGTATGCTAGAGGGATGAAGAGCAGAGCGAGTAAGTTCAAGCGTTTGACACGCTTCGCTTCCTCAAGGTTTTGCCGGTTACCAGCGATACTGGCAAGACCAGTCATGGATGTCATGAGGTTGTCGGCGCGCTCTTTCAAGATCTTGAGACGGAAATAGACGTATTGGTAATCAATCTCACAGTCTCTCCAATCATACACCCTTCTCTCTCCTTCCTTTCCTCTCTCTCTTGGTATTTCGAGTGGGTAGCCGAGACTGAGTAGGGTGTCTTCGATGTCATCGCGGTAGTTTCCGCAGCGGCGTGAGATGATCTGTAGACCCTTCCATTGCTCTCGTTCCTCAACCCAGGCTGTAGTAAGCTTGAGTTCAAGGGATGGAAGCATAGCTTTGATGTAGTCAGCCAGCTGTAGGTAATGCGCGGCGACGATCTTTTTCAGAAAGAATGCCGAGGTCGTTGGTGACAGCCAATCGTTGTCCTTGTCAAGCCGAGCACAGTCCTTGGTGTAATAGTAGATCAGATCACCAAGCATAGATTCGTGCGGGTGGTCAGACAGGGGAGGGACTTGGCCGTTGATTGGACGTGGAGGTGGCATGAAATCAATATAGCCTCCTTGAAATGGTGTGTTGATAAGCTTGTCGTCCGCCTTGATATCTTGGGTGGCTTGGATGCTTTGGTCGACTTGTGGTTCTCGCTTGAGGATGTGTTTCTTCGGATTAGGCGTGAGCTCCTTTAGCTGAGGATCGCACAGGATCACGACTAAGGCATCGTTAACACGCGTTCCATGCCTGAAGGCAGAGGAGATACATACCGTCCCAGCTTTTGTGACCTTCGATCTGATCGCACCACCAGCTGACTTTGCGCCGCAAAATGGCCGTTGTCGTGTCGTCCTTCCCACGTGGCGCCGTCATGCCGACGTGTCTTCGTGTTCTTCCGCAGAAGAAGGGTCGCGACTCCAATGCTTTGTTGAACTGTCTCAGTTCGCAGTACTGCACATGGAAACTCTTGTCGGGGTCAAGCAGGCTAGGTTGGGGCAGAGCATCACTGACTGGCGTGAAGTCGTTGCTCCATACACAAGTTCTTTCTTGTCGTAGCCAGAAGTTGGGCTCCATGAAGAAATGGCCTCCAATGGTCGCGACGTAGTCGGGGGCGAGACCCTCCATGATATAGATCCTTCGAGATCCATGATCATGCTCGGGACCTCGAGGTGAGCCCCGGAAATGTTCCTGAAGTTGCGCGCAAGTGTCAAAGTCTTCTTTCAGCTCGAACTTTGGTGGTCCTTCTGCTGGTGATTCTAACAGCACTACTTTGGCATTTCCGTACTTCAAGGCAATGTCCTTGTTGTTAGGATCCGCAGTGGTAAGACCGGGGTTGGTCTTGCTCAGAGCCTGAATGTATTTGCGATATGGGCCTATGAAGTATTAGATCAACGACCCCGGCGGTGACGAGATCCGTATTTACCGTCAGCGCATAGCCACTCTCCGACAAGGTCTTCCTTTGCTGGGCCCGGTCCGGGGCTAGGCGTAGCATTTCGCGTTGTTGTTGTCTGTGTTGAGCTTTTGCCGTTCTGAGACAGGGCCCTCAAATACTTCATTGGAAATCTCTCATCCGCAGGAGCCATCGGAACGGCACCAGAGGTCATCAAACGTTCAAAAATGCTCTGGGAGCAACGGCGATTCACAGCAAGGGCAATACGATAGGAATTCAGACACTTTCACGAACGACGCAAAAGTTCGGGACCGGGAGGGATGGAGCGAGCCGTTCGCGGGTGGAACGACTTTTCAAGCGCCTGCGGCTCTGCATGGAGGCGGAGCACGGCTGCATGATCTGGGGGCCAGAAAGGCGCCACGTCAACCGTGCGCCTTCAGCTGAGGGAAAGGATCAGCCTTCTTGTCGCGTCTTGCGTTTGCATCGCGCGCGCATCGAGGCTGTAAGAACTGTTCGCCGGTGAAGGTTGAGGGACGCTGTTCGTATCACAAGCTCGAGGCAGATGTGGGGTCAGATTCTGTATCTGCCCTTTCAGGCAATTGGGAGCGACTCGGGCTGATGAAAAGCACTCAGCCTCTTGACCGGTCATCATTGACTTCGGTATCGACGACAAGGCAGTTTGGGCGACTCGCAAGGCACGTTTCAGGTGAAAAAGACGCAAGTCTAAAGTTAAGGAGAGATCTTGGTGCATATGTATCACGTGCACCGTTGGGACAGACTACGCCGAATCGAGATAGCGCACACGTGCTGGATATCCCAAGGTTGTCTGCCGTCATCGCTCTATACCACAGACACGCTGGCTCTCCTCCACTCCACTTCCCCAGTTCCGCAGCCGACATCGCCTTGATCGCATGTGACCGTGACAGTGACCTCCTGACGGGTTGTGTCGGGTGCTCGAACCTCGGACGCTTACTAAGGAACAGACGTGTCAGTCTCGCGTTTCCGATCTGTGAGGCGCGATAGCCACGTCAAACGCCAGAAGTCCATGCTCGAGCCTCACCGACAGCCTTGTGCTCTGTCCTTTCGACTGCTGAAAGACTCCAAAGCAGGTTTTCGACTGCTACAGCATGCTGCTTGAGCGATTCCTATCAAGCGGAGAATCTAGTGCAGCTCACGCATGAGGGTCGCTATGGTGACAAACAGTAGAACCTTGGAATCACTCACAGCATCACGGACACTGCCGTACTGTACCTGACGATCGCTCGATCCTCCAATCATGTGTATGCCGGACCCACTTCCCAGGAATAGCGGTCAATTGCCCAACACCAGAGCTTCACCGCGCTAGAACAACACACCCAACGGACCTACCAGATCGGGAGTCGAGTCACCAGCAATGTAGAAGATACCGTCATTTGGTCAGGTGGTAGCACGCCTTTACTATTCAAGATTGAATTTCATAAATCGCAAGCACTCACCAGCAAACCTCCAGCATCTTCATCACACATCTTCCATCATGACTACTGAACTGGTTGCCCATATGCGACTCTCGCACTACAAGGGCCTCTGGCGCACTCTTTACGGTTCCGACCACGGTTTCGGCGAGCGCAAGGTCAAGCTGAACTTGACCTCCGGCCAACGCGGCTTCACCATCGAGATGCCCATTACCTGCCATTACGAAGACAACAGGCCGGTTCTCTCTACTCGAGGTGTTTCGAAGTCAGAGTGGGCGACACTCTGCAAGCTCGTCACTGACGAGAGCGTGTTGAAGGTTATCTTCTTCGATGACTCGCACGACTTCCTTGCCAGAGTCACACCAGTTGGCGCGAAACCACCCAAACTCGACATGTACCAAGTCAAATTCCGCTGGCAGGAAGACGATGAAGTTGCTCTTGTCCTGAAGAAGAGCATCAAGTGGATTACCGAGATCCTCGAGTGAACTCCGGCTCTACAATTGTTTTTTCACAACCTGTAAGTTCCAAGCTCTCTCTCTCTCTTATATCTCATCGCTAATACCGTCTAGTATTGAGAGCTTTACTCTCCCCTCATACCTCGAAAATCTACAAAACAGACTTTTGGGACGATATACAGACCGCGAACGGTCTTCCATACCTTTTCATCGATTTGGCCTCCAGCGGTGGGACCGCCGATAATAGTGTCTGCCTCTACGGATTGTTACTTATCGGATCCTTGCTTCCGTCACCTCGTTGGCATCCGGTCTACCTCGGCTGTCGAACAGGCTTACGAATCGAACGAAATCGTGGCACAAGTGCTTTTTACGCAAGCCTTGTTGAACCAAGACTGGATGGGCTCCTAGTAGCATCAAGCAAAGTGACATATGAACATGCGGTAGACTCATTGGTAGAACCGAACTTATGGACACGAAGTCATCAACAGACGGGAATGACATGTACCTATATACAACACAATAGCAGAGACGCGACTGCTCTCAAAGATCCAGAACTTCTAGAAAAAGCTCACAGAATCCGCCCGAACAGCCTGGACCAATGAATGAACGAGTCGATGGAGAAGACACGGACTTGACCGGAACCCTCAAGTTCTCGCTCGTTTCAAGACAACGATGACATCGCTCACCGCATTACAGGTCTCGTCGGATGAAGGCGGCGAAGATGCAGTTGTTCAACAGTTACACGATCGCTCTAACCCATGTCTTCGGCATATCTGAACAACGGGTTCCAACATTGTCAGCACGTGGCATCCGACCTTTCGGCATCTCCATCAGGCACCCTCCAACGTCTTCGACACACGTCAAACATCTGTCAAGATCTGCTTCACGGGAGCTAAACTTTACTCCAGGAGTTGCGGGGATGTCACACATAAACAGCGGGTCTGCATACGTTGTGCGGCCCGATTGATCCTGCTCCATCCCAACGTTCATCTCCACTCCGACACTTCTCCCAAATTTGCACCTCGGATCGGACTCGGTGCTAGGCAGTTGGGTTTGGCGATACCTGGCGTAATCTGGCGATAAGGCTGGCGATAAGGCCAACGATAGGTGAAGTGATGATAGCGGGCCCTTGTCCACGGCGAGCGATCGGCGAAGCACAAAAACTTCACGATTTTGCGACATGGCAACGGCACTACGCCTGACAAATCCAAGTGTTCGAATCTTGCTTAGAAAGTTCGCGATGTCTGGGGCAGAGTACGGAGGTACATAGGAAGACTCCCAGCCCTTTGGATGCAGCTCCATTCCAACCTTCCAATAACACTATCTACAACGCAAACATGTCTTCCACTCCCGACTTCAACGGCTGGGTCGCCCATGACCCCTCCGCCGCCGACGGCAACTTGAAGTGGGGCAACTTCGAACCCAAGGCTTTCGAGGAGACCGACATTGAGATGGATATCTCTCACTGCGGTGTCTGCGGTTCTGACATTCACACTCTCCGCTCTGGCTGGGGCCCCTCCGACTACCCTCTCGTTGTCGGACACGAGATCATTGGTCATGTCACGAAGGTTGGAAAGGACGTCAAGGATCTCAAGGTTGGCGACCGCGTCGGTGTTGGTGCTCAGTCCGAGTGCTGCGAGGGGTGCCGCCCCTGCAAGATGAAGCAGGAGTCCAACTGCAACAAGTTCACCATGACCTACAACGGCAAGCACCTTAACGGCGACAAGTCGTTCGGTGGTTACGCTAAGGCATGGCGTGGGCCTGCTTCCTTCGCTATCCCCATCCCTGAGGGTCTCCCCTCCGAGTTCGCCGCCCCTCTCATGTGCGGTGGTGTAACCGTCTACAACCCCCTCGTCTCCTATGGTGCCGGTCCCGGCAAGCGCGTCGGTGTCGTCGGTGTCGGTGGTCTCGGCCACTTTGCCCTTCTTTTCGCAAAGGCCCTGGGTGCTGACGAAGTCGTCGCCATCTCGCGCTCCTCCTCGAAGAAGGACGACGCTCTCAAGCTAGGCGCCGACCGCTTCATCGCAACCGGCGAGGATCTCGAGTGGGCTACCAAGAACGCCAACGGCCTCGACCTCATCATTTCTACCATCTCCGGCTCTTTCCCGCTTGACCAGTACCTTAACCTCCTCGACGTCAACGGCACATTCGTCCAGCTTGGTGCGCCCGACGACCCGCTCCCCAGCTTCAGCCCCATGGGCCTGATCTTCAAGAACCTGAAGATTGCTGGGTCGTTGATCGGCACCAGGCAACACATCCGCGATATGCTTGAGTTGGCTAAGAAGACGAATCTTCAAGCTTGGGTACAGGTTAGGCCTATGAGCGAGGCCAACCAGGTCATTGTTGATTTCGAGAAGGGATTGCCTAGGTACAGGTATGTTCTCAAGAACTAGATGTTAGTTTAGCGTAATACCCAATGCGGCTGAAAGCTGCGTAATGAAGTTGATGTCATTGAATTCTTCGTTATTATTACCTGCCGTGAAACGCTTCGTTACTACTTTACCCGCCTTTCCAGCTTGCAAAGGACATTGCTTTGCATGATGAACGTCGCATTGCGCGTTGTCCAAGGCTGGTCATGAGCCATCTCGACACGGTAGCGACGGAGGATCTCCGGAACAACCTTGTACATCTCCGCATTCGAGAGCTATATAGTCATGTCAGGTTGATTGCCAGCGAAAGGTAGAGTGCAGATACTTACATGCTTCCCAATGCATGTTCGCGTACCGGCACCAAAGACAAGCATAGCTTTGTCCATCGCCCGGTATCTCTCTTCACTCTGCAGCCATCTTTCCGGTCGGAATTCGTGCGCGTCCTCTCCAAAGACCTCCTTGTCGAATTGCACCACCATGGCATTCATGCCAATCTAAGCTCGGATTAGTCGCCATAACCACTTCCTGGTAAAAGTGACGTACCTTAGTTCCAGGCTTCAAATAGTGCCCCGAAACCTCCAGACCTGCCGCTGGTGCATATCGTGGCATCGGCACAGCAAATGGTGGGAAAATACGAAGAGCCTCTTGGATGACAGCCTTCAGGTAAGGAAGCTTCACGGCCTGATTATACTGAACAGGATGTGTCAAGGTCCCATTCGCGAAGGCGGCATCAATTTCCTTGACTAGCTTCATCATGGTGTCGGGTGTCTTCATGAGGTAGTAGAAGATGGCTCGGAGCGCGCCAGAGGTGCTGTCTGAGCCTGCAATACTATCAAGTCATGAGACAAGCAAAAATGCATTGTACAAGGTCTGTACTTACACTGCACCCCACATCTCGACGTGGACATCGTTGATAGTCAAACTGCCGGGCTTCTCGTTCTTGATCGATAAGATCTGAGACAAGATGTCTGTTCGTTTGGATGTCAGATCTGTGGTTCTGGCTTGCGCTATGTCAGTCTCGCGGACAGCCGTTTTGCGAATACCGTCGGCTGCCATGATGGCCTTGAAGATCTTGGGAATAGCGATGCCGCCGTACAGGATCATTGGACGTAGCCAAAGAGGTGCCATGGCAACAACCGAGTTTAGCGGCATGGCAGTGTGTACAGCGTTGATGTAGCCACCATAGTCGATACTGTCCTTCAGGAAGCCAAATGGGTTGCCAAAGAAGACCGTGCCGACTCCATCAAATGAGAACCTGCGACAGTCAGTGGCATTTCTGACACAACGATCTCACGAACATAGTTGACAGCATGCACGGTTTGTCTTCTTACGTCTTCGCGAGAGTTCTTGTGAAGGGGAGACTCACATCTCGAGCCATTCGCCAAAGTTGAAGGCGGTCTGTTGATCAGCAAACTCCCCAAGCTTCTCCATGAACAGACTGACCACATCATCTAGAGGACCCTCATTCTTGAGCATGCTAGTCAGTGTGTACGCAGAACCCACAATCTTTCTTGTGGCGGTGTGGTGCTTCTCATTGTCATCGGTGAAAGCATCAATACCCCCAAGAGCGACGGGTCGGTAAGTGAGGTACCAATTTGTCTTCTCCAATGGCCTTTGGATTGGGTAGATCTTAGGAATGACTTTTGGATCACTGGAACTGACTTCATCAGGGGCGATTCGAACGAGTGGGCCGTACTCTATGTTGGTAATGTCAGCAAAAGTCCGTTTTCTTTTAATGGTCGTGTTCCAACTGATGAGGAACTCACTGCTTACTGTTAGTGTAGCCAAGCCAAGCTCTGAGGGAAATTGACCTTTCATGCAATGCACGTTGATGAACCTCAAGATCGCCAAGGTACATGCGATACATCAGCCATGTCCGAGACGTCGATGCCCACAATGGTCCAGGAACTTTGGCGAGCGGATGGAAGGTGCGGACATAGGTAACCCAGAAAAGCCAGTACACCAACGAGAGAGCGATGAATACCTTGACGAAAGCATCCCAGCCCAGGAGCAATCCAGTGGGACCGAGAGACATCACGATAGTCTGCGAAGTCCGAGATTGGCAGAAAGAGCGTGCAACGAACCAGACAGGCGGTATTTGTTGGATTGTTCTCAAATGTCGCGAGCTTTGCACTACGTCGTTTAAGTGTATGTCCGTTCACGGGCGTCGGAGAATGGTTCCTTCGGTTGGATGTTCATGCAGCCAAGATTGAGATGGGCCGTCAACAAGCATGGGGCCCTCGAAGGTTAGAAACAGTCTTTGCAGCAAGTGTGAAGTTTTGATCGTCCCCTCTTCGCACTATTGAGGTTTATAGTCGTTTGTCATCTCAGTGATTTTGATCGAGAGTCCGGTTTAGTTCATATACTCAGAATAAGGCGGTACCGCTCGATGCTGGAGTCTATTATCACAACTCGCTAGACTCGGACCTAATGCTGTACAGAGAGTAGTCAATGTGCGTATCTGTACGAATGCGGCGCGGATCTGGGCACGTTCCCGCGGAGGCGGGCCGGGGGCTCGGCGGCTCGGGTGAGATATGCGCGGGCGCAGTCGTGCAGTGTCACACGCCACTCACGGATCTTGGAGAATCTGTGAAACGATTTGGGGGCTCGCTGTTGGTCAATCGGCGAGATGAGAGCGACGTTCTCAACTTGCATCCTTTGCTGTCGCTACCTTGTCGCTTCCTCGCAGTTAACTTCTTTTTAGAGACCAGGATATGTTCCTTCGCTCAGAGCATGGACAATATAGTGGCATGGAGATGGAATCACTTCGGTACGGTGCGGTGCGACCGCTTTGAACGTAGAAGCAGACTGATCAGTTCGTCAAAGTCGGACGTATCGTTGTTGGCGGGAACATTCGTGCGGGCCGTCCGATTATCTCTATAATGAACCCCCCGTATCTCTTGTACTTCTAAAGCTCCCGATGAAAGCAGTCGTTAATCTGGAACAAGACGACTGCCGAGCCAGTTGAGTTGTTATCATGCGTTACAGCATCAGTGTCGCTCTTTTCTGGTGCCTATTGGTACTTGCAAAGCTTACTGTTGCCTCTCAACTGACGTTGCCAGATTGCGCCGTAAGTGATATCACCTCCTACTCTCCTCTACCTGTAAACGAGACTCTGACTGGTCGTTGCAGAAGTCATGTTACGACTCTCCATCCACTGTTCAGGCGCACTGCACATTCGCCGACAACGAGTGCACATGCAAAAGCAGTCCGATCGGCGACAACATACAAAGCTGCGTTCTCCAGACGTGTACGGTGAAAGAGTGGCTTGGTAAGCCTGTTTTCAAATACAAACCTACAAGATGACTGGCAGCAACTAACATGGCTCAGTAACAATGAACGCGACTGATGCGATCTGCGATCGCCCAATGCGGAACGAGGGCCATGTGCTCATTATCTGCGCTGCCGTCTTAGGACCGATCGCCTTCCTCGCTGTTCTGATGCGGTTGTCCGTAGCGGTTCGACAGAACAGCTTTGGATATGACGATCTCTTCGCTTGTCTCGCAGCGTGCATGTCTGTACCCAACTCAATTGGATTAGCGACATCTGCGAAACTTGGCTTGGGCAGGGACATCTGGACACTTACACCGTATGAGATAACAAGGGTTCAGAAGGTAAGCTTCTGAGTGTCGTTTGCACTGGTGCATCCTAGCTGATAATTTGGCCTCCAGGTCATATACATATGCCAGAATTTCTACTTCTGGTGCTCCGGGTTCCAGAAACTATGTTTCTTATGCTTCTTTCTCCGCATATTCCCATCAGAGAACGGGAGGAGATGGTGCTACGTTGGGATAGCTTTGTCGATAGGTTATGCGGCTGGGTTCGGTCTCACAATGACCTTTGCTTGTTGGCCCATCTCGTGTAAGAAAACAAACGTCGATTGGGAGCTTGGTGTATACTGACGCACAACAGCAATCTGGACATCCTGGACAATGGAGAAGGCGCCTGTCTATTGCATCAACCAGAACTTATTTTACTACTTCGCGGCCGCTGTGAACATCGGCTCGGATCTGATGATAGCTCTGATTCCAATCCCGCAGTTATGGAAGCTCAACTTGACCCTCAAGAAGAGGCTGTTGCTCTCGACAATCTTTGGCGTCGGCTTTGTGTAAGTTCTGGCAAGAAGCCGACCAATTCAGTGTTGAAGCGCCACTGACTAAGGAAGTATTATTACCATCTCCTGCATCCGCGTACAAACCCTGACGCGGTACGCGAGCACCACAAATTCTACGTACGATACACTGGCCAGCGGTACGTGGTCCAATGTAGAACTGAATGTTGGTGTAATCTGCATCTGTATGCCGGCCTTTCGTCGCTTCCTCGCGCATGCGCTACCAAACTGCTTCGGCTCGAGTGACGATACACTATCGTTGCATGAACAAGCTCAGATGCCAAACAATCGGTCTTCGAGTGGGAAGAAGAGCAACAAGAAGAAAAGCACGCTTCCTGACAGTCTTTTCGCGACAACGATCATGAAGACAATCGATACGCGGGTGTCGTCGCTGAAACCTGGAGAGGATGAAGTTCAGCTTGTGGAGATGGATACGGGCAGATCCATCACTGGTAGCAATTGTGGTGTGCACAAAGCACCCTCGGAAGTGGAGGCAATTTACAAGGCTCAGCATCAGGGCGTGCTGCCGAGGGAATGGTGAGCATCCACAATTGGTAGATTGCTGTCTAGAATCAGAACTAACAATGGTCGAACTTGGTCAATCAATGAGGAATATGATCGACCTTCTCAAATGAATCAGTAGATTCCTCGGCGGAATGTTGCAGCAGCTTGTGTTATTGGTCTGCCACCTGCGCCGCTCAACTGCGCCGCAAACGTTACGTCTCCGCGTACGTTGTTGGCAGGTCGATGAAGTGATGGAACTGGATAAGTGTGGATGTTTCGCGAAAAATGTCGAGAGTGTCGAGTATGGGCCGTCCGAGTCTGGCAGTTGTGAAAAGAGTCAGCAGCGAAGGATAGTGCCTGATGGCTGGTAGGTGCGGAAGTGACGTGGTTTCTCGCTGCGCTGCGAGGAAAGAGATGAGAACAGGATTTGGAAGCAACGGTTCTGCCACTGCTAATTACGGCAGCGCCGCTGCACGCCTGTATCTACCTCGACAAATTTATTGATCGTGCACACCAAAATGCTGTGACAAACGCACTTAACTGCCTAGTGATCTCCTATCTACTCTAAGACCGTAGAAAAGCTGCAAAGCTCTGAAACCCGCTTCTCTTCCGCCCTTGGTCAAAGATGTGGGCTTGTTCCTGTTTCTACGGGCCATTCTAGCTTCGGTATCGCGAACGTCTATCATGGACGCATGGCTTGTCCTTGCGCTTGCAGTAGAGTACTCCACAAACACATGGTCACGACTCGATCTTACTGACAATGGCAAGAAGCGCAAGCAGAGCTATTTTGAATCAGTGACAATACACCTGCAAAGTAAGTTACTACTCACAGGTACCGACCGTTAAGATGAAGCTCGCGACTGTAAACGCAGTCTGCGCATCCCCACCCCTGATCACCCAAATGACACTGATAATCGTCGCTGAGCCCCAAGGTATGCACCCAACAGTAGCGATGCGAGAGCCGCTCCAGCCCTCTACAAACTCGAGTGCATGTCTGCGATCCTCTTGACGAAGACTGAAGACCCATTCGATCCAGGCATTTTCTGTCTGAATAGCTGAAGGGTTATTGTATGCATGGAATACTTCTTGAAGAGTGAAATCATCAAGAGGAACAATTTCGGGCCGCGTTGAGGCCGTATACTGGTGCAAGTCAGCATGTCAACCAATGCTGCCCGACGTCGTCAGCGAGCACTGACCGAAAGCAACCTGATATGCTGCAACGTCTTCATGGACAGGTTTCTCCGCCTTAAATTGCACATGTGCTGATTGTAAGTCTCATGCAAAGCTCGGAAAAAGTCTTGATCATTGCTGATCAATTCATTTTTGTGTTGGTGCAAAGCGCGTGCAAACACCCCTTTGTTTGGATATCGTGAGCGTTCGGTGACGGTGATCTACCGCAATACGCATCCTTGGTAGCCGGGCCTGTAACACAGCAGGTTGAGTGAACAAGTGGGCTTGCCTAGATAGTCGGGCGTCGTAGTTCTACCTGGGCTTAGGCCAGGGAAGCCAGAAGCGGTGACACAGAAGTCTATCGAATCTTGTGTTACCAGAGACTCTGTGTGGGTAACTGCATCCGAACTTCCGCTTTGTATTGGCTTAGGGCCAGGGTGAATTGCCAGGCCTCCCGAGTGAGCTGAAGATTGTGCAGCTGTGGCATCACGTACTACAGAAGCAACCTCTTTGTTCCATCCACCTCCATTCTTTGAATTCGTTTGACGGTCTAAAGCAGCTGCAGATTCAGGCTGGGCGGCTCCGGCATGCGCGTATTCCTCTTGCCAACCTGTGATATCAGCCGATTTGATCGTCAATTTCCGATTCACCGGCGGTCGCAGGTCCCTCGATGATTCAGCAGGTTTTGTGCCAGACTGAGAAAGTCTGGATTCGACTTCTTGTCGCCTTGGAGGCGAAGGCGAGATCTTAGAGACAAGGTTGACATGGTGCTTGGCAGAATCAAGAAGAGCTTGAGGTGGAACAACATCTTCGGCAGATTCGAGGTGATGTTCATGGATACTTTGTAGATGCTTTGGACGCTCAGGTACATCTTGATTGTCTGGTGGATAGATCCTGATCGTAGGTGCGACCTGTATCGACGGTGGTGACGGTGGAGCGTGGTAGTATGAAGATGATCTGCGGAAACCATTTCGATTTTCCTGCGAATATTCCAACCCGGCGATTTCACTCGTTGGTCTCGCGAAAGCACCCTCCAATAGAGGTGGTGTAACCGAAGAGTTCTGTGACGTCGACCGCAAAGGCTGCAAGTGACTGAAGGCATGCGTATCAGCTAGTGCTACATTCGCAGATGTCGAGTTCGACTTCGGAAAGAGATCCCTGAATGCTTCCATGGTCGCAATTCGTAAGCAGTGATAGGCATCCTGATGATCGATGTCTTGCGTGAACGGCAGGAGGGTTATATGCTGAGCATGCCGGACTCAGCCTCAGTCACTGCGAGCTGCGCCACCAACCATGCTGCATGCGAGCTTGAGCAAGGATTCAGCCTAACGTGGGCAACCCACCCAACAGCCCACAGGTTGCGTAAGGAAATGAAACAAAACTTGTCTTCCTCACCTCAGCTACTCTGGGATCGTACATTTCGATTCAGAAGCATAGAGATTCGCATGCCAATTCCTCACGCCCTCGTCCCCCTGGACAATGGT
The DNA here is from genome assembly GCA_021642125.1 of Nothophoma quercina. Lineage (NCBI taxonomy): Eukaryota > Fungi > Ascomycota > Dothideomycetes > Pleosporales > Didymellaceae > Nothophoma > Nothophoma quercina. The sequence continues at coordinate 196,574 of JAKIXB010000035.1, read as the reverse complement.
CATGCAAAGGCTTGCCTAGGTGAATCTATTTGAGAAGCGTGCAGGCATAACATGTAGACTGATAGCGTACTCGAGGAGAGAGACCTGAGATTTGCCTGCATGTAGACCTCAACTCCAGTACAATCCCAGTCTAAACCACATTCGAACTCGCAGCACTCGTCCCATCGAAGTGAACATCGGATGTACGCAAACCCTCCATACCCTACCCTACCCCGACTCACCCATACAGATTTCTTAACCGAAGAAGCATCGATAGCATGTTCATCAAGCCTGATTAAGGGCTCAACGAATAAAATAGCGAAAAGCACCACTGCACTGAAGACGTCTCGACTGCAGAAGCTGATCAGGTCGAACAGTCCAGTCAGCCGTTTCGTCAAATCGACTCTGCGTTTTCAACATTGCACTCATCCTTTGGCGTACTCACGCCCTTGCTGTGCGTACCTCGAGCAGACTTACCTCGACAAGCCGCGTCTACCCATCGTACCCCTCATCGCCCTTCTCTCCGTCATCGCGACCGTCACGAAAAGCGTTGAATGACACACGATGAGCACAAAACGTGATATTTCTAGGGTAATGGTTGAGCACCGCATCGTGAGTTCCGTGGAAAGTCCGCAGTGGCGCCTTCCTGTTTAGGCTAGCCATGGATATCTTCGGCAGGGTTCAGCATCAACACGCCCTGCGACAAGTCCGACTCACGATAACTCGATCCAATGCCGCCACCACGCTTATATTCGCTCGCTCGCCTGTCCAGTACGTGGTCCCGTCCACATACTGTGCGATTGACCTCACCCATATTCAGCAACACCTCGGAGAACAACTAAACGAAGCTCCTTTGCTTCATTCACCCACCCCACCAGCCCACACATCCGCCGGCTTCATACATCGCCAGCTCACCTCGCCATGTCGGAGTTCGCCCAGTACACGGCCAAGAGCAGCAAAGCTCCCACCGCAAATGGCGACAAGCCAATTGGCACCGCCTGGGGCAACGAGCGCAACCTCGCGGCCTTCGACTTCCGCTCTGACGTACACACCACGCCGACCCTCTCGATGCTGCGCGCGATTCAAGAATGCTCGCTTCTCGACGATGTCTCTATGGAAGACCCAACAACCCTGTCGCTGGAGAAATTCATCGCCGACCTGACCGGCAAGGAGGACGCGCTCCTCGTGCTCTCCGGCAGCATGGGCAACCAAGTAGCGCTACGCTCGCACCTCCTCGCGCCCCCGCAGGCCATCCTCTGCGACCGCCGCAGTCACATCATCCAGTACGAAGCCGGGGGCGTGGCATCGCTGAGCCAGGCGCTCACACAGCCCATCGATGCCAAGAACGGGACGTACATCACGCTGGAGGAAGTGCAGAAATACGCCGTGATAAGCGACGACGTGCATGCTTGCCCTACACGGGTCATCAGTCTGGAAAACACGCTAAACGGTGCAGTAATGCCGCTGAGCGAGGTCCGGCGAATTGCTGCCTGGGCCCGCGAGAATGGGATCATAATGCACATGGACGGTGCGCGGCTGTGGGAAGCTGTTGCCGCGGGCGCAGGCACACTGAAAGAGTTCTGCGCTGAGATGGACAGTCTATCTCTCTGCTTCAGCAAGGGTCTCGGCGCGCCAATCGGCAGCATCATCGTTGGCACAAAGAGCTTCATCAAGCGGAGTCGCTGGGTGCGGAAGTCCATCGGCGGCGGTCTGAGACAGGCAGGCGTTATAGCAGCACCGGCGCGTGTCGCTGTTGAAGAAACATTCCTCGGCGGCAAGCTAGCCGAGAGCCACGAGAAGGCGAAGAGGATACAGAAGATCTGGACAGACCTCGGTGGGCAGCTCGACTATCCCGTTGATACGAACATGGTATGGCTGAATCTCGAGGCGCACAACATCGACCTCAACCACTTCATCAAGACGGGCGAAAAGTACGGTCTGCGCACGATGGGCGGGCGGTTTGTCGTGCATTACCAAATTAGCGAGGAGTGTATCGAGGCGTGTCGGAAGCTGTTCACAGACGTACTTACAGGCAAAGAGCAAGAAGGCAAGAAGGCCGAGGCACCCCACGACCCCGAGGAATTGAAGATGAAGGGCCAGGTAGATATCGACTGCAGTACCTAACGTGTCCGAGAAGTCGAGATACATAATCCAAGAACCACTCTGTAATGTAAAGTGACAACGCTGGACCCACAACAAGTGCATCATCCACAAAACGTGCATCGAATACCCTTGGTCCATACCAAAACCCTAACAAAGAACTCCGATCCACTCCGCAAGTCTGGCTACAACATCCCAGATGAACCTATGCCATAGGTCCCGCTAGCTTACTGCTCCCATACACAGTGACCCTACACACAGCGACACCAAAGACCACCGCATCCCCTCTTATAAAAATGCGCCATCTGGATCCTCGAATCGGCGCCCGTCGTGTGTTTCTGAAATAAAAGTCGAGGAGGAGCAAGATCTGTGGCATGACCCTGGAGTTCGGGTGTCGGTTTGACGAAAAGGATAGGGCGAGCGGATCTTGTGAATTGGACAATTGAATCAGACGTTTTCGGCCTTGTCTTTTGATTCACATTCGCATCGCGGTGAGTGGATCAGTCAGAAGTTGTATTACATTGTGGTCGTTACATCGTGGAATCTAGGTCTGTGTCTAGGTCTAGGTCTAGGTCTAAGTCTAGGTTTAGTGGTGGTCATCTCTTACTCCAACTTGTCGTCGTCGCCGTGGAAGAAGCGAAGGACCGCCTTCGCAACTACCAAGCCATCATGCATCCAGTCAGCTCTCTCGGCTGCCTCGTCTGCAACGATCTGCTCCACGCTGCCGGCGTCCACACGCATCTCAAGCTGCCTCTTTACGTACTGCTCGTTGAATTCCATGTGCCCTTGGCTCGTAAATAGCCGCTTTTGGATGTATACACCCTGTACCTCGGTGTGGTCTGTTGTCCCCCAGACATGCACCTTCGTCCCCTTCTCGAGCAGGTCGGTGGTCTCGGTGCTGGGTGCGTTGACAACGTGGTCGATATGCATCTGGTGCAAGCGGATTGTGGACTCGTCGGTGCGGAAGAGCTGCTGGCCGACGGAGGAGAGGTTGAGCTCGGTGTGTGACAGCTCCCATTCGCCGTTGGATTGAGGTTCGACTTTCGAACCGAGCGCGCGGCAGAGGATCTGATGGCCGAAACATATGCCAGTGAATTTGATGTCGGGGCGGTTTGTCCAAATGTCTGCCAATGTCAGCGACTTTTCCAGCTCTCTTGGAGTGTATAATTACTCACACTTGATGAAGTCCATAAGCTTGTGAATCCACTCGTCGTCGCCATGCGCGTCCCACTCGCTGCCTGTGATCAAAATTGCGTGCAAGTCTTCCGGAATGTCGTCCGGCCCAGGCACCTCGCCGCCCTCGGGCTCCACAATGTACTTCATCATCGTCTCGATACCAAGCTGGGGATCATGGTCGTCACCGGCTTGGATGAAGAGGTCGTTGAAGACTTCACCAAAGCCACCAATCTCATTTTGTGTGTCTGGGTGTGTCTCGTCGGTTTCCAGAACGAGCATGCGCACCCTGTCTGGGTGCTTAGAGACAGACTGAACAGCTGGTAGAGGGCCCATTGTGCGGTTTGAGACGTGGAATTGACGTGTTTTAGCAAGAGAGAAGCACTTGGGTATCTCAGGTGTAACAGTCGTAGAAATCGTAAGACTTGTGAGTGTTCTAAGAGCTGTGGATGTTGTAGGAGCTCGAGCAGAAAAGCCAGAAGAATATCGCAACCCCAGGGTTCGAACGATGACGCGCGCCGGCGTGCACATAATCCGTATAGTAGCGAGCCAAGACTGAGGGCGTCGTCACTTATTCGTCAAATGTAGCTCCGCGCAGCGAGGACGCTGCCTGCGCCTGCGGCCCAGAAGAGCCTCCTCCCGTAGCCTCAGCCTCTGTGCTTAGCATCTTGCGTTTTACTGGGCAGGTGGCGATGACGCATGGTGTAGCTTTGTTTGAGAAGGTGAACCACATGTCGTCGATGTCGACGAAGGGAACAGAGGGTCCATTACGTTATGGTGCACTCTTGGAAAGCTTGTCGAGAGCTAGATTCCGCTAGAGCCGGTCCGGTTCCAAGGCCAGCGGAGCGGAGAGATGACGCTGAGCGTGGACATCTTGATGCCATGATCGTGAACCCGATACTCGCAGGGCGAAGGATCCCGAGTCGGGTGAACGTTGTGTGGAGGCGTGCTGTCTGTCAGAAGTTGGAGAAGGGGAAGTTGACCTGGCGTTCGTGTTCATGAGCAGCAAGAGCTATGACGTAGCTCAAACTTGAACATCGACCTTCGTCGTTGATATGGTAAGGCAGGCTCGGAGATCTCGACAAAGTATTTGACAACTATTCATTTCGAAGGAGGGTGCTCATAGACGTCTGTTTGTGAGGTATGTCAAATCCAAGAAGCGACTTATGCTGAATGAGAAAGTACTCGGAGATCGTGAACGCTATTTGATCGCTAGTAGAAGATGAAAGTTGCAGAGCAGATGCAGTGATAGAAGCTTGATGATCAGCGTCTTGTGAAAGGAGTTGACTGCCAAACAAGACGATGTGAAAAGCTTATCTGAACGTCAAGCCATGGTCTCGTGAGCTGTGAGATAGCGACGCAGCACCTCGGGATTTGAAGATTGCCGATCTCGGTCGGAAATAAACTATTCCCGGACAACGGTGTCTGCACCTTCCTCTTCGATATGTTGCCTTCCTGGAACTAACTGACGTGAGGCTGCCTTTCGCGCTGCTCTTTGTAAGCTGTCTTTCAATTAGCTGCGCTTGATTCGTCTTCAGAGATCATCGCCTTTCGGCGGCCTCTGAACAGGCGGTGTCGTTGCAGCAATCCCCGGATATGTATCCTTGTGGCACAAGCGCGTCTGCTACGAGACACGCCTCTCCACTTACCGGCACTAGCTTCGCGTTTTGGTAGGCTGCAGGATCCGCTTAAAGATGTGCGCGCCCCAGAAGTTCATGATGCGGAGCCGTGCCGTCTGTTATCGAACCTCGAACCCGCCGTAGGTCGCACGACCACCCTTCCCACATGGTCTGTTAACACCATGAGCGACTCGAGAGCATTGTCATTATCTGAGGACAAGAAAGAGACTGAGCATGAAAGGGACACATCGCTGGAAGTAGATGTCGAGAAGAATGGCCCACACAAAACCCTTCAGCGACAGGTGTCAGGACCGCCATATTCGGTGTTCAGCAAAGGAACGAAGATATGGATCATCTTCCTTGTTTCCATCTCGGCGCTGATCTCGCCGTTTGGCGCGACCACGGTCCTTCCAGCCTTGAATGTCCTGACAGGTGTACTGGATATTACGCCGACAAAGGCTAATATCTCGGTTACGACTTACATGGTGCGTGCCCATACTTCAGTGTATGCACAAGGCTGACTTTACCAGATCGCTCAAGCAATAGCACCAGCCATTATTGGTGCCATGTCAGACACAAGTGGCAGAAGGTTGTCCTTTATTCTCTGCTATGTCATCTATATCGTTGCCAACATCGGACTTGCCCTACAGACCAACTACGTAGCTCTACTGATCCTGCGTATGGTCCAAGCGGTCGGTTGTAGTGCTGCTATTGCTCTTGCCTTCGCTATTGTGTCCGACATCTCGACCTCGGCCGAGCGAGGGAAGTACATGGGTTATGCTGGGGCTGGTATTCTTTGCGGACCAGCCTTTGGTCCGACCATTGGAGGCATTTTGGCACAATATTTGGGATGGCGATCTATCTTTTGGTTTCTTGCAATCTTCTCCGGTGTCCTACTTGTCGTCTTCGCTTTCTTCTTTCCTGAGACTTGCAGAAATGTGGTTGGTAATGGCTCGATACCTGCGCGCGGCGTCAACCAGTCCGTCATCAGCTGCATCCAGCAGCGCAAGATCGCCAAACAATCTGCTCTTACTGAAGATCACGACGTCGGCGCCGAGAAACCCGCAAAACGCAAAATCTCCCTCAACCCGCTGGCCACGCTTCGGATTCTGGGTGAGAAGGAGTCATGCATCATCTTATTGTATAATGGTTTCTTCTTCACCGGAATGATGGTGACCACGACCTCAATCCCAGACCTATTCAAGCAGGCTTACGACCTCAACGAACTGGATATAGGCCTGTGTTACATCGCGAACGGCATTGGCTCGCTCCTCTCTTCCCTCACCATGGGCCACGTCGTCGACTGGAACTTCCGTAGATACGCCACAAGACTCAACATGCCTATTTCCAAGGGCAAACAGCAGGACTTGAGTAATTTCCCGATCGAGAGGGTGAAGCTTGAGATCGTCATACCTGGGCATATCATCGGAATTCTCGGACTGATCATGTTTGGCTGGACGGTCAAGTTTCAGACGCACCTTGCAGGTCCTGAGATCGCACTCTTCGTTATCGGCTTCGGTGTTTCCACCGCATTCAACATCACCAACGGTCTGCTGATCGATCTGCATCGCGACAAGCCCGCTGCGGCAACTGCAGCGATCAATTTTGTCAGGTGTTTGATGAGCGCTGGTGGGTCGGCAGCTATCATCCCGATGTGTCGAGCGATGAACCCAGGATGGGCATTTACGTTCATCGGGTTGGTGTATGTTGTTCTGATTGGTGTTGTGGTCTGGATTATGCAGAATGGACTCAAGTGGAGACAACACGCCGCAGAGACATTGAGGCTGAAAACTGATGGGCATAAGGAGGCGATTGCGGAAGACCGGACATGATATATGATCAATCGAAATTGATACATACACTTCAATTTCCTCAGCTCCACCGTACAACTATGCTACAGCCACAAAAGGTTGGGCCAATCAAGCCCAGCCACAATCCGCACCGCCAACAAGTGGCTAGAACCCGTACCTAGTTCACTGCTTCTCGACCGTGTCCTGGATCTCTTTCGGATAGTTGCCCTTGAAGCTCGCTTGTCTCCAGTACAGCTCTTTCACAAACTCATCAGCGAACAAACAGCATCTGACGACCTTGTGTTGTCCCCCCCCCCCCCCCCCAGTCTTCACGCCATGCGATACACACGGAATGAGACTAACGCTTAGGTACTTGTCGCAAAAGTTTTTGTTTGTCTTTGGCTGGCACTCCGTCGCTTTGACCGAATAACATCCTTCAGGTTCATTTGGATCGAAGTCGTCGCCTACGAGATATAAGACGGGGATACAGTCGCCTGGCTTGGAGCCAAAAACGGTCCGGCCTACAAGGTTGCTGAAGTCGTACATGTTCTTCTCTATGGCTCGCAGCTTCTCGCGATGTACTTGGAGGACAAATCTCAGAAGGTGTGTTCCAAAGGGGTTTCATACCATCTTGAAAGGTAGACTTGCATCTTGGCGGATGGTGAGGGCCTCAGCCGCCTGGTCAGACCTCACACTGTCTCGCTCTCCTCAGGACCTCGTCCAGTGATGCACATGGGCAGAGTTGGATCTTTACGGAAGGTGATGTTCGTCTTCAGGAGAGGCTGTTCTTTTCAACCTATTGAACAAATGGAACGCACTTCTTTCCTCAACAAGGTTAATGCATGCAGCACAGCAGGAGCACGCAGTCGTGCTGTCAGCCTTGCACATGACGAAAAACTCAGCCTTGTCGCGACGACTCTACCCCGCAATTCTCTAACGTCAAACATCAACATGCCACATGTCCGCAGTTTAGTCTAATCCCTCAAGCTTCGGTTCTTGAAACCTCACCATTCGGACGACAACCCTGCCCCTACGAGATATGACGAGCTTGCTCGGTGCCAGAAATGATGATCCTCCACTCTTTCAATACGAGGCCCTGAACCCAGGAGAGATCAGGCTACTGCAGCCGGCGGACGATGGGGACGGGCTGTCGTGGAAGATGCAGATATATCGCGTCGATGTCGAAGGTCAATGTCCACAATTTGACGCACTCTCATATACCTGGGGCTCCCAAGACCAATCATTTCCAATCACTTGCGAGGATCGAAGAATCTACGTCCACCACAATCTATACACGGCATTACCCTATCTTGCACGGCGTCACAGGTTTCCAGATCTGTGGAAGAATGATGAAAGCCCTAATTCTGAATCTGCGGGCCGCAGTACGGAGTGCACCTCGTACCATTCGCGATGGACCAAAGCAGATACATCTGATACGAACGAGTCATCGTTGAGGCCCATCTGGATCGATGCCATCTGCATAAACCAGCGCGACGAGGACGAGAAGTCCATCCAGATTACCATGATGCCTTCCATCTATAGTATGGCAGCACAGGTATGGATCTGGCTCGGTTTGTGTAAGGAGCAAGTGCTCATTCGGGAAGCCGTCGGTCTACTGCCGACGATCATCGAGGCAGCAAAACCACCCAAAGATGACGAAACCCAGGAGACCGGAACGAACGCTGGCCACGCCGACTCGCCCATACGCGTTGTGTGCGAGACAGAGCCAAACTTATTGCAAGCATTCTTGCATTTGGTGGCCAACAGATGGTTCCGACGGTTGTGGGTCGTGCAAGAGTCTGTGCTGGCAAAGGAGACCTTGTTCCTTTGTGGTGATGAGATCATACCGAGCGCGATGCTCCGTAATGCTATCGAATCTGCTATAAATCTAGGTTGCGATTTCTTTAGAAGTGCTCCTGTACCTTCGATATTGTCGATCGCTTACAACACTTACCTCTTCGCGATTCATGACGTAGTTCGTGAAATGCGATCTCTCAGCTATAAGCAGAGTGCCGATCCGGCAGAAGTCACCCTTTTTGGCCTCCAAAAGATATTTGACATGAGCAAACAACAAGAGTGTCTTGAACCAAAAGATCGAGTGTATGGTATCCTGGGCTTATTCAACTCGACCTGGTACCATGAAATCAGCCGCATCTTGAGGTCCGTCAATTCTGTGTCAAATCTGTACACACTTCTCTCCCTGATGTTCCTTATCGAACCGAGACAGAAAGTTAGTTACAAGAACTTCGAAAAGAAGATGAGGGCCGATAGAATATGGGCATGGTTCCAGATGGCCTTCATTCCGGACCGCATGCCTGGTCTTCCTTCTTGGGTACCGGATCTGCACCGTCGAGTTTCCAAAGGTATCAGTCTGTACCTGATCGACCCGGGCCACACCATCAGATTTCAAGCTTGCAATAAGCCAAGCAGGCTACTCGCAGGGCCGACAATCGAACAGCTGATTATTCGTGGCCAGACAATAGATGTGGTCGCACATACGTTTGCCATTATCGAACCAGGCGCACAGCACGAGATGCCATATTCGAAGCGGCTAAACCAGAGTGCTCTCTCTGTGATACGGGAAGCAACAGCGAGAGCTGAAGCGTGCGCTGTCTTGTCGAATAGCAATCCGTGCATGGACGAGATAACCCTTCTTGAACGCTACTGGCGCACTTTTCTGCTGGATAGTACGAGCGATGAATACGACCAACTCAGTTTCGAGATGTTCGAAAACTACTCGAAGGCCGCCGACCAGGTTATGATAGACTGGGAGACCCCAATCAATGGCGAAATGTATGTTGATATTGCACTGATAACAATATGATCCACTAATGCCCATGCAGACCGCCGATACCGATGGGAAGCAAAGCAGAAGAGCCTGTGCCGATGTCTGCTTTCTTTGATCTGATGAAGGGGACCTCAGATGCTGGCCGTTACTACTCGATCATTTCTTCCCGCGCAGGTCAACGTCTTTATGCCACTGTCAACGGAAGGCTAGGCATTGCCTCCAGGCACACCAAGGTCGGTGACAAAGTCTGCAAGTTTAATGGAGCCCCACTTCTATACATCCTTAGGCGAGTACCGGACCGGGAGACAGAGGTGTATAGACTTGTCAGCGATACCTTCATACATGGCCTCATGCATGGCAAAGCGGCGGAGCTGGAGGGGACAGAACAAGACTTCCTGCTCGAATGATAACAACTGTTGGTGAATGCTCTTGTTCAGAGTCACTTTTATCAACAATGCTATGCCCCGGGCTATCGATTAGGCCATACGAAACGGACTTAGGCAGCAAGAATGTCGCAGGTGGTGACGATGAAGGAAGAAAACGCTGCTCAACTCCGCTAAATCGATATTTTCAACACTGCAGTGACCACAACTCGGAAGCCAGATGTGTAGAATTGTGTCACATTCTTACATGCTTAGGTGTCCATCAGATTAATAGCTGGGTACTCCAGTAGCGTTGGTGGGTGATATTCCGGCTGTGGACGTTCAAATTTCCGCGCGACTTCGAGCCACACAAGAAGCACGAAGCCCACTGCTGCAACCGTATGGAGTGATCAGGTAAATATGTTCTCGACGCGCTACGTGCGCTGATTGTTGGAACCCCTCATGCATGTCTTTTTCGCGTCTTTTGCTCAACGGAAGTGAATAGAGCAGTAGAAAGGTGGACACTGACAACCCGCAGAACGCAGCAACACACTCGATAACTCCTACCGCTGCCGCTTCCAAGGGTCGAGTCTCTCCTACTATATCCGGCCATGAGAACACATCAGGGTCGTCCAGGTCTACAACGACGTCTTCCGAAGCTTCACTCATTTCATTCATCAGAAGTCCTGCCTTTTCGGCTGCGAGCGTGATTGCCACGTCTGCCAGCGCACCGTCGGAAACATCCAGCGCAAGCACCGTAGCAATTATAGAGACATTTGACGCAGCTGCAAAAGCGGTGACCGTGCCTTGGAGGTCTTTCTTAGTGGTTGTCAGTGTGCTCCGGGCTGTCTTAGATAAAAGCCAACACTATAGATCCTAAGCGAAACAGCGGCCAAGCTTCCTCTTCTTATCCTTCACTTATCACAAAACGAGCATGGCGTATCTAAAGTCCCGCACACACAATGCCGTTTTCCCACGTTGCCGCATATCCGGCGTCCTCACTCGCTTAGCCTCAAATCAATTAAAATCAATTGGCTCCTCCTTCACCAACCCAAACCTCATATCTAGCACCAACCCAAATTCCCTCAACTAGCACACTAATGCACCCCTTCCGCGACCAAACAATTCCCATACCCTTGCGCCACGACACCTCTTCCAACTGACGAGGGCACTTACGTGTTGGTGGCTTGCGGCGCGGGCGCCGCATGGCAGGAATGATTGGAAGGGACACCCCTGCGGGAACTATCGTTTGAAAGCAATCCGGGCGTGCGTCAGCACACAATTCAAGATGAAACGAGATGTCTCCACCGGTAATAAAGCGTTGAAATTATTTCCCCCGTGGGTCCTGGGGTGTGAGTGAAAGGCTTTTGATCTGCGTTTGTACCTTCCTGAAGCTGTTGCATTCCTTCGTTGCGTTTTCGCAGTTGCAATACTGTACAGGCAAGATCGGATTCGAGAGTTTGTAGAGCAAACGGCCCGACACGCGCAGGCGCCACCAGTACGATACCATCACTACCACCACCATCACTGCGACGCCCGGCCAGAAGCGCACCTCTCTGCGAGGCGAGAAAAGATAACTCGAATCTACTTTCGGAAAACCTCACCGTTGCGAGTCTCAATTCACCAAGAGACTCAGTGAATCTCGAGATTCCGGTGTCCGAAAGGCCAACGCGAGCATCTGCAGCCACTATCATCGCTAAACCCCAAAGCGTCAGTCAGCTCGATAAAAGAAAAATCCCACGCGAAGGATTCAGCCGCACTTAATCTCTCGAGCCGAAGACAACACAAGGCAAGAAAGCTGTTCTCGCCATCTTCCTACAGACATCACCATTCAGATCTCCTGAACGACAACGAAACCCCCAACCCCAACCGGTCTAGTCGAAATCAACTTCGGAATCGACTTTGAAACCGACTTCAAGAGCATCTTCGCAAAATATCTAGCACCACCAAACCCCCGCCCAAACACATCCACCATGCCACCAAGCGCAAGCACCATCGCACTCACGATCTTCGAACTCGTCGCGTTCGTCGGCATGATTATCGTGCTCTTCACCAATCTGGGGCATGGCGGATTCAATCCTAGCGCGCCGATGCAATGAGCATGTATTCATGCGGGTGCTCCAACTAACCGGGGATGTCGATTTGGAAAGTGTGTCTGGGCATGTGCGCACGGCGTTGCGCGGTTTTTCGATTCGATGTGGATGGTGGAAGGGGTCGAGGAATGAGGGGGAAGGGAGTGGAGATGAAAGGGGGGGGGGGGGGATGGAGAGATGGCGGTAGAGGATGAGGGGGGGAGCGAAGAGGGGGGCTGGCTGAAGATTGGTGTTTGATTTCTTTTTTTTTTTTTGGCCTTTGGTACTGCGCGCTTGCGCACTTGCATGGTTGCGTTGGCCGGCGCGTTGTGCTTTCTCCTTTCTCCTTTCTTGTAAATGCTTGTTTGAAGAACGCCTGATATACCCCCCACCGCGCAATGCAAAATAGATTCCCTCCCTCGTCTCTTTCTTGAACATGACCTAGGCAGCCAATGCAGTTGCGACTTCGGCCGTGGATGCCATGCTGCCGTCAACGATCGCCGAGTCGGGTACTTTTACTCTCTTCGCCTCAGGCTGCTCCTGGTCCTGCTCCTCCTTGTCGCCCTGCTGCAGACTCTCCTTGACTCTTTGCCTTTTCTGCGCAGGCGTCAAGCTCTCCTTGGGGATTCCCAGATGTTGGTCCACGACTTTCGCCTTCTCTAGTAGGTCCTCCCCATCCACGTTTTCCAGCCCAAGCGCTTTGATGACATCGCTGTAGCACTTGCTCTTGTTCATGGCCTTGTACGCATCCTCTCGTCCCGGAATCATCTGTCCGAGAAGGTACTTTGTATTCCCCCAACGGTTCTCGACCTGGATGGCGAGCTTCATGTACTCTGCAACGACCGTCTTCCACTGGGATTTCCACTCGTGCGGGCCACCCTCCGCATCTGGACGGAAACAAGAAGGGTTCTTCTCCGCCTCAGTGGCGATCATTGCGCCGTCGACATTGAACTCTTTCATCAGTGCGAGCGCCTCGGTGCGCGAAGTGACGTCCCCATTCATCACGCACGCAACCCCCGCCTCCCTGCAAATCTCCCCAACCATCTTGAGTTGGCCGCGGATCGCGCGCTCGCGGGGGCGCATGGGCGTTGTGCGGCAGTGCACCGTGAGGCCTGTGATGCCCGTCTTGACGAGGCGGGAGACAAGCGTCCGTGTATCGTCTGGGTTGTCGAGGATGCGGATCTTCACGCTGATCCCGATTTCGTACGGTTTCCCCACTTCTTCGACCAGTTTCGTCAGGATGTTACAGAGTAGGTCTGGCGTCTTGAGCAGGGCGGCTCCCATACCGCCCGCAGTGCTGAACGGCTTCGGACATCCGCTGTTCACATCTATTCCCGCGACGTCTGCGGCGACCATCTTCGCTGCCTGCACGGCGAGCTCGGGGTTCGCGGTGCCCATCTGGTAAATCAGCTTGCCCTTCTCGAGCTCCGGGTGGATGCGGTAGAGCACCGACTCGCGGTTCTCAGGGTCGAGGTGCGGGTTCTTGAGTTTCGAGGTGGGCAGGCGCGACCATTCGAGGGTGTTGGTGTGCGGGTTCAAACGGCGGGTTGTGCCAATCATTGCGCGGTCGATTGTCTCGGGGCCTGCTTGCGATCAATACATGACTTGGAGTGGAAATGTACTGAGTGTGGGCGACTCACCCCATACTAAGTCTGCGCCGTACTTCAGCGCAAGAAGCCTCGAAGGCAGCTCGCCAGAGCGCACCATAGGCGCAAGCACAACGCAGCCGCGATAGTCGACGCCATTCTTGGGAATAGGGACTCGTGTAGGCTCGGGAGACGCCATGGCTCGTGTTATCGTGCGGAAAAGAGTTCGTAGCATAACATGCCTTGGATATGGTAGAGAGTGCGAGAGCGGCGATTATTGTGGAGTCAAAAGTTCCGTGGACCCGTTCTGCCGCCAGTCACCGCTTCCAGACCGGAATCTAGCCTCGGCCTTGTCCGCGTGTGCTCGGGGCACCTCCAGGCTTCCTTCACCATCACCAACTGCATCTTCATTAGCGTCCAATGCTCCCACCATGTTGACCGTACGATGGAATAAGGTCTCGACTACATGAGAGAAGTTGAATGTTTGCGTCTGGCTGCAGACGACCCTCGGTGACGCAGCCTGACGCATGCCATCTATCTTGCCCGCTATGATCGAAACGAGCCACTCATCCCATGTCCAACACGCTTCGTCCCACATGTATTGATCCATCAGATACTCGCAAAACCCAGTAGGGCTAATCTGGATATCCTCAAGCACCTTCATTCCTCCGCCAGCCAGCATAAGATCAGATTCATACCAACTTTGGCAGTAAGCCTCATGCCAGGATGCATGGAACCAAGCCAAACACGAAGAGTCTTGTCACCCAGATGTTGGGTCATCGGCTAGCATTGAAAGGAGACTGGCAGATCAATGCTTGTTCATCTTGAGGTGCTTATTAACAGCGTTGATGGTCAGGTTTTGAACCTTTCCTATGCACCGTTACAGGACCAGTACGAAACCCAGCTTGCTCAGACAGTCGTGTTGTAGAGTTAGATATCCAAGATTCGATAGATCCACGAGATGGAGGTATTTGGTTGTCACTCCATGCCTGTAGATGAACGTAGTCTCAACGGGGCGGTCTAGGGTCAACAATCGCAGTTCCATTGAAATCGCCTTCGAAATGGGAAGCCGCTGTTCCTTGTTGAGTAGGGGCCGATTTTTCGTATACGCTTGTCGCAGGGTGAGGTCTTTGACATGCTGACAGGCCTGCTGGACGACAAACGTGAATACCATGGAGATAAACGTTGTGTGGTCTAGAGTCGTTGCAATGTCCATTGCTGTTGACCTTCGGCCCTACGTGACCTTCACAATGGAGGTCTCTTGTTGGATCGAACTTGAATCGATTTTGAAAGGAAGCTGCTTATTTCGCTTATCTATAACTACACTGCAGGAAAAGGATGTCTGTCTCATGGAACGAGCTTGATCCAGTCCCATAATGCGGCGATTGGTCTTGCAATCTCCGTCATCCCGACTATGCGGTGGCACTAAGCGTGGGCGCTGCAGTCAACCCTGCGTTCCTCAGCGTTTGCTTTGCTTCGTCCTCCGTGCGGAGCTTCTCTTGCAGACTCTTGAAGTTGCGACTCATGGCGTTTCTTGTGAATTCCTCACCGGATACCAGAGGGTACTTCTTCAGCCGCCCTTGGATCCGCGCATCCCGACAAGGCTGATTGAAGAAGGCAATACTATAGCGCTCACCGTAGTAATCATCAGGTTCGCAAGGCGCCTTGACACGATGGAATGTTGATTTGAACCGATCATCTGACCATGACATGAGCAGATCGCCGACGTTACATACTGTCAGAAGAGTCAGCGAGCAGCACCCAGCATCCTGTATACAGCACTCACCGATGGCGTTCTTGTCGGCGTCAGGTTCTACTTTGGTCCATGCATCGCCATACCCGAAGGACGTAGATACTTCTCGTCCCGGGCAGATCTCCAGACCGGACTGACCGGCTTTCTGGAAGAGTAAGGTCAACAGATCCCAGTCTGCATGTGCTCCAGCTCGGTGATACACCTCGCCAGTCGGATTTGGCAGCCGAGGGGTCTCGAAATAGTGCAACAACCGGCACACTGTTTGAGATTCCGGGCGGCGGACGTCGTGTGCTTTTACAAAGTAGTCGTCCTCGAAGCCCAAACCTCGTGCAAAACAGATCATCAGCTTTTCGCTGACATTCTGTGCTTGTTGCATGAAGTCGAGGGCCTCCTGTCGAAAGTTTGGCAAGGTTGCGTCTGCAAGCCATCGGCCTTGGTTGCAATCAGTATAGGCATTTGAGTTCTTTCATCCTGGAGCTTACCGTCCATGCCTTCTCCAAATTGCATCTGGTAAGACTCCTTGCGATCGGCCACACCCGTCGACGGCCGGACTTGAGAGTTCTTCTCCCAGCCAGCGTTGTGTTGCGGCGAGAATGGCACCTGTGCTTTGATATTGTCATCTTGGCCGAAGAATCGAGCAGACTGGTCAAAAATGCGGTCAACAGCCTCTCGTGATATGCCGTGGTCAACAATGCAGAAGAAGCCCACGTTTTCCGCTGCGTCGACGAGCTCCCTGGTAATGTCACCGATGCGATGGTCGAAGTCCTTCAACGAGATCGTCGGTACTGGACGGTCGACATACTTGGTGGGCGCCATCGCAAGAGTCTTCAGATGTGTCTCGTTAGGAAGATCGCTAATATCGTGGTGGTCAGCCGGTCTGGTCGATGTTTTATCGTCACACGCACTTGATCTTATATTCAGCCATCGTTCGTATCGAGGTATGCTTCGAGTGTTCGTGGCAGTACAGGATCATCCGAGATGAAGGTTGCCAACGCTAATTCCGCGGCCTGAGCGGCCGAGCATGACAACCAACGCCGACCAAACAAGGTCCTCGCGCTCACAGGCATGATGGATTGGATGGCGATTGTGGTGGTTGCAGTTACGCCCCGCGGAACCGGTAGCGCGAGATAAACATGGGCAGGGGGCGGCCGAGACCTCCGCTTTCCACCATCACCTCGGCCGTCCATCAATCTGCCATCACCGCGCAATCTTTATCATGTTACCACATCAACCGTTGCAGTCGAGAGTCTTTCCCTGACGGGTGAGAACTCATTGCAGGATAGTTGTCACGTGAAGGATCGATTCACCCGCATCTACAATCGCCACGCATCAGCAGCAGGCGGTACACCACAGCGACAGTCACGGCTCCATGACTGATATGGCAGACGCTTCCGGCGCAAGAGGGCAGCGACTACGGCTGACTTGTACGGAATGTTTTCGCCGCAAGATCAAATGCGACAAGACTATACCATGTGGCACTTGCGTCAAAAGGTGAGAGAATTAGTGAAATTACGCAAGCGAATACTGAACGACTCTAGAGGCTATGCTAACCTCTGCACCCGTGAAGAAGAAGGTGCAGCAATTACAGCCACCGCTCATGTACACGCCGAGTCAATAGCACCGAATCACCTCGTCCAGACATTACTCGAACGTGTCGGTCAGCTGGAGTCTCGGCTGCGATCCCGTGACGAGACTGCAGGAACCGCAAGTCCAGTCCCTCCTCAGCAGCCTTCACAGGACATCCTCCAGTCTTCCGGGTTCGCTGAGCAGGCCGGCAGCCCAGCGCACGATCACATGAGTACTCAAGGAGCGACGATCACTCCTGGTCACGAAGACCTAGGCACGGTCGCCCCGGATGACGAGGACGCCGCCACGGTTCTTGAGTTCTTGGCTTGGGGCCGCAGCAAAGATTTCGAATATGGCACAACGTCACAGCAACAGAGTCGGCTTCTTGACACACAAGAAGACGGTCGAGAGACCCCAAATATCATCTTTGACTGCACCAGCCAAGCATCACTCGATCTGCTTGAGACGTTGCTACCACTCAAGGCGAAGATTCGTCGGCTGGTCGACTATCACAATACCTATCTTCTGTGGTATCACGGCTCTTACTGCTCAAACATCTTTAAAGACGGTTTAGACGCATTTCTGGACACTTATGATGGCGATGTTCGCCACCCAGAAGTGGATTTACAGTGGCTGGCCTTGTTGTTCGCAATTCTTACAGGTAGCCTAGCATGCGCACCCCCTGACACTCGGGACTCTTGGGGCTTCACGGCCATGGAGAGCTCGAACCTAGCGCTTCGCTGGTACGAGGTCTCAATCATGTGCCTCAATACTGGCCGCTACATCGAAAGACATACGATCTACTCGGTTGAAGCCATCGCCACATTGACGATTGCTGCGCATATTCTAGGACGATCCAACAGCCAGTCCATTCTTCTTTCCTCAGCTGGACGAATTGCGCAAAGCATTGGTCTTCACCGCCTGAGCCCAGAGGCAGATGTCATTCCTTCGAGGCAGTTGCGCCAAAGGGAGGCAGGACGACGCGTCTTCAACCAACTGTGTACTCAAGACTGGTTCCAGATCCCGTTCTCTGAATCGTACTCACTCAATCCTAATTTCATCACTACCAGCAAGCCAATGAATTGCGACGATGATCTTGAACCACAGCCTGAGTCAGTTCCTACACAAACAAGCTATTGCAACTATCGCTACGAAATCGCAGCCCTCATGCCGCCGCTGCTTGACGCAACCTTGAGTTGTAGTACACTGTTCACGAAGTACGAACAGGTTTTAAATTATGACGAGAAGATGCGGAGGCTTGCGACGCAAGCTATGCCAACTTTCCTGTCTACAAGTGCTGCTATAGCTCCGGCGTGGCCAGTCTGGATACGCTGGGCTCGCCGTTCGCTGGCTATATGCGCTGCACACAAGATCATCATGATCCATCGAAGATTTCTTGGCTTGTCGTTCACAAACACAGCCTTTGCATTCACGCGTCGGACCTGCGTAGCCGCGGCGAAGACAATTCTGAAGGAAGCCCTTTCTGCGAGTGATCAGAGTGGCCCGGTACTGTGGATCGAACAAGCTTTCTCTGTAGCAGCAGGTATAGTCCTGAGCCTCGACATTGCCCACAGAGATCACCAGATCGAGGATCTCGAGAATCACAACGTCCTGATGGGTAAAACAATTGGCTACCTGAAGAGCTTCCAGGGAAGCAAGATAGCATCACGAGGTGCACGACTTCTATCCAGTCTACAGCTAGAAATGCATCGTGGTTCATTCCGTGGCATGGGCAAAAGACAACGCGCCACAGCAGAGGAGCAGCTTTCTCGATTTACGAAGCGTCCTCGGGTGCTCAGCCCCCACCAAAACATAGCGCAGGCAAGTCAATCGCGATCGCTAGAAACACCCACTACAAATAATGCAACAGAGTACGGTGTTGGTGTAAACGGCAGTACTTGGGATACATCGACCCACGATCTCCCGTTTGATTTCACACTTGGACCGCAAGGATTGTTTGACGATTTGCTATCTTTCCAAATTTGATCACAAAGTCTTTCGCAACCTCAACTACACATCGTTCATCCATTTTAGTCTCGGGTTTCGCCAATCACTGGATGTCTGCCTTCATCTCCATATCCCGAAATCGGGTTGGGCGTCTTCTCCTTTGGCAGTATGGCGTTCAAGGCCACGCCTACTATGGCTGAGATGACGAACGGCGTTTCGACTGCCAAGTTGATGCCCTGCTCGAGACCCACCAAGCTTTGGTTCGGCCCGTCGTATGTCAGAATCGAGGAAAACCAGTCTGGCTGACAAATATCCATGAATCCTATGCCCAGCGCCACAGTGAGGATGAAACGGTCACGCCGCGTCCACTTTATCAAGGCCAAAACTCGTACACCGGCCACAGCGATGGTGGAATACAAAAACACTTGCATACCGCCGAGGACGGATGGCGGCATAGAGGCGAACACAGCTCCAAACTTTGCGATCACTCCCATCAAGATCAGGAAGCCGCTTGCTGCCCAACCAGCGCGGCGAGATGCGCAACCGGTGAGAACAACGACTCCGTTGTTGCCGGCTTGCGAGACCATAGGTGGACCGGTGGCGAGTGCGCTGAAGAAGCTTCCCAAACCGTCGCACAATATGCCACCTTGTACACGGCTGCTGAACTCTGCGCCTTCAATGTCCACACCCGAAAGCTCAGCTGTGGCCAAGATGTCCGGAATGCATGATACTGCTTGACAGGCGAACATGATGATCAGTGGAAGAACGAGTGTGCCGTCAACGGAAAGCTTGAAAGTATGGACCCATAGGAAGGTCCTGCTCGGCGAACTAGTCAGCTGGTCTGTCGACCAGTATCCTGACGCCCCGGATATGGCGCAACCCACGGCGAGACCAATGATGACAGCGGCGGAACGCATCAGAGGTGCACCAATAGCTTCCACAAGGACTATGGTTGCGAAAACGCTGAAGCCAAGACCAATCAACTTCGGATGTCCCCAGGCAAGTGGCTTTGGTGCAGAGATATCAGGGCATAGTGCGTAAAAGCCTTCCCCACCGTGGCAGTTCGACGACCCTCCCCAGTTCTGTAGACCGTTACCGACAAGGTACACGCCAATGAGCGTCAGGAGAGATCCGGTAATCAGCTTTGGGAAGACCTTGTTCAATATTTTTGGTGGTACGAAAGCCATCGCGACCTGAATCCAGACGCAGCAAAGCATAGTTCCGAGGACTGCACCCCAAGCTTGTGGGCAGGCACCTTCCGTCCCATCGTCAGCAACTGGACATCTCCCGGACTTGTAACGTAACGCTGCGTAGTTGAAGACGATGGGTAGGATATCGAACGTTGGGCCGACCACGCTCAGAAGTCCAGTGCCGATGAAAAAAGGTGTCTTCGTGATGTGCAGTCGCGTCACTTGCAAGGCAGTTGCAATTCCAGTCGTAATGAAGGCTGTGGACACCAAGTACTCAGTCATGCCAACCTCAAAGTGAAACGCACCAGACGCAATGGCCAATGGTGGCGACACAATCGATCCTATCATGCAGAGAGCATGCTGGAGGCCCAGCAGAAGCGTTAACAGTAACGGCACCCTGTCGTTGAGCCCGTAGAATGGAGCTTCATAGTTCTTATACTTTCGGTTCAGCGGCCAGACATTGGGTGTCACCAAGTACAGGTAATCCTAGAGCTGTCAGCCTGAATACATTCCTGATATGGGTCCAAAGCGTACATAGTCTCCCACCCAGCCATCACGTGTGGTAAGCATGTACTTCAGCTCCCAAAAAGCATCTTGCCATTTCGTCCTTACTGTTCCTTCATCCTGACTAGCGGGCGGGGAATAAGCACGGGCGTCCTCCAGTGACTTCGTGTCCATTGTCATGATGTTGAGAAGACGAGTGTTACTGAGAAGCCGTAAGTCGACATCAATCGAAGCCTGAAATTATAAATAGTCCTATCACGATGCCTCTAACATACTTCTGAGATACGCGGGCTGCATTTCCACCGCTTATCTCCAGATACGCGTTCAGTGGCGCTGGGGTGCGGCGCAACCAGATAATCCTTCGGGCGGATCCATTGCGGCACCTTGCGTTCACCAGCAACTCTTGTGTACAATGCACAGTTTGATAAAGGAAGATATGAACCAGATGGGCCAGTCCGAGATCTCGGCCGTGCAGGGATACGGATCGCACTAGACCCTCATAGACCCGATACTAGCCCACATCAACCGCCGAGACTACGGGTGTGAGTGCAAGAGAACATCGAAGCTCACCCGGCATGACCGACACGACAATACTCCAATAAGTGGTCGCTACAAGAACCACGCGCACGACTGACGCCAGTCGATCAATGATACTCCTCGCCATCTCGACCGTGGATACTTCAACAGCACTGCTTAACTGAACAATGATACAGAAGTCTACAGGCAAGAATGCATCGCGACTCTTCGTCCATGCGACAATCATAACAGTCAACGAAGACCGGGAAATCATCTTGGACGGCGCGCTACTGATTCGCAACAACCGCATTGCTGCTCTCGACAAGACTGATGCACTACTTGCGAGCCTCGACGAGGCAATCGAGACCATCGACTGCACCAATATGATCGTTGTTCCGGGTCTGATCAATACACATGCACATTTGGCACAGTCCCTGCTTCGTGGTCTGGCTGAGGACCTCCCACTCCACAGCTGGCTCTGTGACGCCATCTGGCCCCTTGAAGCAAACTATGCCGAAGAAGATGGCTACACGGCGGCAATATTAACTGTTGCTGAAATGCTGAAGACTGGTACAACGTCTTTTCTCGAAGCCATGTTGACACATCGGAGTGGCCTTGACAATGTCGTCAGAGCTGTTGAAGAGACAGGTATCAGAGCCTGCTTGGTGGGTCATTGTGTAGCGGTCTAACACTTTTGCTGACTTTGGAAAGGGCAAACTGATCAAAGCTGTCGAAACAAATCCAGACTTGAACCTCAAGGATGCTCGAGATCGAGACGTGGAATCCATGTCAATTGCCAGTGCGCTCGAGGCTCACCAAAAGTATCACAGGTCTTGCGACGATCGTCTGCACATGTGGTTCTCTGCAGGTACACCACGGGGGTCTCCGATATCTGCCCACGCCGCCATAGGCGAAGCTGCACAAGCGCACGATATCGGCCTTACCATGCATTGCGCAGAAGCCCCCAAGGACCTCTCCATCTACCGCGACTCGTACAATTGCAGCCCCTTCCAATTCTGTCAAAACACCAAATTAGCAGGCCCAAAGTCTGTCTTCGCTCACTGCGTACACCCCGACCCAGCGGCAGGCGACTTCGACATCCTCCGTGAAACCAAGAGCACAGTCTCACACAATCCAACAAGCAACCTCAAGCTCGGATCAGGCATCGCGCCTATACCGGATATGCTCGCTGCTGGCGTCAATATTTCTCTAGGCACAGACGGTGCGCCGTGCAACAACACTTACGACATGTTTCGGGAGATGCATCTAGCGTCCATTCTGCACGGCGGTGTGCGTGAGCAAGCTGGGATGATCACTGTGTATCAGGTCCTTGAGTTCGCCACGATCAATGGTGCAAGGGCTTTAGGTCTCGAAGATCATATCGGCAGCTTGGAGGTTGGGAAGAAGGCGGATGTTGTCGTTGTGGCGCCGAACGGAGTTGGCGCTGCGCCTTGGGACCCGCAACAGGTTTTTGATGGTGGCGTAGATCCTGTAGCCACGTTAGTGCATTGCTCCAGTGATAACGTGGAGTATGTGATGGTCGACGGGAAAGTGCTGGTCAGTGGAGGGAAGCTTGCGAGTATCGACGAGGAAGAGGTTGTTAGAAATGCAAAATTGGCAATTAGAGGGATACGTCAACGCAGTGGGATTAAGGCGAGGAATCACCTCGGTCTAAAGTACAGATAACTCTAGTCTCGCTGCCTGTCGTAATGGAAGGTTACTCAACTTGTGATGCTACAGCGCCTTTGAGAAACACTGGCGAATATCGCTGCATTCGCTGCACCATTTCTTCCATCACACTTGGAAGCTTGGCGGCTGCAGAAAGACCTCTTTAGCTAGTGACGTGTACTTTCCCCCTCTATGCCACTCAGACCAATCATCAGGCGAATCAGCCTCGTTTCTCCAATACCTGCCGGAAGATTGTCGGACATTCAGGATCCCCAGATTCATCGCCTTGATTGTGTCGAAGACATTGTCCAAGCCTCGCGGGTTGATGTTTACGAGATCCAAGCAGTGTAGGTTCGCACCATAATGCTCCAGTAACAGCTTGTTGTTTTGCTGTTGCAAGTTGGCGTTAACAACAGCGAAGTGTCCAGAATATCGTACTTCTACCAACTCATCGAGACTCTCCTCTGTGATATTCGGCACATCTTCATCATTGACGTATCGAACCTTGCACGACAGTGTCAGCTTGTTGACCCTTGGGCCAAATTTGGTACTTTGACAATTGCTTGGAGAGCGTCGAAGCTTTGTCTAGAAGCAAGGTCAGAGATAGTCTCGCCCACTACCTTGCCGAAAGCCCTCCAAGCGAGGTCGCGAAAGTTGTGACAAACAAGGCGGACTTGAAGGGCATATACTGTGATACATTTTCTGACCATGAGCTTTCGCTGCCAGGCCTCCCTGTCGTCCTCGCCGTGGATAGTGGGTGATGTAACCGGATCGACGGCCTCGAGAAGTATTTTCTCTAGGAGCTCTGCGGGTAGCTTTTCAATTAGGCTGGTGGCAGCAGCAGGAGGTAGTGCCGGCGCTGCCATGATGAGCCTGTAGCGCAGCTCGCGTCGTGACATACTGTATGGCGATAATTGACTTGTTGTGGATGTGTCGTGGAGATGCGTCGGCAGTGAGCGGGGTGTGCTACAGGTAATCGCGCCAAGGAGCGTGACGCGACATGGAGTAAAGGTGAAGGTAAGAGTGACTGACAGTGAGATCAGTTTCAGGCAACAAGGTTCTCTCATCGAAACAGAGAGAAAGAGTCCTCGCGGCGAATTTGCTCTGCAAGTTGCGTAGACAGTAAGAAGAGTCCACAGGGCCTTCCGAGGAATAGCAACTCGTCGTTATGTTCTCAACCTCTTCTGGCTACATTGGGAGAACCAAACTCATGGGAGAGTACCAAGCAGATGTGAGATCATGCCAGGGAATGTCTGACACCGCAGATACTGCATACAACTTGAGGCTTACGATCATGTTTTGACAAGCTGTGTTACCAGGGCAGGATAACAGACTGTTGCACAGCATTATGAGCTTAACGAGAGACATGGACTAAACAGTGAGAATAGAATGTATTAGAAGAAGTCAAGCCTTGGCTGCGACTGCGATGGGAAAGGACTGCCAGTACGGCAAACAGCAATTGTGCATGTATGATAGGCTGACTAACGAGGACATGAACAAAGTCCAGCAAAGTCAAGAACACACCGATTCAATAACCCAGCTCTATCAGTGAGGCACTACCACCACCATAAGCGCGAAGCAATGTTCTGGTCCTGCGTGACATTGCAGCGTACGACGGTCGCCCAGCTCAGCCGTGGATGTATCGCAAAACACTTGCTCACGAACAACGCCATGATATGGAAAAACGAAAGATGAACAGTCGTCGTGCAAACACGAACAACTCGGTCCAACTTCTCACCGACAAGCTCACTGCACTGCACCTCGGCCCGATCCCACCTCTCTCAATTCCATCTCGCGTCCATCCCCCCGAGCATACGATGGATATCACACGACAGTGTAAGAGGATGTGTTTCAGGCTATTGGCATCTGCGACTGCCAATTCCACATCGGTCCGCCATCGGGGCCCTGATGTCTCGGCAAGTGGATACGATGGGGCCAGGTACCCGCAGCCCATGGTTGAACGTGCGTTCGCCGATGTCTCGCGTGATGCGGTGGAGTCGAGCAGGACGAAGGATGTAGATGCTAGTCAGATTGGCTTTGAGGCCTCGAGGTACCGACAGGTCTTGCTTCGTGTTGCTGCATACGTATGATCGAGATGCGTTCGGCGTAATGTGTCAAGTTTGAACAGCCATGTTTGTTTGTCTGAGTTGTGGAGTCCGTTCGTCAAGTATTGATAGATGTGCTGTGTCAATGCATCGCTGGTCCAGGTGCTCGGTACGCGCTGTGGTATCAAGTCGAACAGAGGGCGAGAGGACTGCTGTGGATTGTTACATAGGGCTGCACATCCTCATGTCAATCAAGGCAATGGTTGACACTGCATCCACAGTGGCAATGAAACGTGGAGACAAACGCAGCACAGTCGCAAGATCGACTCCCTAGCGAATCCTTCTGCAACGCTTCGATGTATTGCTTCGTCACCTCCCCACAGTCCCCTTCATACACACCAAGATTCCAGAAGGATCAATAGTGCTTCAACGTTCATCCAAGAGCCAAGATCAGCCTAGCCTGTATCTTCAGCCTGCCTCAATTGGCAAACGACGCCTGCAAATCGGGGAAAAGGGAGGGTGTTGCTCGGCGGCTGCATGACTCGGCAATGTGTGAGAGCACAGCAGGTCTGGCAGGATTGTGTGGCCGTAGTCGCCTGTCCGTCCGCATGATGTGAGACAGGGAGCGGTTGCCGTTGTGCAGGGTATGGCAACAGTGGTGGTGGTTGCTCGTTGATACTCGACATTGAGGCCACGGTTGACGAACAAAGTTGTTCCAGCCTTGCCTGTCGCGCATGCTCAGCGCAAACTCGGTCCGGTCGAAGGATATGCAGCCGCAATACAAGCATGCACCTCCTGCATCGAATCCATGCTTCTGAAGCCAAGAGTCCGTTTCATTGCCTTCTCCTGCGCTTTACTGTGCGGTCAATTCGTGCAGTGACGCACGCTGCACTCCTGCGCCCACGTCAGACCCAAGGCAGTTAAGCGTTGATTCTCCTCCACGAAGGTGACCGTGCGTTCGCCCTGCCGCAGGGAAGCCGACCCTTGAATCGCACGGCCACCGTGCGTGATTTCACATGCAAATCTTCTTGGCGGGCCAATCAGAATATTCGGCTGTGCCTCGGGAACTTTACGAGGTTGAGGGTGCTCAATATTACAGCGAGCACGGGCTGGAAATTGATTGAGTGGGATTGAAGGAGGTGGTGGGTAGGCGGGCTGTAGTCCACTTGTGCTGTGCGGTTTCCTGACGTTCATTGCAGGGTGTGCAGACTTTCGCAACATGCAGGTACCTTGCGCTCATGTCAAGGACATGGGTACTTTGGCTTCGCTTTGTCGTGCCGTTGACGTTGACAAGGGTCGCGGAAGTCAAAGGATAATCAAGCGCGTGCTTCACGTACCCACGTGCTGCGTCTTCATTGGTGCAACTTCGGTGAACGACCCGGACCTTTGGTGACATCCTCTTGATTCTTCATCGTTAGTCAAGGTCGATCGAGCTGCTGTGATGCGAGTGGCTTGCAAGTGTGCGTGAGACTATAATATATATACGCTTGTTGAGTGGAAAGAGCGGCTCGCTTGCGGTAGATGTATGAATTCAATGCCTTAGAGTAATTGTGCAAACAGTGTATACTGACATCGGTGAACTCGCCGCTATATGCGATGTCTTCATATGTTGTGAGTCGCACGATTTTTGCGAATCATGCTGCAGTTTATCCGGAGACAGGCTGTGGATGGGCGACGTAAATATTTTTTGTCCGAGCCTCCCAACATAAGCACCACCGCAGACACTGATAGTCGACGGCAGTCCCACACGCAAAATAAAGCAAAGACCAACAAATGAGATCATAGCTTAGAGATAATGCTGCTGAAATGATCGTCAGGTATCACCGCAGTCGGAGGCGGCCGCTATTTCGTAGATCAGATCGAGGGACGCGATGTACGAAAGAGGAAGGTCAATTAGCAATAAGGCCGCAACTCTGTCGGCCAGAAGTAGTCGTGCATTTTATTGTACAATAGCGACCATTCCAGATGGCGATAACCCTTGTCCCGTATGTCCGTCATTTCGTCGTTCCCTGTCTGTAGTGCAAGGCGAATTATCGATACTGTACAGTTGCGCTAATTCTGAAGGTGGTCCGTCAAGCTCAATGATCCAGTTTTGAGGTCTCTCCACAACTTGAATGCTGACGCGCAGCATATACGAGGTTCAGTTTGAGTGGCGAACAGGGTTCATCGATAATCAACCGTTAGTGTCTGGTAAATTGTCGGTGTCCAAGGTGCATGGCAGCTGCACTTATGCTTCTGACGCGTATCGATACACGTCACGTGCCCTTAGCTTTGTTGCGAGTCGTGATGTCCGCCCACGCATCGGTGTCCGATCCATAGGGTACTCTTGGACCACTGGTCGGCAGGGAGCAATGCCTCATGTCTTGGTTGTGCTCTCGGCCTTCAAGGCTCAAGCACCGATCCAGTTTCGCCGTTAATGCTGCGCTTTGTTCCTAAGTCGCAGATTCATCGTGCCCGTTTGTACATCGACTGATCGACCATTGAGGAGCTGCCCTGGTCCCATCTTCGTTTCAACCCGTCCTGAAAGGAGCTGGCAACAACCTCCTGCCACATGGTTGGGGTGACGTAAGATGGATTCGCTGCGTAACTTGAAGACGGAGGGAGTTGACCTGGAGTTCCTTGGATGCCGCTTTGCTGTGGTGAAACACTTGGCAGTTGATAGTTCGGCGAATTGGGATCCTGAGGACGCATGTCGTAGTTCGTGCCTGAAGGTGGGGGTCTTAGCGGCGGGGATGACGAGGAGGACGCGGTAGGGGGAGGCGTACCAAAGGCTACATTCCACTGACTACCAGATATTAGTACGAGGTTTCGAGGTGTGGATGATTTCGACAGCTTACTCAAAGATGCGTTGCGGGTTCCACTGTACGTTTTCCTGCATTTGCATAGCTGCATTTGCTTGAGGCGCACGTTGACCAGATGCCATCATGACCAGAGACTGAGCTACAGGAGAGTCAGTCTTCGAACCGAGGTCGGACGCCGATATTGGTGGAGTGATGGGGTGGGCATGGTAGTTGATCTGACCTGGTTGTTCTAATGGCGACGGATGACTTGGGTGACGAGGTCGGTAGGAGCCTTGGTTGCTTAAGGGGCTTGATTGGGGCGCCACTTGTGGACTTCCGAATGGGAACGTTGGCTTCAGCTCGAAGGACTTCGTGGTATCCGCAGAAAAAGCCTGGCGCAAGCTGTTGACCTGCGCTTGCATCTCAGGCATTGGCCAAGAAGGAGCACAAGCCTCCAAAACACGCATATGCCTCACGAAGAAGTCGCGAGCGTCCCGGTTGATGTCAGGGTCTGGACAGGTGATCGCGACCTAAAAAATTAGCTGATGCACATAGATGTACGATTGTGGACTTACGAGATGCAGCATAGTGCAGGTAAGAACTGCGTAGATCGTGAAGCTCATTCCGCGTAGCATGCACAGTAAGCCAGGCATACCGTAGGTCTTCAAAATCGCCTCCTGCAGCTTGCACATTGTCTTCGCAGCCGAATAGCATGTCATCATGTGTTGCTTCCAGATACCGTCATACGATTCTGCTACTGCATTAACTTGCGGCCTGAAATGCATGACGATGGCCAACGCCTGATAGCTATGCAAGTTTGCAAGATAGTGCGACGGAATCCAAGGGGCGGAGTTGTCTGGCGGGTAAGAGATCTGGAGATCCTCGGGCAATTCTCGCTGCCAAAGAGAGAAGTCGGCGTTATGAGCGACGAAGGCTGGGTCCAACGCCCAGTCCGGAGTCTTCTTGCGTAGCTTGCCATACATCAGGGCTGATAGATATACATTCTTTGCGATCCGGATGTACTGGGTGAATTGCCGGGCAACCTGATATTCTGTAGGGTCCTGGCCGGGTGTCGGTCTTGGCATCTCGAAGTCCACGGTGTCCAGATCGACGCTGTAGTCGTAACGTCCTGTCATCTCGTAAGTGACGAACCGCCCAGAATGAAGAGATCGTTCTTACCTTGAGGACCACCAATCATGGCTTCGTATACAAGACACATCTGCCAGACTCGTGTTTTGGCGACACAGTCGTGAGCTGTAGATCCACAGGACTTGCCCATCTGGTGAGTGTCGTAATGTTCGTGAAGCTCCAAATCCTTCGCCATGGCAGTGAGGCCGACCACTGCCATCCATGAACGCCAGAAGTAACCGCGCTTTGGTGAGCCCTCTCGTGCCTTGAGCAAGAGAACCATTCCTTGCATGGTGCTCAATCTCGATACATCTTTGAAACTTTCTTCATGTTCTGCAATATGTTAGCACTTGAGTACAAGGCTCCGGTAGTGACAACTGACTGGATGCAAGAGCGAGCCATTTATTGCCTTCATCAACGTCGCCCAGCATCATAGTGGAGCACGCAAAGATGGCTTCAAGCATGAGTGGAGAAATTGAGTCGCGTGCACTCTGCCACTGTTGGTAGAAGTACGATTTGTTGACGACTGGCACGTAAGGGTGGATGTTGGTGAAGAAGTAATCGAAGTAGTGCAGTGCTTGCTCCTCTGCCGGCATCATTTCTGGCGGGATGCGAACGATGTGGTCCAGGCTGACCGAAGCTGGAAGCTGGATCTCGTACTCTTCTTGCGCGGGTGTTTCTGCCAGCGCCTTCTTTTGGTTGGTGATGTAGGGTGCAATGGCGGTGTGATCAATCTTAAGCTCACCCAAAGCATCCGTCAGGCTAGAAACGGACTCGCTTCTCCAGTGAGGCTCCGATTCGGGTGGTGTCATCACCATCGCTGGCGCCGTAGCTGACGATTGCGAGTAGGCCTGCTGCGGTGGGTAGCTCATAGTTTGCTGCGGTTGAGACATGGCGGGGTATTGCATGGGGTCCTGAGCTTGCGGGTCGGAGTAAGGTGACGGTTGATACATTCCAGAGACTGGTGTTGGAAGGTTTTGTGGCATCTGGTGAGGCATGATGTGCGGCATTGATTGATGACGCTGGTAGTCATGTTGAGAATGTGCGCCTGGCTGCGCGTACTCCTCGGGCCTTGGTTCCAACTCGAAGGTTTGCGAGTTTCCATTGAAGTCTTTATCATAGCTGACAGTGGGTGGAACACAGTTGAGCTTGAGACGAATGCATGCCGCACATGGCCAGGCATTGGTTGTCGCAGCGTCGCACTTGATCTTGCGCCGGCGACAGCCTTCACAAGCTCTCATTACTATACAGAGTCAGCAGCGCAAGACGTATAATGTTGGTTGTTGCGCACCTTTGAGGCGCTTGTGCCTGTTGTGCTCGTCGACGAAGACATAGTCTGTTCGGCGCTGTCAGTCAAACCTCCCTACACATCAGCAGCTGACCGCGCGCGCGCAACTCACTGCGTTGGTTCTCACGGGGCGCCAGTGTCGGCGGCGCGAAGGTGAAACTCTGCATCTGTGCCGTTTGAGGCAGCAATGGCCGTCCTGACGTCTCTGGCATGCCGTCGGTCTGTACAACGGTGCTGCTGGCGTTGGTGGTTGCGATCGCGGGGTTGGCGGCGGTCCGCTAAGTGGACGAGGTGATGGCGGTCGCCAGCCAATCGCAGGGCGCTCTTAGGCTGTGCTAGATCTAGGCCGCTGACGGGGGCAGTCAAAAGTCGAGGGGTTCCAAAGTTCAGCTGAAAGCTGTGGTAAGGCCGCCCCAAGCTGCTAATGTATACTCTTACTGCGGGAGCGAAACCTTCGCAGCGCCGGGCAATGTTAGGTTATACGGCAGATCAAGGCATATAGGAGCCTAGGTGGAGTCGACGTCTGGCATGCCGGGGTTTCGAGGATCGAGGGCAGCAGGTTCGCAGTGTGGTTCACGCGTGCAGTGGCGCCTGTGTGCAGACTACGAGTGTTTGAAGGGGCAGATGCAGGCCGGGCGGGCGAGAATTAAACGAACGCCCTGTCGTGAGGAGACGATGGATGCGACTTGCAGGAGCGTGCCGCAGCACCTGGGAACTGCCGTTAGGGTGCTGTGGGGGTGTCTAGCGGTGGGCCGTAGGGGTGTGCTGGCTCTCTTCTTCTGGTAAAGTGGAGATTGAAGAACAAGAGTTTCCGGAAAAGACTCGCGACTCGCGATACGCTGGAGGAAGGCGCTGCTATTATGACGCCGAAGGCAAACGTTTGACAGCATGCTGCCTGTCTCGTTGCACGGCGACACAAAGCTCTCACTCAGCACCTTAGACGCAGACCCTTTCAGCAGCTGTCCTTCTCGACGTACGTACGTCTGAAGAACCAAGACATCAGTGGCGGGTGCACTGGTTGGTTCGTGCGGCAAGAAATTCAGAGCTACATTGCCGCCCGTTAGACGTCTCATACACGCGGGTTCGAGGGACTCCATCTGATAGGCGATTACGAGGAGCCGAGTCGCGGTCTCCGTCTCCGTCTCCAACAACTTTGGTTGTTCCTCAGGTGTCAATGCCATTTGCCTTCAGAGTGGAACTTGCACATGGCATGGCTTCGAAGCCTTCCATGGTTGACCGCACTGCGAACGGCATGGTGGGCCTGCACTTAGAGATTGCACCTCGCTTGGTGCTAGCCTCGATGACGAATACCTATGCCCTACCCAGGACTTAACAAAATGTAGAGATCATCAAGGTAGACCTGTAAAGGGGTAGAAACGTTGTTTGTGTGTCTGTGTCTTGTACGACCACGGTGGCCCGAGGCGAAACTGACAAGGCCAAGCAGGAGAGGTTGATGGCGTCCACGTTGCCTTGCAGGTGTGTGCTTCGGCTGCTCAGCGCATCCGTCGGTCACGTCTCCACGATCTGAGATTCGATGTCGTGTTTGACAGAGCTTTTCCGCCTGGTTGGGCATGAAGATGATCCCGCCTGCACTTGTGGCAGAACCATGGCTGAATTGGGGTGCATTCGTGATGTTACCTCGGCGAATTAAAAGCGGCAATGGATGCAGGGCTCAGACGGCAAGCGCCTCACCATCGAGGATAGCCCACATAAATGATATTTCTCGAAGTCACAGCTTCTGCTAAACGGACGCTTACCATGCGCCTCCACGAGTGCAAGTTTGGTAGCGACATCTTGCTAGAACGGGACTACATGAACCGAACACG
The DNA here is from genome assembly GCA_021642125.1 of Nothophoma quercina. Classification (NCBI taxonomy): domain Eukaryota; kingdom Fungi; phylum Ascomycota; class Dothideomycetes; order Pleosporales; family Didymellaceae; genus Nothophoma; species Nothophoma quercina. The sequence continues at coordinate 164,894 of JAKIXB010000035.1, read as the reverse complement.
GCCCCATGACTTTGCATGGAGCCTTCAAGCGATGATTGCTGGGCTGCCTGCGAAGGCTGACTGTGTATGTACCAAGCTGCCGGGCCTGGTCTCATGACTGCTGTTTGCAACAACGCTGCGGCTGATCAACCGGTGTGCCCCGCTAAGGGGTGAGATTTGGGCGAGGACAACTGCTTGGTCCAGAAGATGCTTTGACAGCATCGTTGTCATGACAAGGTTGTTCCATGAGCTTAAGAACGCCCCCAATAGGTCACATTGACATCGCCATGTCAACTCCTTTTCTCGAGTTATATGTTCGATAGGCATGTGATCTGGTATGATATCTTGCAAACTGAATGCGATATCTGGTCGGCTGCTCCCGCGACCAAGAATGACGGAATTGTTGCACATTCGGCACGTGTGCGGCCAACCACATCGCTGGCACTGCAGACCCGGGTACTTGGGCAGGGGTCTCTTCGGCGAGACCGCGTTCCTGAACGTGCACAGGGAAGCCTGGCTGCAGAGATCATCGAAAACAGGTCAACAGTCGTGTTATCTTGCCGCTGCACCCTCAGACTGCGAGGCGGTTCCACATGTCGCCGCGGAGGACACGGGTAAGCTTCGATGCATCTAGCGGCAGAAGCTGTCAACTGTCGTCCCTAACGCATGAAGTGCATGGAAGAGCTTGGCAACACCTGATGGGATGCTTTCCCAGCTGAGCACCCTAGTAAGCCATATTGGCCAGGGTAAGGGTAGCTTTCAACGTCGTGCTGAAGGTTGCAGAAGATGCAGAGATTTGGTCGACACCAAGCTTCAGCGCGTCAGCCGCTCAGAATCATTGATGAGCAGTCTGGAACTTACATCTGCCCTTGTTTCTACTGTCCATGACGAAAAAGCTGCGAAGAAGGACCGTCAAAGCGGCAGGATTGTACGGTGTGAGAAGCGAAAGCAATAAATGACTTGCAGGAGGTTTCCGGTGATACTCGAAGGAAGCGCTAGGCAAGCTTTGGCGTGCTGAGGGTGTGAATAACGTCGACCCCACAAACCTTGAATGTCCCCCTGTATCAAGCGAGTAATTTGTCGGGAAATTATTGGCATCCGTATTGATAAGTGGCTTACTTGGCTGCTGCCGTCGGCCGTTTGGTCGTCGTAGTGGAGTTGCCAATCGTTAAGGTGAGCTGACATGTCCCGCCTGCCTTTGCCGGTACAGGATGGAAACTGCGATGACGAGCACGCTGCTTTGGTGGGGTGTCTTGGTCTTGGCAGTGGTTCCTTGCACAAAAAATGTGACAACAACGGCAACGGCACCATCACCTGCAGCCACATTCTGTAACAACAGTCTGCAACTAGATTGATCCCTACATCCTACACGCAGACGTTCACAGCTTGGCGCAGAAGCTGTTGCAGTCACCATGGATCTCGACAAGGACAACGCGAACCCCACCATCTTGAACCCCTCTGACTTGCCTTCTCGCCGGCGTGGATCGAACGTGGGCAAGCGTGATGATGGAGGTACAGGGCTATTTGATGACTTGATCCCACGATACAATTACCTGAGCGACCCCTTCGACGACCCTGTGTCGGCCAGTGACTCTGACGATGACGTTGTTGAGAACATCGACGAGCAGGAGATATATGGTATGTATTACATACCAGACCAATGCAGAGAACGATGGCCTGACCGTGGCACGACAGACCTCATCTCCACTATCTCTGATCCTGAGCATCCGCTGTCGCTAGGCTCACTAGCTGTCGTGAATCTACCAGACATCCATATCCTGCCCCCTGTCTCCCCTCTATCGTCTATCAGCACGGTCGTCGTCGAGATCACGCCAACTATCACGCATTGCTCGCTAGCTACCGTGATTGGTCTGGGAGTACGCGTCCGGCTCGAACAAGCCTTGCCTCCCCGCTTCCGTATCGACGTACGCATCAAGAAGGGCACACACAGCACAGACGAAGCGGTCAACAAGCAGCTGGGCGACAAAGAGAGAGTGGCAGCTGCACTAGAGAATGGGACGCTCATGGGCGTGTTGAGGAAGATGCTTTCCACTTGCGAGTAGACGGATCATACAGCTCGCTGAATACTACGCATGAACGAAGACACAACGATAGCAATCGACAGAAAGACATCAGCATACCTCCGTGTGGAGGCGAGATTCTCTGGACTGCACTTTTAACGTTGTGCGCCAAGCTCCTGCCTCGCTGGCAGACCGGCAGGCCCGTCAGAGCCGTTCAAACGACGCTGAACGCTCTGATCAGACTCACTTGACGCAAGAAAGCCACGTCAGTATGCCTCTGGCGACCGCAAGTCAACAAGTCGCTCGTCAACTTCTGCTGGTTCACCATGCTCAAGCCATGCTGACTGTACAATTGATCACGAAGTTGGAACCATAAAAGAAGAAGATGTGGTTTGTGTTATCAGAGGAGGTGTACACCTTTGTCGAGACGCTGTTACAATTGTTCAGTCTACCTGAGCGCCACGTTGACTCAATGGCGATCGTTCACGTGCTCATGATCCCACGTACAAGTTACAAAATCCATCAGTATTAATCATTCAAAGCTCTCCTCTTCACTTTGACATCTCTGTCCTCATCCCACTGCTCATTGATCGGTTGAGTGTATCATTCAGGGAGTATGTGTAGACGGTATCTCCTAGACGGAATGTCTGCTCACACCTTGTTGATCCTTGCACATGCTTCCAGGTCACACGTCTGCACCGGATCTTGCTCAGCTTTGTCGTTCGGTCTTGCTTGCAGCAAGACCGGACCACTGTCTAGGCGTCACAGACAGTCGTGTGCAGTACCTTGTATTTGAGATTGGTGCAGCACGTTGGCCAGTTATACTCCAAAGTGAACACCCCCGAAATTATAGTGTATGTGGTTTCCGCCTGGTCACTCCTCCACACGCAATCATGGATCCCAGGTTTGGCCCAAGCAGCGACAGCTTTCCTGCATGCATGAATGCCTGGATCCTGCTCGCGACTGCCAGTTTTCGCTCACATCCATGCTGCCATTCGACTCATAAGCCTCATTACGATGTAAGAAACGGCTGGATCACCAAATATGAGTCCCATCTCAACATTCCCTCCCGAAATCTTGGCAATTATCCTTCTGGAGGCCGTTGGCGACGCCATTCCCCCATCTGGATCGACGACGGAGAGATCATGAAGCACAATGCAGGATTGAGGTTATTCGATGAGTTACGCCGTCGTGAGCTTGAGCACATCAGGGATAGCAAATAGTCATAGGGTCCGATCGAACGTTCCTCGAGCCTACTATGTCTCACACATCCGAGCCAATGTAAGAGGTATAGTGTACCTTACACTGAGGGGTGTACGTATGAGGGCCTAAAAGCTTAAGGGTTCACAGAGATAATCATTATCTGTTAGGAGCTCCCAGGAAACGCCATCGAAGTGTGCTACCTGTCCGACCAGGCAATATCTCCTGCGCGTCATAGGCATTTGATAGGTCATGAAGACGATCTTGACAAAGTCAAGCTGCCTCATCACGAAGACTACAATGGTCACTTTGGGCTGTTCGTCGTTCCCAAAGCTCTGGTTCGATCTGGACTGACACCTTGCGCACCCGACCTGGCATTACAATATAGGATCACCACACGATCCGGACCTGGGCAAATCCACAAATTGTCGAAAAGATCCGTAAGAAAGTTGCCCACCTTACTCTCAGGCATAACTACAACAGATCCCGAACGAGGTTCGCATCGTACGAGAAAATGCGCATCACGAAGGCTACGTTCCCGGCTTCGCGATTGCTGACGATCAATCAAAAGAACTACAACCGCTATGGCAAACTTGAGAGCATTGGAGATCCGCCATGTTTAAGGCGGCTCTCTCTCGCCTATCTATGGAGCATTCCGGGACCTGCCTCAACTTATCAGCCAGTTTGGGGAGGGCGTCGACGAGCTGACACTACATATGTCCAACGACACCATCGAATCTCACTATGGCTGGTGCGGGTTTCTTGCCCAAGTGCTCGAAGCTGTCAATGGCCCGAGTGTCGACACTCTCAATATCTACTTCACAACGAACGAGATGTTGACAACGTTCTTGAGATGGTTCGAGCTACCGTGGACGGGACTTTGACATGTTCGATGGCTGCGAAATCAGGTTCCTAACTGTGATTAGACCGCCGAAGAGCCATGGATCTGCTTAAAGCACCACGAAACACCACCACCGAATCCCTCCAAGATCCCAGCATCGAAGCAAATTCCGGTGACTGAGATGTTTCACGAGATGCTCCGCTTCCTTGAACATCACGCGACAAAAGCCAAGAGTCTCTCGCTTCAATTGACTCAGTCACTTACATACAGAAGCATCATGGAATTTACGAAGAGCTTATCGTTCGACACAATACGCATACAACAGGGGTCGACTATGACCTGGGCCTAGGCACCAGAGAAAATAGGGAATGGTCACTATGTAGATATTATATAAGACTTGAAGATTGATGCGCTGTCAGGAATCGCGAAAGAGGTAGTTCTCATGCCACCTGCTCTGGCGGACGCTATGGAAAAGCTTGCGAAATCGAGATACAAGACTGGGTAGCATCTTCTACGTACTTCTGGGCCGTAGATGGACTACGAGCATAAATTGATGCAGTTACAGTCTTCAGAATTGCTCAAGCGCTAAACAGGCCTAATTTGAATTGAATCCACTCTCAGTGTCAAGATTTTGTATAGCTGACGTAGACGTTGAAGCCGGAGGAGCAGTTGAGAACAGTGGACTGGGGAACCCCCCCCCCCCCGGTGTAGTGGAAGCTTGTGATAAAAGCGCAATGTTGAAGTACGTTAATATGTGCGCACTCTTGCCTTTCAACATTGGGTGCCCCAGATATTGCTGTGGGGAAGATGTATAAGTTTGAGTAACGGTCATGACGGGTCCTTGTGCACACGCTGAGATCAGGCGAAACGTCGTGATGGCAAGATTGCTTGAAGGGAAAAGCTTAGACTCGTGAATGTACGATGCATTTAATCCTCGAGGTGCATCACAATGTTGAAGGTAGCTATCTTCAAGGCAGAAGTGAATCTGGAGTGGTAATAGTTCACGTAAACGCGAAAAAGAAGACGTTCGGGCGGTGGAATGATAGAAGGGATGCTTATATACAACATTTTATGTTTCATGTAGACAGGTGCTGGCAAGCAGATGAGTGAGGGTGAGTGTAAGATCTCTTCTACGTAACGCAATGCAATCTCATCAATGACATCCAGTACAAATGACGAAACCCTGTCTTCAAATCATCGTAGAACCGCCGTTCAGAATCAACATCATACTGCCTCACTGCCATAGTCTTGGTTGCTTGCATCGGACTTAGTCGCCATAGTTTCACTCGGTCCCTGTATTCGAAGGTAGAGATTGCATCTGGGATTATATGCTAAAATTCGGCTCGTACTCCAGCTTTGAACTCTATCCTGGTCATACCTGCAGCGAACTTCGTGCAAAAAACTCGCATATGGATCCTATCCAATCCCTGAAAGTGTTGAAGATGTGAGAGACGTTTCCTGTGCGGTACATTTCTGGATCATCGATATCGCAGGCATTGATACGAAACATCCTGACGGCACGCATTTGCACTGGGTATGATTCGTCCAGCCCTGCGCTTCAGTTTTCGTATCACACTTGAAGATATTGGGAGAAAAGGGTAGCACGCCTGTTTCCGCGTAGATCGGGCGGCAGGTTAAGAGCCAGCGCTAGTCAACTATGACTGTACGGCTACATTAAAGGAGTTAGAGTAGACAACACAGTGGCGAATACGGCTTAATTATATGAGTACTATCTGTAGTTTCCTAATTAGGTAACGTGTGACGCTTAAGGAGCAAAAGGAAAAGTAAGAAGAAATAGTCTCCAGGAGAATTATGCTTACAAATATTACAAAACAGCATTTAAAACACTTCTAAGATGGATACCTATAAGCCCCTATCCCTAGGAATAGGCTACTACTTTTTATATAATCTTTCTTTGATTTTAATCTAGATTTAATCTTTTGAGGAAGTAGATATCCTTTGATACATGCAGCCGTAGTATGGTCGCTTTTAGTCCTATAGTACGACTGCAGCACGGCTCACACCTTTACTACAGACTGCCTGCTTACCTGAACCGTAGTACGCTACGGCTACGGGCAGTAGTACGGACTGTTGGAAGCGCTGTTAAGAGCAGATAGAACTCATGCGTTGTGCCGAACCACTTTCGTGAGACTTCCACCCTTCCGTCTTCAACCTCTCCGAGATGGATTACTTGGTCGCCTAGCACGAACGAAAAGGTGCGGTTTCTGAGCTCAGTTGACAGACCTAGGAGTGGTGACTCGATAGCGTTCCGCTCATACCTGATCTGCGTAAGTGGTGTTTCTCAAACCGCTATTGATCTAACTCTGGACCTATTTTACGATTGTATGACTCTCTTGAGGCTTTAGGTCCAACAAAGTCGTAGTAGGGTCAAGCAAGGTCGTAGCTGGGTTACGGTAAAGCACCAAGGGGTACCTCATGGCAGGCGGACTCCATGTTGTGTGGTTGAGGGGACAAAGAACGTGGTCTTGACTGCCAAGCAAGATGTGTCAAGGATTCATCGTTGAGCTGTCAGCGGCAGAGCTGATCATTCGCTAAAGACTATGGTGAGAGAAGCTCTGCGTGCTGAGTGGCAAGTAAAGGCAAGTCCATTGAAAAAACAACATCGAACATGAATGCTTGGCTCTATGACCAAAAAGATGGGCAAATACTATTATACGTTCAGTAATTTGCAACACTGTAGCTCTACAACTTCGACTTGACATCCTCTGGCTTCGCTACCTCAACCAGGGTCTTGCCAGTGTTCTTGCCTTCAAACAGTCCTACTAGCGCACTTTCTGCTTTCGAAATGCCACCTGGGATGATGGTCTCTTTCCTCTTAAGCTTGCCCTCTGAGAGCCATTGCGCAAGCTCTTTCCTTGCGGCGGCGTACTTGTCGGCGTAATCGAAGACGACAAAGCCCTGCATCCGGATGCGCATAGAGATGATCATAAGGTAGTTCTGCATTGGTCAGCTCTCTCACACGGCCACAAAAATAGCAACATCACTCACCGAAGGACCTTGCGGCTTCTTGTTGTTGTACTCGCTGATCGCGCCGCACATGACGAAACGAGCGAAGGGCTTCGCCCGCGCAAGTGCCATATCCAAAATCTCTCCACCAACATTGTCGAAGTAGACGTCAATGAGGCCCTTCGTTGCCGCCCTGAACTTATCCTTGAACTGCGGGTCCTTGTAGTTTAGCGCCTCATCGAAGCCTAGCTCTTCCTTCAACCATGCAACCTTGCTATCCTCACCAGCAAGACCGAGCACTTTTGCGCCCTTCAACTTCGCAATTTGCCCAACAACACTCCCCGTCGCACCAGCAGCGCCAGACACAACAACGAAGTCGCCAGCCTTGACCTGACCCACCTCCGTGATGCCAAAGTACGCCGTCAACCCGGTCATACCAAGGCAACCCAGCGCATCAGTTGGCACAGCACCACTCGGCAAATCTAGCAGCTCAACTTCCTTCTCTTTCAGCACCGCATACTCCGACCATCCGCACATGCCACTTGCGTACGTGCCGATAGGGAACTTCTCACTCTTCGATGCAACGATCAGACCGATACCGCTGCCGCGCATCACAGCGCCGATCTTGACGGGTGGGATGTAGGATCGTGTTGGGTTCAGCCAGCCACGCATTGCGGGATCCAAGCTCAAGTAGAGGGTTTGGAAGAGGACTTCGCCATCTTGGAGGGAAGAGGCGGAGGGGACGGAATGTTGCTGCGGTTCGAAGGTCTTGCCGGCGATAATGGCGTCCTGTGGCCTCTCCTTGAGGTGGACGGATGTGTAGGATGTGTAGGATGGCATTTTGATGGTATGGCGAGATGGTTTCAATGTGGTTTCGATGATCTGTTGGCCGTTTCCAGATGACTTCACGTGCCAAGCTTCAAGGTGAGGGGAAGTTGAGGTTAAGGCAAATGGTTGAAAGTTCCAGACAGAGGACGTGTGCAACTTATGAAGACACTTTCTAACTTTCGGCGGTATCTACGGATTGCGTTACTTGTGCCGGCAGCGCCGTTCGTGGGGTTGAATCGCGGAGAAGGCGAGCCTCGGAGACCTCGGTACGGCGCTACTGCTCGATTAGAATAGCGCCCGTGAAGTCGCACTCAGCCTCATTCATCCATAGCACAACGGATTGCTCATACATCAGCTCTGAATCCGCCAGCACGGCGAAAGGTGGACCTACGTCCTCTGATTGACAAACGAATTTAGCAAGGTTGCCTTTAGGGACTTGCGCTTCAGCGCATTACGTAGAGCAGCGACAGACGGCTACGATACCACGTACTCGTCGCATCTGGGCACACTGTAACGCTTCGTATTCAGCGGCACTTCGAATAACATTCCAGCGACTAGAGACGAGTCGAGCACGACTTCGATGGGATCGTGTCGTGCGCCCATGATTCAGACTGAGGGAACGTCAGCCGCCTCTTGAAACACAGTATCTCTGCACGTCAATGTGAGCCTCTTCTCCTCTCACTGGCTACGCTAGTGGGATGGAGTCGGAATATCTGAGGACCAGTCACCATGATTGACCTGGTATGGGAGCAGGGTTCTCGTGGCCGTCTTGTTGAAACGCCCAGGCATGAAACATCATACGGAAACATGTAGAGTGCTGACAGATAGCGTAAAAGTGACATCGCTATTGTGCCCCACAACAACCAGAATGTTGTTCTATCGAGATCCGTTTTCTTGATAATCGGCAACATCACACTCATTATCATTCAGTAGCATCGCTCATGCAGATCAGCCAGGACTAATCGCGCAAATTCAAACCTCCCCGACACTAAGCACAACTTCACACCCACCATGGACACCATCAAGCTCTTCAATCTCACAGCAACAATCATGGCCGCTATCATAGCACCCTACAGCACCACTAACGCCTCTTCACCATTAACCCCACGCCAACTCTCTCATACCGGACCCTACGATCCCGTCATAACCTCATCTCCCCTCCTTGCAAACCACACAATCTACCAGCCCGCTAACCTCACCGCGATCACCAAGGCAGCGCCTGTTGTTGTATGGGGCAACAACGCCTGCAACGCCACTACATCCACCGACCCCTACGCGACTCTAAACCTCGAACTAGCATCCTGGGGCATGCTGATCCTATCCTGCGGCTCGCCCGTTTCTGCCTTCTCAGCGCTGGCTCAGCACGCCGGCGCAGCGGGAGCATGGAAGAACGTCAGTAAAGAGGTGGGTGTGCTAGGCACATCCTGCAGCGGAGTTGGTCTGTACAGCGCCTCCCGACATCCGGGTGTGCTGAGTCTCGCGATCCTGGACACAGACTCAGGACAGGGAGAGAGGGGGAGTACGGAGGAGGCGAGACAAGCGGCGAGCAGTACGACGGTACCGGTTTTTTACTTCTCGACTTCTACGTCTACCGGTCTGGTGTCTCTCGATGCGCCAGCGGGCGTGAGGAGTGACTTTAATGCCGTGGCGAAAGGCGTGCTGAGTTGGTTTGGTGTGCTGCCTGGCGCGGACATTGGTGACATGTTAAATGAAGGAGGCGCGGGAAAGTTGGGCCGGGCGACGAGGTTTTGGGCGCAGTGGATGGTTGCTGGGGAGCAGGAAGGCAGTGGGTTCTTTGTGGAAGCGGAAGGTGCGGAGAGTGAGGGGTGGACGGTGATGAGGAAGGGGTTAGATGTACTTTCTTCTTAGAAGGTGTTATGAGGATCATTTGTGAGTCGCCGTGATTGTAAGTGATTTTGGATTATTTTGCGATATGGAACACCGTTGACGCCAATCGATGCTGCGGGTTCGTTAAGGGGTTCTACTCTTCCATTGCGTCGCCGTCTTCACCCTCCTCCTCCTCTTCTTGTTCGCCCCACCACAGTGTCGGACCCAGACCTGCCTGATTCATCGAGCCCTGAAGTATTGTTAGCTTATCAAGAGCCCTCCAATCCAGTTCCGAGACTTACAATGACCCTCCACGCAGTCCCCCGCTCATCAACAACCTCTCCCTGCTCATTGCGCTGCTCGATCGTCGGCCTCTGATCAATCCACTCCTCCTGCTCAACCCTGAACAGCACAGGCTCTCCTTTATCCAGAAACAGCTCGGTGCCATCCGAATTCCACACCCACACATTTTCGCTCTTCTCAAACCTGCTATTCTCGAAAAGATTTTGCCACGGCACAAACACCTCACTCGTAAAATCGAGATCAATCACAATGCCGTCCGGCGCACTGCTCTTGATGCGACCATAAATGATTTCTCCACGAAATGGGCGGAAGACCGCGAGTCGGAACTCAGCGTTGATGTTGACGAGGCCTGTGCCGTGGCCGATTAGGCCTTCGGTGGCGGAGAGAAGATCCCACAGCGCGATGCAGAGGCCTACCCCAGGGACGATTTTGTTGCTGTATTTGGTGTTTATGGCATCTTTGATAGCCTGGGCCGAGGGCTTGCCGAAGTCTTGGGGTTTGAGCTGGATTAGGTCTTGTATCGTGCTCTGGAGGAGATCAGTATCGACAGACAATACATATTTGACAGAGATTTTCATGGAACGAAGCCAACAGTTCAAACGTGAGAATCATAATACGTAAATCCGACGGGACTACAATATATAGATACTTGATCTTTGTTGCGGCGCACCGCGTACATGTGACTTGCGCACGGTGCAGTGAAGGGACTGATGTCGAAAAACGCTCGAGTCAAGGGCCACTTACAAGAATAAACATGATGGCGACGTTCGAGGCTTCATGCTACGTTCTTTCGACGGGAGAACAAATATAACCAGGACTTATGTCACCGCAGCATCTCGGTGGTGACTGAGAAATGCTGTTCGGCGAATGACGGTTCTTTCTGTCCGCAAAAAGCGCTAGCGCTATCGATAAGCTTTTCTTGCAGCTGCTGATCAGCGCGTCTCTCATACCAGCTTCTTGTGTCATTTGCTCTTCGCTTCTTTTGTTTGTATCCTTCCGTTGTTGCTAGCGCATAGCATGTGAAGACACGGGTTTCTGAAGTCCTGCACTTCACCCACTACAACACAACATGACGTCGTTCAAGTTTCCACCACCTCCTCCACCGCCGCCAAAAGCTGCCATCAACGATGCGCAGCCGAGCTACGCGAGCCAACGAGGCGGACCAAATCGAGGCAGAGGCGGTGACAGAGGGAGAGGGGGCGACCGGGGCAGAGGAGGGGGCGGTCGTGGTCGAGGTGGGAACAACATTGGGCAAGGACGTGGTAATGCGCAGATTGGGAGAGGGGGGTCAAGAGGCGGTTATGGAAACCATGGAGGGAACAACCAGAGCCAACATCAAGCCGCGCAGCCGCAATCGAGTGCGCCAAATGCTTATAACGTTTCCACCTTTACGAACCACACGCAAGCGCAACCCCAGATGAAACCGCAAGCATTTGCGCAAGCCATGCCGTTCATGCCTCCGCAATACCAACACTCTCCTCCACCGGTGCAAACGCAAGCAACACCACGCTACTCGCCCACTCAGCAGGCGGGCCAGAAGCGCAAGCGCCCTGAACATAGCAACAATGTGCCCTCATTGCCACAGCAGAAGCCACAGTCAGGCCCGAAGCCTCCACGAGCAAAGGCTGCAGCGCCTCCACCAGTACCGAGCTTTGGGTTCTCCCTCCCGACACCCTCGGCGCACCACGCGCCCGCATCTAAAGCGAACAGCAAGCGAGATCAGAAAAGACGCGTGAACTTGGGTCTGAGTGAGCAGAATGTGATGGAAGGAAGCAGCGATGAAGAGGACATTGACGAAGAAGCAGCCTTTGCTGAGAAGGTCAAGATTGAGGGTGTCGCATTCGAGCACAACGGGGAAATGATTTCGCTGCAGACGGCAGCAGACGTCCAGTCTTACATCAAAGACAGGCGGAGAAACTTCCCTACACAGCAGAGGATATCCGAGAAAGCTCAGGAAGCGGCAGCGAAACGCGAGCAGGAGCTTGAGTTCCTAGCACGGGTTAAGGGCAGACCCAGGAACGCAGCGGTAGAGACTAAACCAGCCAAACCGCCAAAGCCTGAGCGAAAACCGAGAGAGGCAGACAGCAAGAAGCAAGCAGAGCTCGCAGCCCTACGGAAGAAACTCCATGAAAGCATGCTCAAGAAGCACCACCAACCTCCCAATCTCCTCGGCGCCGGCTACGAAAGCGAAACAGATTCCGACGCCGAAAGCTCTATACTATCCGAATCCTCCGTCGTTTCCTCCTCTGAAGAGTCCTCTGATTCTTCCTCCGAAGACAACGACGATGGGGAAAGCGACAGCGACGCGCCTCCAGAACCCACATCCTCCAAATCCGCACCCGCACCCATCGCCATACCACCCCCGGCTCCCGTCTCAGCACCACCGAGTCAAGTATGCAAAAACTGGGCTAGAAATGGGCGATGTAGGTTCGGCAAGGGGTGTCGGTGGGCGCATCCACCGGGCGATAAAGGGGAGAAGAGGGAGGGGAAAGAGAAGAGGATGGGGCTTTTTGAGAAGATGGTGGAGCAGGAGCTGGAGAAGGCGGATCGGATGGCGCTGGACGCTATTAAGTATCTGGGACAGCATGGATTTTTGGGATAAGCATGTTGTAAGACATGCAAATGCAATTCAAGGTGAGGTGGTGGTATTAGATCACTCGCCAATCACGTATGTACACCCCGATGGGCCGACCCATACTTCGTGCAATCTCTTTGCGTCGACGTCCCATCTCTCGCCTACTCCGAGGGTCTCCTTTTTTGCATCTGGGTCATTGGGGTAAGTCATGGTCAATGATCCATCTAAAATCAGATGTGTTGTCTTGCCGCTGTGCTTATGCGGTGGGTAGTGCGCGTTCCTGCACAGGGTCAATCTACATGGGTAGATGGTACGGTATCCTTGGACTTACGGTCCATCCGTCCATGTGAAGACGTGATCGAAGCCCCATGAGCGCACTTCGGCCTCTGCTTCTCTGCGTGACTTCGGCATGATTGTGGAGTGTGATCTGCAATGTAGCACAAGCGGTGACAGAACTTGTAAAGTAGATGGTTGGATAAATTGCCTCGGGCCTGTAGTGATTACCAAGGGTGAGTTGTGCCTAATGCTCTTCATCGAAGACGCAAATGCAATGTCTTGAACGCCTCATGTGGCAAGTGCAAGTGGGGTCGATCTGGACCCTGAAGCCTTGAGGAAGTGACGTCGACGCTCTGCGCAAGGCTGCTATCAACACACAATCAACAAAGCAGGCACAGAGTGTCCTACTGCTCAACGACGTCGGCCTTGCCATAGTTTCCAGCTTAACAAGCATATCGAAGGACTGCCATGTTTCAATTGGCCGACCACACGGGTATGCGGCTGCCAAGGTCTGCTGGCGGTTTGGACCTGGTTTGTGGATGACGGCCCTGGCTGACCGCCCACTTCAACGTGCACGCGCCGACCCGCACTTGACAACTAGCTGTCTCACGCTTCTCCCCTGACTTTTAGGCTTTCGTTGTGTGCGCCTGAAGCTGCTGAGGGCGTTCAAGAGTCATCGTAAGATACATTCTCTCCTCGACTTCTGACCGCACGCCTCCAGAAGCTTGATACAACAGGCAAGCGCTGACGTGCATAAGCAGAGCTGAGCTGTCACCCCGGACCCCAACTTTAGCCTACCGACATAGGCACCCCCTCAGCCACACATCCCTACAGCCTGTATTCCTACAACGAACACACGCTCGATAGACCAGAGCCATACCAGCTCGAAGCCTGATCTCGCAATGGAGGCCAAGATAGCTGAGAAGCATCCGGACCCCAAGCTGGGCACCCCCAAGCAGGACCAGCCCCAGCTTCAGGCTGGTGGAGGAACCGCCGCAGCAGCCACAAAAGCCCGCGAACTTGACGTCCTCTCTCCGCTTACCGTCAAGTACCTGCGTGCCGTCTACGACGAGATCTCCACCCGATACAACCTGTCCGCACCAGAAGGCCAGATACAATGGCTGACACAGGAGCAGCAATGCTCAGGGGAAGATGCCAATCTACTGCAGGACGGCTCCTTCTCTCACTTCGCTGACTACTTCCTCTCCGGCTCAGCGAACGCTATGGGCCCGCCTCCTGTCATTGACGAATCCTACCCCCTCTCCAATTATTTCATCTCGTCCAGTCACAACACATATCTGACCGGCAACCAACTGTCGAGCGAGTCGAGCACCGACGCATACAAGAACGTGCTGCTTAGAGGGTGCCGCTGCGTCGAGATCGATGTATGGGACGGCGATCCACCCTCGAGCTCGAGCTCTGAGGACGAGGCCGAAAGAGTCGGTCAGGCGAAGGTGAAGAAAGAGAAGTCGAAGTTGGGCATTCGTGAGAGACTTGCCATGCGCCTGCGCGGGAAGTCAGTGGGCAAAGATGACGAGCCAAAGAAAGGAGAGACGGACGCCACACCAGCATACAAAGGAGAGGAACGAGTAACACCTTGGAAAAGCGATGTTACTTACAGAGCTGAGCCAAAGGTGTACCATGGCTATACTTTGACGAGCGAGATGACGTTCCGAGAGGTGTGCGCGACCATTCGGGACTACGCATTCGCTGCATCTTACCTACCGCTCATCGTCAGTCTCGAAGTTCACTGCAGCGCAGAGCAACAAGAGATCATGGTAGAACTCATGACTGAGTACTGGAGGGAGATGCTGGTCGATATCCCGCTCGACCCGTCACAGCCACTCGAAACGGCCAGCCTGCCAACACTGAAGGAACTGGAGCGCAAGATCCTCGTCAAGGTGAAGCGCGGCCACGCTAAACCTACGGTCATCCCCACTTCAAACCCCACAACCCTCCAAGCACCTGCTCCGGAGCTACAGAAGACTGACAGCGCCAACTCGGTCGCATCGGGGACGTCAGACGATGAAATGCCTGATGGCCAGAAGAAGCCACCACCAGCGAAGGTCATCGAGCCTCTGGCCAAACTAGGCGTCTACTGCGGAGGGTATTCCTACAAGAGCCTCAAAGCACCTGAAGCCAGCATACCAACTCATGTCTTCTCGCTCTCTGAGAAGACACTCATGGAAGTTCACGAAACCGAGCCTGAGGCGCTCTTCCACCATAACAAGCACTTCTTCATGCGCGCTTACCCCAAAGGCCTCCGAATCAACTCCGGCAATCTCAGCCCTTCTGTCTTCTGGCGCGCTGGTGTTCAAATTGTGGCCCTCAACTGGCAGCGTTGGGACGGTGGTATGATGCAGAATGAGGCCATGTTCGCTGGTACAGGTGGCTGGGTCCTGAAGCCAGAGGGTTACCGTAGTATCAGCGACGCCGCGACGCAGAAACACGCCATCGCACACCACAATCTCGATCTCAGCATTGAGTTCCTTGCCGGCCAGGACATCCCACTGCCGCCCGAGGAAGACGACCCAAGGGATCTTAGGCCTTACGTCAAGGTCGAACTGCATGTTGAGAAGCATGAGGAGCGCGAGGGTCAGCCGATTCCCGGCGACGGCCGAGGAAGCAAGGCAGAATACAAAAAGAAGACAAAAACATACAGGACGACTGATCCTGACTTTGGACGCGAAGTCGTCAGTTTCAATGGCGTGTATGGCGTGACGGAGGAGTTGACGTTCGTCAGGTGAGCCTTGCATCTTCCTCATCTCTCTCATTCTCTCAACCTCTATGCTTTCTTTGTCTCGTTTCATCTTAGTCTTGCCGCTGCCCAAAAGAAGCATGCGGCTCGTCAGCACCCCTGCCTCAACATCCGACAGTCTTCGGACATCTCAATTCGTCACGGCTGCTGCTACCCTGATCTGGCGCGCGCGTGGAACCTCGGGATTCTTATCCTGGCGCACGCCGCTCGAAAGAGGTCCGAGTGCTTGCTTTGAGACGGGCGACGGTCGCACAGCACGGCTTCCTTCTACCGATCGTGGATGAGCAGGGGTGCTGCATGGCCGTTATTCCCGTTTTGGGAGGCGCTGTCTCTCGTCACTTTCTCCTCTCTTCGTTGTCGCGGATTTGTGGGCCGCGCCGGAGACTTTGCTTTTCGTGATCTGTCACGCTTCCTTCGCGTCTCCACACGACGCCACGAAAATGTGGCTACAGCATAGCGAGCGTGGGGTTCCATGTCACAGGTGTCGCTTGCCCTTGCGCCGGGAACTTTTCCTCTCTTTTTAATTCGTTGGTCACTTGTCTTCCTACTCTATTTTCTTCCTGTCTTGCATTTGCTACCGGATTCCCGCCGCTACGTTTCCACATTCTTGCCGTTGCCTTATCGAACGAGTACTAACGAGATCGTAGATTCAAAGTCATGGACGACGAGCGCCTCTCTGATGACCTCGCCGCGTGGGCGTGCTTCCGACTGGATCGCTTGCAGCCCGGTCTCAGGATTCTGCATCTTTATGACAGCAACGGTGTTATCACGAAGGGTGTGTTGCTTGTAAGGATTGCAAAGACGGTTAGTCGGGCGTGATGTTCCTCCTTCAACGTTGAGATCATCAGCATGTCGACCGGAATCTTGTAGCAGCATATCATCAGCTCGCTCCAACCACGAGCCTACATTCAATGGTCGACATGCTGATGATAGTATAGTTCTTTCCCAAGGGTCGTAGGTTGACGAGAGGGACGAAGTTTCGACACGACTCCCATTCTGGTCGCTAGCAGCACGATCTCCCACATCAGCACCACCCGCACCATCCCCACCTGCCTCTTCATATTCAATATCACCACTCTCGCCACTCTCATCGCCACTTGCATCCTCATCACCCACAACCTCACCGCCACCTACACTCAAGCGAAATTTCGAAGTGAACCGAGCACGTCTCTTTGTGGTTAGCCATTGCAGCGTACATAGCAATTCTTGCATCGAGTTGGATAACAAATCTGAATAGTCACGTCAATATCTACCTACCACTACCGTCCGCGCTTGGTTCCACATCCCCTAATGATACTCTCTCCAGATCGCGCACAAATGATATGATATGGTATGGTCTGTTGATCCCTAATATCTGTATTCGCTTTGAGAGAAATGGGGGAATGCTTCGTCGAATCAACAAGGCATGCACTCACGAATCGGGTGAAAAGAGTATATTTCAGTTTCTGTGTGTGGCAAAGGGGTACTAATGTATTGATATATCTGGGCTTCTGCTCTCGCTCTCGCTCTCGCTTTCGCAATGAGAATAAAAACAAGGAAAAGAATGGG
This sequence comes from Nothophoma quercina, assembly GCA_021642125.1. Taxonomy (NCBI): domain Eukaryota; kingdom Fungi; phylum Ascomycota; class Dothideomycetes; order Pleosporales; family Didymellaceae; genus Nothophoma; species Nothophoma quercina. The sequence continues at coordinate 147,771 of JAKIXB010000035.1, read as the reverse complement.
ATACTCTTCCCATTGCAACGCCACTGAGCGACACCACATACTTCCCTTCCACTTAACGATTGAACCGCCAACTACTCATTCCAGGCGGCAACGTTGCAGTCACGACACGTTCATATTGAGTCTCACGTACGCACATTGTCACGCAGAACGGGCGACAGGAAGGATATTGCATCACGGCCAAGCCGGCGCATCTGTGTTGGGCAAAAGTGTGGTTAGCTTAGCTGGGGAGGCTGTGAACGAGGGAGCATGAAGACGACAGTGATCACACCAGGTATAAGAGTATACAATACACTAAACGTATCATGTCGAGTCTGTATAGCCTGAGCGGTGCAGTGTCAAAGTCAGGTACCGTGTACACACGGCTAGAAGACACTTTACCTTCATGGATCAATATGTCGCGGTATTTGATGATGCTCGGTGGAAAGCTAGAAGAAGTATTGCGGTTGAGAAGAGGTACGCGTAACGAGGTCATTGATAGGTTCAGCATTTGAACATGACTTGCGGAGGAGTTGGGGACAAGCAATTTCGAAGGATGTTTGGCGAGTATGAGCAAAGCTCAGACTGTGCTTGCAGATAACTTATTCCAGGCCTCTGTAAGATTGCGAGGGCAACATCGTGGTGACGAACAGATTCTAATGGTAAATGTGACCTCCCTCAGATACTTCGCGTCTTGCTGTTGTGTGCACATCCGATAGCGGAGAGCAACTCGTCTGATGGGTTCCTCCACATGCGCCACTTTCAACCCTCAAATGCCATACTGTCTCAAGCGGTGAGCAGGAAGGCAGTTCCACGCGCTTACCCCCACACCGATCTCGAATACGAGTCAACTCGTCAGTTGTGACACTAGGTATGCGCCCCCACACGGATCCAGCAATTCCTTTCTTTCCATCTAGAGTCTCCACGACTTTTGTGTGACCTCAGCCCAGACTGAAGCCATGCATCTCACCTTCCACGAAAACGTCACATGCCGTGCTCAGCGCTCGCGTGCGTCTAACTCCCGAATACGCCATGAGTCGCGAGTCAACGGGGTCTATTACAGGACGACTCACCAGAAGTTCGGTCCATGGTAACGCAAGGCGAAGCTCGCGGATACACGTCCGACGAATAAGAAATTTAGGTGAAGATGAAGGGTTCTCGCTTGTGCATCGCCGTCAATTCGGAGAAGCAGAACTCGACTAGAGACTGTGTTGGTGTGGGACACTGAACGACTTTGTCGCACAGGCACGTCTGAACCCGAGAAGACGCAAATCTCGACCCTTGACAAATGCTTAGGGTATGCGCAGGTTACATTCCCGCTAGCCAAGACGGAAGGCTGCCGTGCCATGTTCAGAGCTCGTATTAAAATCAGTTGTATGTTTCGATGTAGCTCGAGCTGAGTAAGATGTCACAGAGATACCTCAATGAAAGAACAATTGATTTGTCGACGAGAAGGGACCTGTCCGGTTTTGCGACGCCAAAGGGTTTGAGAGAGTCAGGTCTGAGACGAGTGCAAGAGCCCATCAACTTTCGCTTTTCTCGAATGTAATGTTTGATAGGTGCTACTAGAAGCGGCGCAGAGTTTTCTGAGTGGTACAAGGCATGACGCCTTGTCGCGAGAGGAAGCAGCTTTGACGTGCCATTGTGATTGACGATCGAGTTTGCTACAGTTCTGATCCCGGAGACTCAGCTCGGCTACAAGCATGCGTGACAATGCAACCCAGGAGTCGCGATGGAAATTGTCGATTTGTGCAAGGACCTAGCTGTGTAGAATCAGAGCAGTGTCAAAAAATCTGCAGTAGTACGACCGAAGATGTTTGAAGGCGTACGATAGATTTTGCTTTTTGTGACACTCAATCGCACCAACATTTCTCATAAGCGGCAATTGTGGACATCGTCCGAACGGACAGACAGCGTGATCGTCTCGAGAGCAGTCAGATAGCCTTGAGACATGCAACTAAGCAGATATGATCTATGATCAGGTTCCTCGTTGACTCCGATCACACTGATCAGGTAGCGTGGTGCAACACAGCCTCGCTCTTCATGTCTCGAATCGTCTGCTGTCGTACAGTGTCACAGATCTGTTGCCAGATATGGGAAAACCCGAAACTTGACGTAGAGGTCACGCGTACAATTCGAGTATTCCAACTGGATGGTGGGTTTTGCTGACCATTTCCAGGAAGGCCTACGTTTGACGGCGAGCCGCGTGCTGCTACCAACCCCGGTCGTCGTCGAGGTCGAGCCGTGGCGAGGAACTTGTGAAGGGTGACGATGTATACTGTCGTTTTCGTAGCTACAAAACACACCGACAACTTCTCTGATCATGTAACGTTGCTCCAATCTCGAGATCGGTCCGATGAACTCAAGGGTATCGAATCTGGCGAGCTGGCAGCTGCCCCGTTGTGTGAGTGAGAAGCGCGGAGTCGGGAACGCCATCATATTCTCATCAAACAGATCGACGGTTGGAAAGTGGACTCCCAAGTACGAAGTAAGGTCTTGCAAACGGGTCGGCCCTTGCCTTGCCGAATCTAGCGAACGATCAACGCCACGTTATTCGCAGGACCAGCTCCACGGTAATACTAACCTGTATTTGTTGAAGCTCATTCGTTAATCGCTCGATATACCCTTCCAAGAACCTGGTATGTAGAAATGCACCGAAGGCTTCGGGCTGCGAGACCAGCGAATCCAGCGATACGGGACTTTGGGAGCAAATTGTCAGGGCTTGACTGTTCAAAATTCTGGAGAAGCGGTCTGCATGTCCGATTCGAGGAGATTGGAGGACATGCAGCGAGTCGGACCGTTGAGCGATTCGTTGTATGTGTTACGATGTGTTATCTAGCAAGCTGGCTGCGAACATCCGGCTCCCATGCAAACGCCATTGGGGTGTCGACTTCCCTTCTGATTCCAGGCTCTAGCCGTTGATCAGCAATCGCCGTGGTGGTCCATTGTAGCGTGAACGTGAAAGTAGAGATTGAATGGTAACAGCCAGACATGGTGCCATCTGATAGGGCTTAGTGTTTGAGACCATATGCGGATGTCAACCGTTGATACATCGTACACATCCGGTTGAGTGATCAAAATAGCAGTTCCAGCCCAGATGTTACCCTTGCAGTCTGGGTTGCTGCAACTGCAAGGTTTCGTGCATTCCGCGGACACTCACAGCCGTTTCATCTGCCACCTGCGGCTCTTGATCGTAGCGATGTTTCGGGGATTGCGGGTGAAGTGCACGCGGAGTCGGGAGCTGACTCCCGCTGCGCTAGCGAAACTAGCAAGGTCAAGGCATCGATGTCGGTTCGTATGGAAGCGTTCAACGCGAACCGTCTGTATGCGCCGCAGTGGGGTATGCAATGACATGCACCGGCGCTCGAAAATGACAGAAATGACGAGTCTTTGTTGTGATAGTCACTCAGCCCAATAGGAAACCCCCCAGATGTACCATCGTACGCACCACAAAGCCTAGGTCCCTTGACTGGCGTAGTTCGTTGTACAACTGTACCCATGCGTAAGATCTGGCAAAAGAGCTGCAGACTGAGCATCTGAAAGGAGGTCCAGTGAGAGCAGAATACAAGTCTTGTATAGTCAAATGTTTGCTTTCAAGACAGTTGCTTGATGCATCGACAGCTGCGGGGCCTTGTATACGAGCAGGGTATCTGCAGGGAATAATCGTCGCGTAGCTTGGTGGCTGCATTAGCGTCAGAAATGAAAAGATGATGTATCGCTTCGTACTTGCAGCCTTGCCTTCCCCCTCAATCTACCCCGAGTCGATCCGATGAGGCTTGTAATGATCTACAGTCGTGCGACAAAGTGTTGTGGTGGTCCTGCCGTGAGAGGTTCGCATTTGCGAAGGTACTGCGATGGCCGTATCTGATCACACGTTGAGACTCGAACTAGGCCGAGGTGATGTATTGAGTGCGTAGTCGTCTGTTGAATTTGACAGTAGGTCTAGCCGGCGAAAGCTGGTGAAGGTTGCAGCGAAGATGTGAGAATGCGAAGGCTGCATGGTCCGTGAACCGGGAAACGCGACGACATCCCTGTCAATTCCAGATGCTCCACATGCAGCTATCGGTCGGCTACCGGAGTGTTTTAGGAGGAGAAAAAGAAAGTGCCCACTCTCGCTTCGCGTCAGCAGGATCTGTTGACATGTATCTGGCCGCAACCTCTCTCAGAGTCGGTGGGACCACCAGATGCAAAACCGACCCGGTTCTCGGGCAAAGGGTACACAGAGATCCTCGTCCTTCGCATGGTGGAGGTACATAAGGAAATGACTTCTTAACCCTGGTATTGTGCATCAGGGCAAAGCGCCACAAGCGTGCATGCTGCAGGGTGTCAACCAGATTGGAGATAGCTGCCGTTGTTGTGTTGATGTGAAGGCGGCTGCTGACGTATAAAGTATGGGCTTCCCTCATGTCGATACTGCATCACTCAACTCCACTCCACTCTTTACCATCATCAGTCTCTCGCTTCTCGAATTCACTCGCGTCTTCCTGTCGACATCTATTGGACTTTGCCCCGACAAACCGGACTGCAATGTGCCTGCGTTCTTCCATCGATAGGTTCGCTATTCCGTGCATATACGAAGTCGAAGGTATCACCACCATGCCGGTACGTTGCCCTCAAATGATTCGAACCCTGAATGCTAGAGCTTCGATCTGACTTTGACAGGTACCTGGACGCCGCTGCCCCGCCTGCCTGGAGCGTGGAGACACAGTCTGGGTCATTCCCGGCAAATGCTGCCCGCAGTGCGGCACACCAGTCAATTAGACTGAGCATCTCTTTCCAGTATGTGGGAGTTCTTGAACGATTTGGACACGCCGCTGATAGTGGGCTTAGTTTTGAACACACAAAGTCTTTCTTGCGCACTCGGGTTTGCTTTGAGTCTGGATCCATCGGCGAACACTGGTAATGATTTAAGGATCTGCTGCATTTCAGCCCAGGCGAAGCGTTTTTTTGCATTTACTGGATTGGAGTTAGATGTGGCAACATCTATAGCAGCGCGTGCTTACGACAAAAGTTGATCTTGTACGATACTAGGCGATAGAGGAACGATTCATTTCACCCCATCAAGCTTCCGCAAGTCAATGTTGCATGATTTTAGCCGAGTAGAATTCGCTGGTGCGGATCGTGTCGCAGCTGGAAGCTGTTTGTTGACCTCGTTGGCCTTCAGCTTGGGTGGCGACATGGGTAGAACTAGGTGCGAAATTAGCATCTGGCGAGAGGTCGACGTATGAGGTCAACTTACTTGAATAGGACTACGTGCTCAGGGCCTCTTGATAGCATTTGGTGTTGCAATGGGGCTAAACAAGAGGCTAGTGAGATTGCAGTAAAAGACGACGTTGGATCGTGCAGGGTGCAACAACATGGTCGTGGAGAAAGATGGAGCACTCGTGTAGGGCGTACATGCGCGGCCTGCAGTGAACGTTATGAGAGAGTTCGGTCGCTTGGGGTGCCGGTTGGTGGAGAGACTCCGAGCCGCAATATTACAGGAGGTGCGGTCGAGCGTTTGTTGTTAATGCTTAGTCATGAGTTCGATCGAGGGAAGGAACCCTGGAGCCAGCGAGCGACCCGAAGCAAGCCCGTACTATGCGTCCGAGTAAGCGTAAGCATATCAGACGGAAAGTACACAAAACCAATGCATAATGAGGCGCAGAGAAGATGCAAGCAACGTCCTGTGTTTGCGGGTATCTCAGGTCGACCCAGATACCATATGCTCGAAATAAACAAGAGAGCAACATGCCACTGAACTCCAGTCGTAACCCTATGCCCGGAGCGCCTTACATTTCACCCAATGCTACAAACGCCTGTCCAGATGTTGTCCGGATCCTATTTTCTAACGCAGAATGTGTCATGAAAGTCGTAGCGTGTGTCCATGAAGGACATCTTATTTGCTTCCGTCTTAGTGCCTTCTCTTGGTGCTCAAGAACCTGCCCCAAAGACCTGCCTTCGAATCAACCAGCGGCTTTGTGTTCTCTTCTGTTTGGATGTGCAGCAACGGGTTCGGAGACCCGGTCTATCTGTATCCTTGCTGTCGCTGCGCCTGTTGCTGTGGCTTTTGCTGTCGCTGTTGCAATGTTTGCATGCCCTGTTGTCGCTCCGCCTCTTGACGCTGCTGTTGTGTAATGACCCACTGCATCTTGTCCCTTGTCTCTTCCATCGACTGCACCAGTCGATCTGCCTCTCGTTCCCTCGCTGGCAAAGCTCTCTTGAGTTTGTCTGCTTCCTGGACTATGTGATCCATCTCCTTCCTGTGTTCTTTCTTGTACTCATCCATTAGGTTTGTCAAAACACCCTCGCTCCTTGTCGTTCGCGACATTTCGTGATGAAGTTGGTCGACAACGACTGCCTGTCGTTTGATCTTGTCAGCATCATCGAGCCGTTGCTGTCGAAGTTCCTTCATGCTTTCGCTGATGTGCTTGATCTTCTTCTCATAGCCCTCGGTCATACGCTTAAAGCCGTCTCTCGCCGTTTCGAGCTGGGTGTCTGCCATGTGCTTCATCTCGTATGCGGTCGCGAGCTGGCGTTGTGTCTCTGATCGTGTGTCGCCCAGCATCTTTAGTGCCTCTTCCGCTCTTTGTTCGGCCACTTTGCGTCTGTGTACTTCGGCGTCAAGCAGAGCCTTCATCTCCTCCAACTTCCTGTCCTTGCGTTCAATGGCTCGTGCATTTGTCTCAGCAAGCACTTGAAGATGCTGTAGCTCTGCTCGAGAGTCTTCGGCCTTCGATCTGGCGGCTGAGATGCGTGTGGCTTCGTCTTCGCGAGCGAGTTTCTCTGCTCGCAGCTCTCTCCGTAGACGATCATTCTCTGACGTGATCTTATCAATGTATTGGGAGGTCTTTGAGTTGTTCGGTGTGCTTTGTGGATTGCTGTGCGGGTTCTTCGCGGTCCAGTTGTTGCCCGGGGACACTGGAGAGACTGGTGCAGCGGCCATGTTGTGGTTTTCGGCGGCCAGCGTTGGACCAGAGAAGTTTCGGTGCGATGTGTAGGACATGGGTGCGGTGGTTGTGCGCTGAGAGTCGTCTTTGGTACCGAGAGTGCCGTTCATGTCACTCCTATAGTGTGCAACGACGCGGAAATTGAGCTCGGGAAGTTGCGGTGCTGATGAGAGAACACAGATGTCAGCATCGAAGCTCTGTCACCAAGAAGGCGCTGGGAGAAATGTAGCGCGCAGAGACAGGCAAGCGTGGTGAGTATAAGAGCTGTTTATGCGTAGCTAAGATGACGGGTGATGCGTGCGCCGTGTTTGGGAAGGAAAGCCGCTTACTCACCGATCTGGCCTACTAGTGTTGGCGCTGCACCAGGGGCTCGTCCCTGCCTCTTGACAGCGGGTAGCGAGAACGGACGCTTCTTGGCTCGTCGATCGTCTACGGTCGACATCTGTAGGTTGGTGAGTGTCCACATCTTTGTGAGCATCAAGATCAAAGAAGGGACGCAACTAGAAAGACCTGCAGGTTATTGAAACTCGACGAAGGACAGATGCAATGCGTTGCTGAGACAGCAGCCCTGCGAGGAACATCCCTTTCCAACGAAAAGCAAGACTCATTAAACAGCTTATCCATAACGTACCTTGCTTGCCACCGACGCGTCGGCGCGACCTGGACGTGTCCTGCTGCTTGTTAGCTTCTTCTCCACAAAGACGTTGTCGCTGTGACCACGCTGCAACTGCTGCTGACCCTCCTGTTGTTAGTGATTAGTGATTAGTAGTCGGTCATAGTGTAGTAGCTGCGAAGTAGTCAAGCTAGAACTTAACCGTTGTGAATACTGCCTTGCAGTCGACATCATCCTCTTCATCTTCACGCAGTTGGCCTTCATCTACAATCTGATGCTGGATGGTGAACGTGTGCGGCCAATCAGCGCTAAGCAGCTGTTACGCTCGTGCAAAGAGCGGGGCGAAACCACAGCAACAAGGCAGTGACGTGTGCGTCTGGTAACCTTTGAGGTCGTGTGCTTCCAGAGACCATCAGAGCCTCTCATCTCAGAGGGCTGTTCATCGTGTCTCGATGATGAGGGCTTTCCAAAGCCGTCGAAGAGCCACAGCGCCTATGCAAGCCTTGAAACGGCGATCAGTTTCGAGCATCGAAGCGCTGAGAACGCGTTCAGGGTCTGTCGCTGGAGGCAGGTGAAACGAGGGCTCGAAAATCATGCGCGCGTCTGAACAATAATAGGAGACAGAGGTGTGCGAACGACGGTTCGCGAGTGACAGTAACCAGGTCTGCGGTTGAAGGGCTGCTTGGAGTTCTTCGAAGACTGTTGGGCGCCGGGAAGAGTGACGACATCATCTCAGTGGCTGCGGATGGATGACTACTCAATATCCTATTTCCAACAACCATGTCCGCAACAGTAAGAGTCAGAGGTGTAGCGCAACAAATCTCGTTCTTATTCTCGCAACCTCTTCTGAACGGTCTGGTCTGCGACCCGCTGGCCATATTGGGCCTGCTCGTGTTGCTCCAAAGGGATGAAATCACGCTATGCATCACTCTTTAAGTTTGCCTACCGAGACCATCACAATCGACAGCAAGTTCAATCATGTGTCGAAGAAGATTATCGAGCCAACTTACAAGTACCTCCGTTCAAGACCGTAAAGCACTTCAACATCGGTGAAGCATAAAGTAAGCAGAATGTGATCATATCGTGGTGTTGCGTAAGTGTAAAGCTGCCTGAAGTTGTCGATCAACGCCAACAAACGCAACATTGTAAGCTTCAAGCACACACTCACCAGCTCTACATAATTCCCGGTCCCGACCACCAATTGCAGCCGTACGATAAGGGCTGCCTGAACGCTACTTATATGAATCCTGGAAAGTCTATACACTAAATTTTCCCGATCCGGCCTGCTGCACACCAGCATCTGAGCGTACAGCATCGTAGCATACGCATAGTTGCTGCCTGAGCACCACCAACACCAGCACTCATGTTCAAGTATAAGTATATAAAGCTTGATCTTATCTGATCTGCAAAATAGCAATCTCCCTCACCACATCAATTTGTCTCGATCTTTTGTATCTGAAGATGGATCCTAATCGCGCTTACCTTCTAGCCAAAAACGGCATACCCGGTGAACACATCGTCTCACAGCCCTCTGGCTCCATCGCACGCAGTCCCCCGAAAAGCTCGAGAGGTTCTAAAGAAGCACGCCCAGAGACCGAAACGACAGAGCGTCGAGAGTCGGTTGAGTCGCTGGACTCGATCGCAAGGGAGAAAGAAGAAGCACAGTCCCATCCGTCGCGGTCTGGTGTGAGAGCCTTCATCTCGAAAGCTGCTAAGAGAATTTCGGGGTCGGGCAAGGCTCAAGGATCGGATGGGAAGAGTGAAGAGGGTGTGGAAGGGAGTGGAAGTGCGCAGAGACCGTTCGAAGTGTATGTTCCTGGACCGTAGGTTGTGTATGAGTCAGGGTCAACCTTCGTTGACAAGAAGAAAGAGAAGAGCGAGAGTGATGAGGAGAGAGAGAGAGACAAGAAGCTGATTCGCGAAGAATAGGACAAGATGCCGAATGAGGAGAAGAAGAGTATTGAGAGAGGGAAGAGTTCTTGCCAGATGCCACGGATGGCGAAGGATCACGAAGGACTTTAGTAACTGAGTTGAAGAAGTAGAAGCACCACGATCGTTCAAAAACAAATGAAACGGATATCATTCCTCAGTATATACACAAGCCAAGTCTTCCATTTTTCCGCACTCATACTGTGTAAGGCGACTTCCTCAGGTGGTTCTTGCTGAAGGGCTGCTCGCTCTTGATCTCGTCGTTGGCCAGGGCCTCAAGCTTGCGCTCGTTGTCCTCGTTTGCGAGAGTCTTGTACTTCTCGATGACTGCGGTCATGGGGACTTGGCTGCCAGCGGGGACGTTGTAGGGGGAGCCGTTGTTCATGATCCTGCACCTCGTTAGCGGTGTTCCCGTGCTTTCTGAATCCCTAAAAGCACTCGGCGGTGCTCTTCCTCGCGGTTTCCAACGACTTGTTGGAGAGGTGGGGGCTCTTCAGGCCGGTACGTACTCAGGGAACCTCATATCAACGTATTCCTGGGGCTTGGCGTTCATGAACAGGACGCGGTCCTCGCCCGCCTGCTCGATCATGCGTGTGTGAATATCATTCCTCTTTGTGCGCCTCTCCTCGGCTTCGGCGTACTTGTCCACCAGACGGGTGAGGAAGGGTCGATCGCTGTCAGAGTTCCTCGAGATCGCGTAGAGACCCAGTCCAGCAGGGATCCAGATAACGGACCAGAAGAAACCGCGCTACGGGTCAATTGAGTCAGCAATCATTTTCTGAGGTATGTATGTGTTTGCGCAAAGCCTCGGAACGTATTCTGAGAGGGCAATGGGTGGTTTGACATACACCGAGCGATTCGTTTGCGGGGGCTGCGTGGCCATGGGCGTGCTCATCGTGAGCGTAGCGGCGGGTCTGGCGAGAGAGGGTCGTACGGCCCGTCCGGGCAGCAGTTACCGCTGTCCTGCGAAGCGACTGCATGGTGTGTGGGGTTGCTGTCGGTGGTCGTGATGGAGCTTGCGATGATGAGCTTCGAGGGTGGAACTTGCCGGGCGGACGCTAGTGCTCAATGCGGCCTGGTCAGCCTCAGAAACACCTTCCTCATCACTCAAGGCAGCCTTACAATTTGTACTCTGAACATACAAATAAGAGAGGATTTTACTTTAAAGATGCTGACGCTGTATGAGCATGACTACTTTCGAAGATTTGGATGACGACGTATTGTATCTGATTCTCGACTATGTAAGCACTTCTTTGAGCGTCATGATTGGCCACTGACAAGAGGCAGCCATATCTGGAACGATGCACCGTCCTCCAAACCTTACGACTTACCTCGTTGCGTCTCAGAGCCTTCGCCGAAGCTGTAGACCACAGGCATCTGGCTTTGATTGATGACGAGATTCATGAGAAGATCACCTGTCGGCTGGCCGAACGGCTGAACAATAGCTCTGACGAGATATGCCGTTATGTCCGCGATCTAAGTGTGGTGGGCTTTAAGGGCGACGACGAAAGCTACTGTCTCAATGTCGATCTTATAGTCAGATGTCTCCATAGCGTTCACAAGCTCGACACATTCAGCTGGAGTTGTAACGCACCACTGTCAGCCAAGATCCTCGACATCCTCCGTCAACGATTCCCGTACGCGCGACTCTGCGCGAATGTCAACTTGATCGACACAGTGCTCCTTTCTGAAAGGCGGCTATACAAACTGGCTATCTCAGTACCCTGTGCAGAGGTTTCTGGCCATGACACGATATCCTTAATTCGGCTTTTCAAGGAAGCACTGCTGCAGCCGGCCAGTCTTCGTCACCTCCTCATCAACACTCACCAAGATCCCAGCGTTGGTAGATTCAAAGGTGCTGCAAGGGATAGTCTGCATCTACCATTTGAACATGGAGATAGACTACCACCCCTGACTTCATTCGATATCGTCAGTACAAGCTACAATTTAACCGGGGCCCATTGCGAACGATTATTTGAGAGTACTGATCGCAACAAACTCCAGAGTTTGACTCTTGGCACTTTCAATCCGCTCATTTTTTCGCCATGTTTACAGGCAAATTGCCTGGTTTGACGAGCTTGGACGTCTCATGTATTTCTATAGCAGACGACACCCGCTATCTGCGCCGCTCGGAAGCATGCTCGAAATTCATAGGTGGTCTACAGTCATTGAATGGATTGACTGTGCGTTGCAGTAGCTTGGACCTGCGCGATATTCTGCCTAAGATACTGACAGATGTACATGGGCCCAGTTTGCTTCATCTGAGCTTGCAAGCGATGCAAGAGAACTTCAAAGGTCCAAGTTATCGGGGAAACATCCACACGTTCTTGTGGAAGTTTACGAACTTGTGTTCTTTGGATATGGCCTTCTCCGACATCCAAAGCTACCATCGATGTCCAGATTGTCAAGGCTACGAATGGGGTGTAAGTCAAACAATTGAATGGTGACTACTGCAAGCTGATCTCGACAGGAGAGAAACCACTTCTCTTTCGTGCCACCTTTGCCATCACTACGCAACATCAACCTATCCATTCGAGCGCCATCGAGTGATCGATCACTCTTCGCCTATATCAATAGACACGCTCACTGCTCTATATGCCACCTATGGACAACCTTTATTGACAACTCCGACTCGCGGCTTGAAACACTCAGCATACGCTTTTGGCGCTGGGAAACTGGCCGTGCGACTCAATTGAAGGAGTTGATCTACGATACTACACGCTTACGAGGGCAGCTCATTGTCAAAGTCCGCCACCGTCGTGAGATTCCGGTCATAGTGTACAGAGAAGTCTGGGAGAGGAGGTGGGATTGTGCAGTGTTGGTGGCCTTTGAGGTCTGAGGCCAGCAGGAAGCTGCGCAACTTTACCTCGATACTACCCTTCATTCTCCGTAACAACCTCTTGACCTAGCGTCACAAAACAACAACTTCCCACAACCACCTCTCTACGCGATAGGCAAATCAATACCCATCTTCGACTAGCCAAGCGATATGCGCGATCTAGAGCCACGAACCGCCGAAGCCGTTAAGCTGTACGTGGCACCACTCCGTGGCCCAACATGTCCGCTAACGCGCACAGGCTTATTCTGAACCCAGTCCAGTCATCATTGCTCCGCCTACCGCCTGAGATCCGAAATTTCATCTACATTCACGCAATTGGCGGCTACCTCGTCGAACTGGGCATTATCCTGCACGACACTCAATGCAACGCCGTCTTCACGCATACCACCAGAACCCGTCATGGCCAGGCTAAAGCATTTGCGACCCCAAGCTCGGTCTGCTCCGACTTGTCGACAGATCTACGCAGAAGCGCGCATGCTGCCTCCCACCGAGAACGTTTTCACTTGCTACAGCACAAGATACGCTGCCACGTGAGATGGAAGAATGAGTTCGTCTTCCACCTGAGCTGCCAGAAGAAGACCTCATCGATCATCTGGCGCTTGTTCACGTATGCCAACAAGTCCACCTAGAAACTCGCATGCTGCCGTTCGCCGTTAATATGTTCTACTTCTATAACGAGGTATGCACGAGAGAATGGATCAAAGATGGACCAGTACATTTGGATGCGATAACCATGATAGATATCGATCCTGGAGTCGACTCCGGTCGCATCAAGAAGGTCAACGAGATACGCCTTGGACATTTCCTAGGCCTCAAACATGTGAGGTATCCGTGTACCGTCGGGAGCAAGTGCCCGAAAGACTTTTCAAGGTCTAGGAAAAGAAGAACAGTGGAACAGCGTTTGTGGTCGTGTCTGAGTGATTCGAATGTGCGCGAGAGGCGAGGGGCAGAACAGTGTCACCGTATGCTGCGATTTTATGAGACAGGCTGTAACGGGGCTTATAGTCAGTGCGATGAGAAATAGCTCAACCAAGCGTCGCTTTCTAGCTAAATTTGCTTATCTATAAACCCGCTATCACTCTTGCCTTTACCGGGCTTCTTCTCTCACTACGCACTTGCTCGAATGGGTCACGCGTCGTAGCTTAACCAATACATAACCGCCTTGTCCCGCTCAATCTTATCGTTCTTCTTTACCACCCACTTAACAGTCGAAATGTCTTTCAAGCTCAAGTTCCATCCTCAAGCAGATCCCCCTCCCCCTTTGAAAAGCAGATACGACGTCATGTTCAGAAAATTCGCACATAGAGACCCACACAGACGTCACTCCGAACGTTGTGTTGCTAGGCTCGAGAATGGCATGCTTGATGCGAAGCCTCGCAACCCTCTCGATCTGTCATTGTAAGCTCGCGTCCGTCACTCTCTAAAGAAGAGCCACTGACTTGTTGTAGGTACAACAAGAACGCCGCAAATTCACCGCTCCTTCGCTTGCCGCCCGAGATCAGAAATCGCATCTACATGTACGTCTTCAGGGTCTTCTTCGTCAACATCGCAGAACATCAGCCCGAGGGTCGACGTCAAATGTCCGACAAAGCTCCAGTCAGGTTCCTCGAAGCTTGCCGACAGATCTATATAGAGGCTCGCATGCTTCCCTTTGCCTTCAACGAGTTCCAATTCGATCATCGCACAATCGAGTTTTGGATCGAAAAGATGCCCGCTCAGATACAGGCTATCACTACATTCAGAATGGCTTGGCGCAACCTCGATGGGCAGGTGGAAACCATAGGCTTCAAGCGGGTCTGAAGCGCATCGTCATCACTGCGAATGGTGAGAAGCTGCACAATGAATTGCGCAAGAGCATCGAGAAGACTTTTTCGGGTGTCGAGATTATGCTCCAACCTTAGTCCAAGTTCAGACTCAAGAAGGAGCAACCGTCATCTGCAGCAATGATTCCGTCTGCACTTACAACTGGAAAATCTACTCAAAGCAGTCCTTTTCTGCAAGACCAAAATTAATACATCCAGCTACAAATTTCATTGTGCAGCTCTGAACGCTACCTTTACCTTAGATGTCGCTCATCAGTCTTCTGTGACGAGTTTATATCAGCCTCTACGCTCCCACGCGGCTTTGTCCCTTACGAAAACTACCAGTCATGCCCAAAACGCCGGCTCATGTCAATAAAAGAGTGACACACTCGATCTCACGACCGAGAACTCGCGTATCGTAGCACTGTAAGTCTGGAAGTTAATTCAACGACGTATGCCACTAAACTCAGCAGCCTTGAGCGCAACGCAACTAAATCACTTCTACTCGAGCTTCCACCAGAGCTCAGGAATAGGCTCTACACCTACGTTCTCAGCGGATCTATCATCGCTACCGAGTTCAACAACCAATCGGGAACAGGTATCAGGGGCGCCTACAAACCCATGCTTAGCCGGCAAGCTCAGCAACCCAGACGACCCAATACGTCTACGCCCACTGGTCTAAAACTTCAACTGCCAGCACCACATTGCCAAACCTACACAGAAGCACAACTACTTCGCTTTGCACTCAATCAGCTTCGACGCGCCTACTTCGCCCTCGCTAGGGAGTGGGCCAACGACCTACCCGCGCAAGCGGGAGTCACCACTCCAATTGGACACTACCATTATTAGCACCATAAATGCGCTGTGAAAGACGTGCCATTGTCTGCTTCCAAGCTGTTTAGTACCCTGAGATACATGCACATCACGGCGAAATATCGCTTGCAGGAAGCCAAAGCCAGAGCCCTGGATTCTGAAGCCGATTCAAGACCCGAGTAAGAGCAACGCCGCCCCGGTATGGTGGTCAAGTAGAAATAATATATCAAAAGCTACAATCTGCACGGTAGATTTGACGCTGTAGAAAAAAAAAGGGGGGGGGGGGCATAGATGGTAGACCCTAATCGCCGCAGCCGAGAGGATACAAGGAACCTCGCACTGGCGCGAAGCAAGTTTTCGACCTACTGATATACCAAACCAAGATGATTTGCGATCATCCATTGACTTTTGAGAAAGCTGTTCCACATGCCACCCATGGTGGATAATCGAGTCAATCTTAGCGCTTTCACAAGTCCTTTCCTCCTTTCTTGCTGCAACGACCGACAATTGGCCGTGTCGAAACCGCTGATGACATGCAGATAGTCAGCGATATCGTTGAAACAATGCCTCAGACTACGCGTGTCGTGGACTGTAAGCTAGTAAGTTAGTATTTAAAAGCGACTTTCACTTACATCAACGCCTTTCACCTTAACGCGTCCGACTCGCCATTCCTCCGCGTTCCGCCCGAGCTCAGGAACAGGATTTACAGATACAAGTTCGGCCGCTACATCACTGGTGTTGAATCCAAAGCATCCTGCAGAAGACAAGAGTGATACAGTTGGGCTTTAAGCTCGGCCGCCGCGCCTCCAGGCGTCGCGATCAAATCTACTGCGATCAAGTGTCGCAAGCTCCAGATACTCTAGAGGTCCCGTCGAATGTGCGCGGAAGCAGAAGCACATCTGTTACCATTCTCTCTTTCCCAGTCTCGATGTGACGACCTGGAAGATATTGATGATTGGGCCGCTGATAGTCCGGCGGTTACTTCGATGCGATACTTTCACAATACATACTAGGATCTGATAAGACAATCATAAAACATGTTCAGAAAATTTGACAATCTCAAGCACTTGCGTGTCGACGAGGAGTACTGGCCTGATAGGGAGATGGAAGCTTGAATGAGGACAGAGGCGGATGTTCGAGCTGCGCTGGAGCAATGTCGTCCACGTCTGATGGTCCAGTTCGAGTATGAGGAATATTGATTGAGAGTTTCGCCAACGGGCTACATGGTCGAGTGATGATGGACGTACTGGCAGCAGGATTCAGTGTAACTGCCTAAAAAAGAAATCGAAAGCGAATTGATATAGTGTGCAGCAACCAAACGGGTCGCCATGTGGCATTCCACGGAATGAAATCTCGGTCTCTTGTGCCAACCAATGATGCAGTCGAATATGCTGTGTATATCTTGTTGTTATATTATCGTGAAAGATCTTCGGTCGTAAATTGCATGTGGGAAGCTGCAGCTCGTGCAGTTAGATGTGGATCTCCGGTGGCCACGCTAGTTGCACGGAGACAGATGTCCCTTCATATCCCTTTGCGCTAGGCATAAAATTCCAGCGAATACCGTGGACACACCGCTCTGATCCAGCTGTCAGTGAAAGGAGGGCGACATATTAATTGGACCCAGAGCATGCTCGACAGCTGTGGTGATCAGAGACATGTCAAACCGGTCCCGCAGCCGCGACATGAGACCTGGATCGCGCCCGGACTAAGTCTCAGAATGATCGACGTGGGGTAGTTCAGGGTTCAAACGCCGGAAATCTACAGAACTAGACCTGCTGGCAAGGCTGAGGTCTTAAATATACGAGATGCTACAGGTCGAGAAGGTATCGCCGACTCACTGCACGTGAATTCATCTTTGGCAGTCGATAGTCGATTCGGTGTACTCTGACCGCCAGACTCGAGTTCTGCAGCGTTTGCTGTTCCGACCGGACGCTGTGTGTAAGAAACCGGTCAGTTGAATTCGAAAGGCAAGGCTGCAGAATGTGGGGGCAAACGAAGAGAACATGCGAGTGCTAGTGACTGTTGAAGGAAAGCTCACCGCTTCTTCCACATTTGTGCGATTGGCTCAGCTGTCTTGTATTAGTTGCCATCCGGTAAGACACAGCGAATGAAAGAAAGACATTGGAACATGTCGAGTATGTATATGCCCAAGCATGAGCGACACAGCGCAAGGTGAAATTTGTTGTAAACGCGCGCTTTGAGGTGGTGCAGCGAAGCTCGTGCGAAGCGCAGTGACGCACGTTGGTGACACAAACGTATTGCGTCGATCAATAGGGGCTTCCAACTTTCGTCTTTATATTTGGACGCCAAAAGAGATAAGGACGTTGTTTGTAATGACGTCTGGAGGCGGCTACCGGACGTGATCCGAGGGGAACTTATGTACGCCCTCACATGTCTGTGTCAGGTGAGCAGCAATTGGCAGGCCTGTCGTTGGTACTTCCTGTAGGATTCCATACCTAGCAAGTATAGCTCGAAAGAGAACATTCTTAGGAACGCTACTGCATGCTGAAGCGCGAACGCAAACACTGTAAGGGATGTGTCTAAGGTGCATGCGTGACCCACCATCTGCGTGGCATCGGGCCAGCTACAGCGAGGAGTACTTCGGTACCCAGGGTAACCCTTTGGTTCGCGGTACATACAAGGCGGTTGGTCATCTTCAGGGTTTCCTGGTGGTTCCGCCGCGCGGTGACTGCGCCGCACTAAGCGCTGAGTGTACATAACTGCCGCGCAAGGGGCCGCCACAGCAACTCGGCCTTGGAAGGGCAACCAAGTCAATTCTTGGACCGGTTGGACTTCCGGCGGCGTCTCGAATAGAGACGGGCCGAAAGGATTGCTTGGCAATGCAGACGGATCTGCAGCCGTGGCCGTGAACGATCTCTGGCGTCCGGTGATTATTGGTTGCGTTACCTTCGCAAGGGGTATCTGCAGAGTATTAATGGGCGCGAGGTGCGGCTCAAGCATAGCGTGCAGTCTAGAGGAGATCGAAGTGTAGAACAGTGTATCCGGTGAGTGGAAAAGGCAGCGATGTATCCGCCAGGCTGCTCATGTGTTGATGAAGGAGGAAGTGAATAGTGAACCGCATTGGTAGTCTAGTAAGTGATACCGTTATTGTATGACAACTCAAACAGACCATATGACTGATCTGTACCAGGAATTTTCCGTCGGACTTTGGTTGGAAAGAGCGCAAGCCCCTGCTTTTGCAGAGCCCTGTACTGCTCCGCGGCATCAGGTGCTGACAACGAGTGTTAGTATCCAGGAACCGAGTTTCCTGTACGGGCAAACGCAAGGATGGTACGATCTCCTTGCCACTGTCAGGCTGTCAAGCATGACTTTTGGATTTGCCACAAGTCGAAGAGGAGATTGAAAGCCGGCTGAGGTGTGACAACAATCACGGCTGGCAACACGTTGTAGCAGTCGTCTAGTAAAGCTGCCCGGCGCTCGGCAGCGAAGCGTTCTTTCGATCGAACGGCATTGAACACAGGCCGTGGCGTCCCGATCCCGCATGACGAGGCTTTGCGATGTGGGTCGCATGAGTCGCTGCAAGCCCATGTTGTGCTACATTCGCTTTGTATGCTCATTGGTGTGCTGGCTGTCCGGATACTTTGCATCGACCGTCTCTTTCTTGCTCGAATGTTGAGTTTGATGACAGTCGCAGAGCATACTCGGTCCTGACCAGACGCTTGATGTCGCGGAGGGGGCACAGCAGAACGCAGGTCTGGTCATCTGCGAGAACCTCTGGTTGAAGGTTTGCAGCCAATCATGGAGCTGTGCCTCAGAACCATCACCCTTTGACACGAATATATGATCGACCACGAAGGCGCCCTGATCACTGCTCTTGGAATGACTATCTCGAATTCCAAACGATCCTGCAAATCGCTCGTCGAAAGGTATGGCTCTAGACCAACTGTCTTTGTATTTAGTAGGCTGATGTTTTTCAGTGCCTTGTTGTTTGTAGTCGACAGTTGCTATTGTGGCGGCATACGCAAGGGTTCATCCTGAACTAGAAGTTCTCGCGACGAAGACTTGAACCGCGACACCGATCGTTCGGTCTTATCAGCTATACACTTCCTGGCCCTTTTGTCAGCATCATGAATTACAACGGCTCGGGAGGCCCTTACCATGGTAACTGGCCACAACAGCCATATGCGCAGAACGGCCAGTCTTATGGAGACGGCGCCAATGGGTATCCGAGCCAAGGCAGACAAGCGTATCAACAGACGGGGATAGGAACTGCGCATTATCAATACCAGAGTGGCAGCGGTGCAGGTGGACAGCACCCGTACGCCGCGCATCATACCTCGAGAGCTTCTCATGGACTGGGAACAACCGGCTTGAGCAGTGCATACCCTTCGTCGAGTCCAACGGGCGGATATCCTGGCGAGTACCACTCAGCCACATACCATGCAGCAGCTCAGTACGCTCAGCCGTAAGTCTCAGTGCAGGTCGAAGACGATGCCAAGCCGTGTGGCTAATCTCAAGAAGAGCTCAGATAATCCCCAATACGCAGCAAAGTGCAGTGGCATACGGAAGCCATGGTGTGATGCACTCACAGGTCGTCGCATCGCCTGTCTCGTACGCAAATCCGCAATTGCCACTGGCACCAAGAGGGTGAGTAACTTCAGTTAGGAGCCTAAAAGGTGCTGATTACTGGAATAGAGCCACAAGCATAGACGTGAGATACAGTTCGACTGATTCCTGGCCGGCCAGTGTCTCCTCGATATCAGGTCCTCCGACAGCACATCCATCGACTCCCGGAAGATCGACCACCGGTGGCGCGGAGTGCGTTGTACCTTGTCCGTACAACTGCGGAACGGTACTGACTGGCGTTCATGCTGTCGGCAATATGACCCGGCATTTGAAGTCCCAGAACTGTACAGCATCCGGGAAAGACAAGACGAGATACGTCTGCCCGGTGCAAGGCTGCGATAAGCGGTATATCCGATCTGATGGTCTCAAAGTCCATCTTCGGAAGCGGCACAACATCTCGCAGTCGTCTGACCGGAACAGTGAATCCGAGTACGACAACGATGGATACGAGTAAACGTAAACTTGCTGTCTGTCGGTCATTCGACTTTTTCCTTGAGAAAGTTCTGGCGTATTGGTCTTCGGTGGACGTTCTTCGCCTGTTCTTGCGGTGCTCTGCAGCCGGAGAGGACTGGTTCTTGCATTGCTGCATGGTGTTATGGCTTGGTGGGATGGAAGCTTTCCTTGGGCACACAACAAGATTGGAAAGTGAAGAGTGCGTTCTCCCAGCGAATTTCAGTCAGCGCAGCGATATATGACCGTAGACACTTCCTCCATCACTGGGCCATCAGACTTTAATAAACTTCCAAATCCCTTCCCAGCGTCGCGTTACACAAACCCGCGGATGAAAAATAAATGACAAAATTTTGACACAACGCGGAAAAATAGTCTTACGCAACGTGGGAAAACGGTCTTACGCGCTAGACAAGACGGGCGTACCGTAGCCTCGGGTGCCAGACGTGACTTCTTTTCTTTTCTTTACTTCAGTTCAGATCACAATGCAGCGCGGTGAGTAAGCGCAGTTGTGAGACGATATATGTGTGTGTGTGTGTACGTTAGGAGCAAAGTAGTGATGATGATGATGTCTAGCAGACACATGGCGTAGGTGTATTGTGAAATGCTTGCTCGCAGGTATAGCTTTAGTATATATGAATCCGGCCGATCAATCGAGCACACTCTCCCCTGCTGCATTGGGGTCCTTCGCCTTCTGCTCCTGCGTCTGAGTAGTTTGGGCTTTCCCGCCGTCCCCCTTCCCATGTCCAACCTCCGCCTCCCCATGTCCAACCTCCGCCTTCATCTGCGCCTCCGTCTGCACCTCCGTCTGCGCCTTCTCCACGCCCTCCCGCCCACCCAGCTTCCCAAACCCACTCCCCCCTCTCTCATCAACCTCGACCTGCACAGCCCCCCCGTCTTTCGTACTCCCAACACCCAAATGCAACACGCCCAACTCATCGCCCTCGCGCCTAATTTCTCCCTCAACCTTGACTCTCACAGCACGCGGCTGGAAGCGCTCTAAATCAGGCGGATCAAGCAAGTCCCTAACATGTCTAGGAACCACGACTTCACTCGCATTCATGAGCGCGAGATGTCTCTTCTTCTCGAGTTGTTCGCCGCCCCCGCCGCGCGCAATACGGGAATCATACACTTCCATGCGCTCTCGACACGTCTGCGCCGTCTGGGCAAGCACGGCCTGCATGCTCGCGAGGACTTTCTGGGCCGCTTTTGCGAGCGGCAGGTCCGCTGGTGCTACGTCGTCTGGGGACCGCCAACTTGCTGTGTTTTTTAGGTTCTGCTCGGGTGCAGTTTGAGATATGGCTTCGATGAGGCGCGGGACGGTTAGGGCCGCGAACATGTCGCCTGTTCCGGAGAAGAAGAGGGGGATTGCGGGCGTGTCGATGCGGAATAGGCGTGGTTTGAAGTCGGAGGTGGCTGTGCTACCGATGATTGTCAGGTTTTCTACTAGCTCTTCCTTCTCGGAGTTCTCAGCTGTGGGCTTGTTCTGCGGCAGCGTTGATGAGGACAGCGGGTCTGAGGCTTCGTTGGACGGCGTGTGTGGTTGTGTGACAGGGCGGCTCGTGGGGATCTGGTTGTCGTGGGTTAGGCGGAGGGAGGTGATGATAACGTGGGGAACGCGGTAGGTAGTATGAAGGACCTGGATTGCGCGGGCGAGGGAGGGGAGGTCGTGGATTGTTGTTTCGGAGAGAGTCCTACAATCGTACAATTAGCTGAGTTTCCTAGCAGTGAGACGGAGTAATGTGGGAACGGACTCTGCTTCAAACTGGTTCGGTAGTATCAAGTCTGCCTCCCGAAGAAGGCTCTTGTACTCTGGCACTTCGTCTTCCGGAATGTACAGCTTGCCGTTGTCGCCCATGACAGGGTCGAGTACTGCCTCTGTTAGCGCGACATCAACCTCTTATAAAAGCACGACGTACCCCAGAAGAAACTTCCTGGCTTCGTGCCAGCGTTGAACTTGATGTCCCTCCCAATCTTGCCTACTGCTCGGACTGCTTCCGCACTAGGGACGTAGCCCGTCAAGAGGACGTCGAAGTTGGTGAGGTTCGACTGGCGGAGGCCTTCATAGAGCTGTTCGAGCTCGGCAGCAGTGGTCTTGGTGCCTTTGACTTGCTTGTAGGCCGTGTGATTGCCTGCGACTGTCAGTCGTGCGAGCGAGAAACGGTACTGGGTTCGAGGCGCACTGTAGTGGACTGTGTTGATGGCAGAAACGTCGCAGCCCATAGCTTGCATAACACAGGTTGCCATCTTATTGCCAACGTATCTAAACGCACTTTAGCTGAGTACCTCGCTTGCATCCGCATTTCACACTCACCCATGGACTACCTGCGCATTCGTTAGATACGCGGTACATGTGCGCGGGTGACTCTTACATGGCTGGCGATCGCAAGCACGCGTGTTTCTGGCACGAGCGCGTCTGAGGCCATGGTATCAGATAAAAAGCTGCGGTACAGCTCGAGTAACGTTTTCAGGACAATTCAATCGTATGCGACAGTACGGTTGTAAAGTATTGTTATTCTTTATCTGAAATCCCACGCGCGATGACGTGGGGCGCCTGGTGGTGGGGCAGAGCCTCGGAAACCCCTGCAGAAGTCCGCGATTCGCCAATTCGCCAGCTCTTACGCGCACATGAATCTGTTGACGCTCTATGCAAACCGTAGCCGTACCGTGAAGGTAGTCAGTACGCCGCCTGTTTCCCCACATAAATCCTGAAAACACACTGCTTTATTACAAAACATCGCTTACTCCTCGTCGCCAATCTATAGTTGTCAGTGACCATTGACGTGTTTGGATGACTCGGAAAACTCACCTTAGGCGCGAGGTAGAACCTCAGGTAGCTGTTCGACTGAAGTTGGTACTCGACAAGCAGAGGGACTTCGCTGGACAAGCTCAGCCTGACGTTGTCCGACAGACCACTGGCCTTGCAGAAGTTCACAAGGTACTTCAGCGAGAAGGTGAGGGAAACGGGTTCGCTGAGATCGATCTCGACGTTCTCGCCGGGCTTGTCAACGTTGGTGTGTTGTCTCAGCTGGACGGAGCCAGAACCGATGTCGCCCTGGCAGCTGAATTTGACACCCTCCTTTGTGCACTCGATCGAAACTGAGACCATTAGTAGAGGCTATGGCGATGATGTTGCGTGACATACCGGACTCTGACAGCGCGCTCAAGTCCCTGCAGATGCGCTGGAACTCAGCGGAAGGCATAGAGATGGTCGCCGCGTACTCAGTCTCCGGGATGCCCAGGTGCTCCTGGTCAATATCCATGAGCTTGATGTCGTACTCGCTGATCCTGTCGGACCCGCTGCTCTCGAACACCAGGTTGACGACATCGGGCGCGTCCTCTGCCTTGAGTGTGAGGAGATCGTCGCTCTGCGCGGCGCGGAGCACTTTTGTGAGGGAGCCCAGGTTGATACCAAGGGCGATGTTGCGGTCGCAGCGGAAGGGGCTGAAGGCCTCGGACCTCAGCAGCATCGAGACGAGGGCGACGTGGGAGTTGTCCATGGCCTGCAGCGCAATACCGGAGTCATTGCAGTCGAAGTTGCAGTCCTGGACGAGATCCTTGATGGCGTCGACGACCTGGGAAGATTGTTAGATGCTGTTCGGCGAGTCGTGGAGTGATGAGTTTGTACCTTCTTGAGAAGGTTGGCCTGTTCTAAGCGTGCCTCAAGCACTGCAATTCGTTAGTCGTGGGATCGTCTCCTCGCTGGCGATTGACATACTGTTGATTGTGTATTATGGAAATGGGGAAGAGAAGAAGGGGTATCTTGCAAAACGTAGGGTGGATAAAGGCAGTGTTGTGTTGTGGAGGAGGCAGCAGAGCAGAAGCGGGACAAAGTAGAACGCGTCGACGATTTTAGCGCGTTTGTTCGCGTAAAGTGCTAGAACCCCAGCCACGCCTGCGCTTGGCACATTGCCGCTCTGATGCATCGTCATGGGTACCAGTCTTATACAGCAAACATGTATTGCTCCGAGACAATCGATTCTGAGGAATAGATGTGTAGTATTTGTTTTGATTCATTTCTATGTACGCTCGAGCTAGCTTCCTCAAAGCAAGACAATCTGTGCTAGAGAGCTTGGGGTGAACCCACGAGACTTGACTAAGGCAATAGTTATGCGTGTTAAACATTAGTCCTCCCGTACGCGATGAGACAATACAACGATGTGGTATATGGTAAATCACCAAGATCTGTACCCAATGCTTTGAAACGCCTGGTAAAGAAAATGAACGAGATGCGACGACTATAGATAAGATGTTAGCTTGAGGTTTGGACAAAGAAAAGACATTATAAGCTCGTAACTCGTCCAGCAGGCAGTGTGTGCCTGTGCGGTCGCAAGTTGATGACCGACTCAAGTTCTCTCAGCATGTTGTTGCTCGCTTCGCGCTGCTCGCGCAACGAGGCCTGGCGAGCGCGGTCCGCTTGAATTTTCTGCATGCGCTCTTCCCTCGACATGGTAACGCGTGTCTTGGGAATGGCAATAGCTTCGAAAACTTCGTCGTCGGAGTTGCTGCCTTGGTCGCTTGGGGGAGCACTCTGCTGCGGACTCAGCGTCTCTCCGTTCAAAGCGCGTAGGGCATCAGACGGACTGCCTTCATCGACAGCTGTCAGACCACCTAGGCTGGGTACAGGAGAGCGAAGACCATTGCTCGAGGCCTGCGAGATGCGCCGTTCGTGGCGTTCAATGTTGAGAGCGAGGGCGTTTCTGCCGGCTTCCCAGGCCTGGATCAGGCTCCGTAGGTCTGCGCCAATAGAGTCGTATTGTACCATGAGATGGCCGCCAAGTTCGGTGACGTCTTCTGTGTCTTCCAGACTCTTATTGGTCTCCTCGCGCAGCACCTGCATCTTTGCTTGCAGGCCGCGAATACCCTGCGACAAACCAGACAGCTTTCGGACGGAGTTGCGTAGATTTTCGCGACCAGGTGTGGGTTGGAGCTTGTTCGGTGACGGGATCACGAACTGCTCCTCCTCCGCCAGGACGGCGTTGAACTTCTCACTCCTCTCCCCTGTTGGCGCAGCTACTGTAATCATAGAGTCGGCAACCGTCCCCCATCTCGAGAAATCGGCCTTTCCACCATCGGCTTGGAGGGCTAGCAGGGAGCACAAATAGACACGACGAAGCGTTGACAAACGGTACTGCCACGTTCGAAGGGCCTTGATGCTCTCGATATCTTCGAACTCCGACTCATTGTAGCCTAGGGCGGCTTCTTGCAGATCTGGGTTGCTGACTTCGTAGACGTCAAGGTACTTCTCGATGTCGTCTTCCTGCACTTGCCGCCTCAGTACCTGGCACTGTTCCGACAGAATGGGGATCATGGTAGCGTAGGCGGCCCACAGACTTCGGCGTAGTCGTTGGCAGCGACGGGCTTGTCCTTTCTCTTCGATCCGGGAGATGGGCGGCAATGGCATGGATCTGAACCATGTTAGTCTGAACGTGAAGTACGAATGATCATACATACAGTCTGTAGCCCCTCGAAACAAGCTCCACCTCTTGTATCAGCGCGAGCGCGGAGGAAGTCGAGGCTTCGAAAGCCTGCAGGTTTGTGACCAAAGCAGAGGCGTTCTCAACAGCCTGCTGCCTTAAGGCCTGCAGCCACTGGCGACGGATGTGTGCATATGATGCTGTCGCGACAACAGTGAACACTATGAAGACCACCACAAACCTCGCTTTGCTGAAGCCTGATCGGCGCCGCGACCAGTGAATGAGCCAGACGAGAGTGAAGGCTGTCGCTGCGGTGAGGACTGCACCGGTTGGGCTGATGGTGGTGACCTTGAACTCAGGGCCGGATCCTGCACTGTTCGCGTGGTTTGGAAATGTCGTTGTGCGTATGCTGGATTGCTCGCCCAGCAGTTGTGAGGCGACTATGAGGTAACGGAAGTGCTCCAGAAAGCGTTCATTGTCCTTGCGTCCGAGTCGCGCATTCACTGCTTTCTAATGCACTATCAGCAGCTGTAGAGAGTGTCCTGATGCTGCGACATACCGAGCACGCAAGATGTATGCGCGCAACCGAGCCGTGGCGGTTCGCGCGGATGCGCAGCGGCTGTGGGAGCCTGTCTCTTATCCTCGACTGAAGCGTGGAAGGCCCGCGTGGCGCAAAGCCGTGGACGTCCGAGGAGGTGGATACAGTAGGTGACGGTGGTGCAGAGAGCCCTCCTTTGCCTTCGCCTAGTCGCGCCATTAGTACGAGTTGCCGCATGGCGGGCGTGTGCAGTGCAGCGCATACCCTCTAGGAACTCGGCCAGCGGCGAGTCTTCATGTATCACGCTCTCCATCGTATCCGCTACTACCGCATGTTGCGGGTGGTGTGGCTTGGTGTGGAATGCCGGCGCGTGACGCAACTCGTGGGGTGCGCGTTCAGGGTTCTCAGAAATGCGGGGGAAAATCAAGGGCGGCGAGGCGATTGGCGACTGTGAGTGTTGGAGAATCGTTTGTTTGTTTGGGACGTCTGGAGTGTAGGAGGTATAGTAGGGAGAGCCACGGTGGTTCGAACTAAGCCACTCGGAACAGGAGATGAGCGGAGATGAAGGTGCGGAGCTGGGCCCACAGGATTGGCGCGGCCTGCGGGAGTTTGCTGGTTTGGGGCACCGTTAAACTAGACCCCTGCGAATATCGATGACCTGCAGACGTTGACCCGGGTCTGTGGAGTCTTTATGTTTGGATGAGGGGAGAGTTGTTCTGAGGTTGCAAAGAGTCGATGTCATTCCGCAGTTGCAGCTTCCAAGTTATACAATTCTGAAACCAAGGGTCTGGTCAGATGGCTTCAACGGGAACTTGCATTAGCATGACGAGCTAAGTGACCATCAGAACAGCCTCACGAAGGATCTCGAACTATAGGCTCTCATATCGGTCGTCATGGCGTCCACGTAGGCCGAAATACGGGGCAGCTGCTTTTGGTAGGTCTAAGAACATGTTGCTGGGATGTCCAGGTCAACGAGATGAGATGGTTATACGAGGACATAGAGCATTCAAGCCATAATACAGTACGCAGGAGATAGCTTCACAGTCAATTGTAGTAGTCAATACACGTCCATCATTATTTGCAACAAGCTTCCGAGTCGAGTTCTTGATGCAAGAATAGAACGAAGTGAACGATGCTGAGCCCCTGGCAAGCAAGGCTGACGCACAGACAATACATGGAAATGTGGGGTTAGCGCAGAATCTCAGAGGACAGCTCTGGAAGCTCACCAAACGGCATTACCGGCGTCATCAGCTTCAGCAACACCGCAGCTCCAACCAACTCGAGCTCTGAAAACACTTGCCCACTACACATAGCACAGAGTCCACCCGTTATCCGCGATTCACACGCAGCGCGACTGCACGCTCCGGCCACATCAACTTGCACAAGCACCTCAGTGCCATCAAGACCTCCCACCAACCCAACCCTAGCCTTCGAAAAGCCTCCCCACATTCAAAATGGCAACAGTAGATGAGCGCGAGCTCCAAATCAACCCCATCGTCGCAACCAGCGTGCAGCACAACACACAAGTACTTCCCGCCCTCCATCCACTCCCCACATCAACTCACCACTAACACATCCAGGTGACTTCCAACGTCCGCAACCTCACAGCCTCCCTCTTCGGCGTCGCCGCCGGCACACTGGGTCTGGAATCGTATCCGGGCTTCATCTTCTACATTCTGGCCTCGCTGGTGGTCAGCGTGCTGTTGTTCGCGGTCAAGGCTGAGGGTCGGCCGGACAAGTTCTACTACAGGCCGCTGGGGGATATGTGGTTGGGTGATGTGTTTGGCGGGTTGAGTGGGTTTGTGCTTACCTGGACGTTGTTTTATGGGCTGGTGAGGGCGTAGGAAAGAAAAGGGCCGCGGCGGTTGCGATAAAGGGATCGTTCGGCTTGGAGGGGCAGGAGCTTGGTCATAATTTGGAAGGACACAGGACTACGAACAACAAACGGGGATTGGTTGACCCCGCGTTGGGCACTGATGGTGGAATCAGGATCTTGCTGGGGCGCATGTACCTCACATATCCCAGATCGACTGGGAGCTCATTGATTGACTTGAGTCCAGAAGGGGAGGGTGCAGGTCGGTGAGGAGTAGTAGACGCATTGCATGATACCCAGCTAATGCTACGAGATGATCGAACTTTCTATCGAGTACTGCTTTACTGTTAGGACGTTGGCTCTGTGAATGATGTAACATATGCTAGCCCAGTCCGAGCAGCTGTGCTGTAGTGGGTTTCCGTCCTTAGACAGGTGTGTACGGTTTATGTAACTGTATGAAGAACCACTGGAGTCTAATTCCGATCATGTGTCTTACGTGCTGGTGGGCACGAACAATTCAAGTGCTGTCATACACTACTAAACTCTCGATTCGAGGCCTTGAATTCGAACGCACAGTATCTGATCGTAGTCGACGTCAATCTACTTGTGCAATCATCCTCGGACGCGGAACGAAGCATTGTGGTGAATAGTCATAGAAACTCGAAGCGCCTCAGAGATGCAAGGTGAGTTGTCTGACGGGAGTCTGGACGCTAGAGCAAGATCGATATATGCAATGCATTGTGGCGTCAGAGTGGGCTGAAAAGTGTTTGGATAGCCAAGTTGCTGCCCAGAGTATGTTCTTGGTGCCCTTCGAAATTGACAGCGAGCATGCCAACGACTACAAGCAATTTCTTGCGGTGAAGAGGGTGTGGTGTTGCAGGCTCGATAGGTTAGAGAGAGTGAAAGTGGCTGCAGCTGTCATGGCGCAGCGGCTCGTCCCAGCCCGAGGTCAAGCCTCTTGCGGTCTCGCAGTGCAACGTGTAAGGACAGTTCTGGTCGGGGAACGCGGAAGGCGCGACTAGAAGTCAGCTCACCGACAGACATCCATGCCATCAGGCTTTTGCAAGCTTGAATACGCTTCTCCGACGGGGCCCAACGATTGCACGCTATAACATGTCTCTGGTGGCACACCACCTTCCGTTGATCTCCCGCATTCATCTCTGACCTCGTCCTTTCTTGTGGAACGCCATCTCAAAGATATTTGCCTTCTTGCGAACCGGTCAGCACATCACTTCAACCTTGTCAGTTGCCTTCTCGCCTCCTTGGAGTGTCTGCTCAAAGTTTGGTTGACGATGTTCGTGGCTCCAATCGATCCTCACAAATTGGTCCTTTGAGGGCAACCTTTCGCGCCTACGCGTCTAATGGACCGGCAAAGGACTCTTCGAGCTGGGTAGATGCCTGCCAAATCTTGACGCTATTCATAGGCTGTTCTTGCCCTGCCACGTCAATCGCAGTCTAGCGACATCTGTCAGAGGCGTCGTTGTCTTCGCGTCTTGCTGTTGTTTTCTGGACAGGCCGGCTGCTCATGGTGGGGCTCGACCCAGCCGATCAAATCATCCAGCTTCTCATGTCACCAGCACACTGCTTCGGACACAATCGAGATCATCAGCCCCGGATATGCTGCAGCTGCCCTGCAAAGCGACTTCGAAAGACGGTCATCCTGAAGAGAGAAACGCAGATTTGCTGGCAGGCGCTAATGCAGCCCTCGAGGCAAACCTTGGGATCCAAAGCTCTGTAATCGCGCGGACATGCCATTGACAGCACATAGAAAATTGCTGCATACAATAGTGTCTGTGTCACGGTGAGCGCCAGGTTCGTGACAACGCGGCGGATTGGGGATGCAAGCCTCACGGCAGGGCTTCAGGAGGCAGCTGAACACCGTCAGTCTGCGATTCAACTGGGCGCCACCAACTCCGCCAAAGTCTTGACCAGACGCTGTGACATACGCTGACATGGATTCCAGAGGCTTTTCTGATGCAATAACAGGAAAGCGGCCAGTTTCATGAGACCACGTTGCCAGACGCGCTAGGAGACGGCTTTGCTGACAACAATGGGATCGATGCGCTGACACTGTAGCTTGCGTGCGAAGGGCTAACTCTTGAACGGGTGTCAATTCAGACTCATCAACCACGCGTGTGCCGTCGATGCTGGGGTCGTGATTCGCATGCCATGCGGCGACCCGACCCGTCATATTTTGCCAGGTGTTGCGGGACGGATCGAAGGGAAGGACTCGAGGACCACTGCACCTAGTACAATAGTGCCATCAATCCGCAACAATGCTCGCCTACCGAGGCCGCAATCCAGGGACATTCTTGACCACCAGACTGCGACATGTCTTCCTCACGCCGATCGCGACGTTTCGCACCAGACTCTAGCGATGATAGAGCGCGTGTCTCTACTAGATCCAACGACAATACAGATACTTTCCGTGATCGAGCTAAACTGGTAAGTCGACCGTGATCCAGGTCCGCAACTGTGTGGAGAGATGCTTACATGGATGACATAGATCGCTCAATCGCCCCCAACAGCCATATGGAACAACAGTCCTCGCTTTGCATCGAACCACCACCTTCCGGCTGATGCAAACGCGCCGCAGATAGGCAATGCCATTGGGTACAATCACCAACGTGTCGGCATGCAAGACGATCACTTGTTGAGCTTTCAGAATAGCGCAGCTGAGACTCGAGGATATACTCTAGGCAACTCTGCGGGAGAGTCAGTGTCTCCAAGTCACAACAAGCGTAAAAGAAGCACGAAGTACGACGCTTTGGCTGGGCCATCTTCCGGTTCCTCTGACGCCGTCGGTGAACCCAAGCCTGGCCAAGGATTATTGGACATTCCTCTCCTTTCGCCTGAGTCCTATTTCGAGACAAATCGGTCCTACGATTCGTCCAGCCGAATCTTTGGGGCAAGAATGCTCAACTCGTATGGAGACCATTCCACGACTCCGTATGATTCCAACAGCGAGACGGCAGAGGGGGAGCGATTCTATTCGTTGACCACACCCTCTCCGATGGCACCAACCCAGTCCACGCCTGATCTTCCGGATGATCTCAACTACGAACACCACTGCAGTCCCAATCAATCTCAAACCCCAGACGCGTCATCACTGGACTGGCCTCCCTCTCTGATCGACCATACATTTGCGACTGATGCATGGTTCCTCGAAGATGCCGGCTTGGGTCTGGCCTATGGAGATACCCCACATCCACAGTACCTCCATTCGAACGACGTTTCCCCTGGTGGAGATCAATACAATGGTACTAATCCGATTCTCTCTTTCACGCATGCCGATCCCCTTGAGCACTCCCCTGTAACCGAACAGGATAGTACTGTAGATTACCGTCAGCCAAACGAAGCCTTTCGACTCAGTGAAAAGGCGCGGGCGATTACGGATCCACACGACCATCGATCTGAGTAAGCAACTGAATCAGTTTCAACGCGTCGTTCATCAGATCTAACATGTGTTAGTAACTCAACCTTGAAAGCAACATGTGAAGTGTGTGGCATATCCTGCACTGGGCAATACCGCATGCGCAACCTGAAGAGGCATAAGGAATCTAAGCATACCACAAAAATGTACTACTGCGACGTTGAGGGCTGCAACCGTTCGTTCAGGCGCAGTGACGCAGTCTGCGTTCATAAACGAAAGTCGCACTCCAACATAGACTTGTCGGGCTCCTAGCGCGGACGACGATAGTAAGTATGCCATCTTCCTCCTGTATCACCATCAACACTGTATGCCTGCAACAATCATGGCAAGTCATGGCCTCGTGTTGCTCGCCTTGTTTTGTAACGCTGTTTGAGTACTGTTTCTGTGGGTACTCTTCCGCTCTTGCGTACCGCTTCTCTTCTGGGTACCTTGTCCTTCCCGTAACATCTCTTCATACATTTGGGTGGCTATTACGTGCATCGGCTTTGACGGGGTTGGGTGTCTTTGCCAGGTCAATCGCGTTCAGGAGGAGGGAACATTGCAGTCAAAATAAGCTCAACCAATAGACCAAGTCGAACCTTACTGGCCAGGAAGGCCAGTCATTGCGCGTACTGCTCAGCGATGGTTTCAGCGTGTATGCGGACGCAATCGTGATAGGCTTTGTGTAGCGCCTGGGCTATGTGCTTGTCGGCCGGCATCACAAAAGACCCATTCAGTCGCAATTGTACGGACATTGGTAAAGGCAACAAACCATAATGACGATCACAGGAGTGATATGGTTCTCTTGAGTGCGCACTGTGCGATCTGAGCGATGCTCGCGCTTACCTGTCGTCCAACCACAGGCAAACACGTCCAAAGCGCTTACTGGAACGATGCACTTGGACAATGGGACCATCGCAACCTAAGGACCCACTGTATACCCATGCTAGATCCACAGTGGAAAGGCTCGACGGCTGTAGATATATCCACCATGATAAAAGCATGACAAAGGTGCACAGCTGTGCGAGGAGGCTTGATGGTGCTTGAGAAATGCACCGATGCAACGGTATAGTTTAACACTAATTCTGCTGTGACCAATGTCAAACCCGCCTCTGTCGTGGGATTTATGAGTTCAGGAGATCAGAGTAGCTTGATTCATTGACTGAGAGCAGGAGCGGATAACTACAAGAGCACCTTGACGAATGAACGGTGCTTCGTAATGATTTGAACGATTGAGGAATCACACTAGAGTTCGTGTCCCCAGTGACTCGGGCGTTGTTGGAAACTCTCGCAGTCGGCAGGTTCGTTCGTTCACTAAGAATCCCGCTCCACCTCTGAGCATCGCACAGAATATCTTCTCTTCAAACCTACCAAGAATCAAGCCGCTGGACACCACACCAGTATACTCGTTAGCTCAAACCTTAACGCTATCATCCCCGTGATCATACTCTACAAGGCACAAGATTCCACTTAGATAAGGGCTTGACAGTCAGCCTCATCCTAGCTAGAAAAGTGAGGCTGTCGTGAGTGCATGGTTTGATTGCAAGGTACCCCCTTCCTGCTCACATGAAGAATTATTACCCCCCAATGTTGAATTGTCCAATTGAAATCCTATGTCGCATCTGCGAAAGCCCAACTCTACTGAGCTCCTTCAAGCATCAGACCGGTAGTCATTTCGTATAAAGAGTGGTGGAATGATGGCTGCATTCTAATACGAGTATAATCGATGATTCCGACAGACACTATTGAAAGACCGAACAATTGCAATCTCTCGAGCTAGCAACACTGATCCTACGTGTCGTATCAAGACAATGGATGCGGTTGACCACTGACGCGGACATAGGCGCGTGGCTCTGCGGGGAAAATCGCGTGTGGGGAAGGCGCGCCCCACGTCTGCAGCCCTGCAGACTTCCATTTGCACGAGAACCCAAACCATCATCATCTTGATATTACTCGCATCGTGACTGCATCGGAGCTGCGTCGAACAATATCATATACCATCGCGAGCCGCGAGCAAATGGTGGCCTTCACACTCGATCCTCGAGATCTTTAGCAGGCGGGTACGCGTTCCATCTCCACCCGTGAAGGCCGAACGGAGGACCTCCGTCCTGACCCTCGAAGAAACGGACCCAAGCAGACCGCGCAAGGCGTTACCCACTGGTGCAGCGGGTAAACGCGATTTCCCCAAACCCCGACACATCAAAGTTGGCAGATCCACCTTGCATCATAGGAGTAGTGAAGTAGATCGAGAGCGTCCCTTCAACATGGTCAACGACATCGAGCGTTGACCATGGTCGGAAAGATGTTCACGATCGAGTACATCTCGAGCCTCTCACTCGCTCACACGGATCCCCGACATACTGCGCGCTGCATTGGATGTAGCTGGCGCATTGCGTAGTGAGAGTACCTCCTTCCCCTACGCCACCATGTCCTGTTTGCGGGAGCGCGCGTTGGCGAACCAAGATTCTGTCAAATCCATCAAAACGTCGCTCGGCCCCAAGTCTGTTCCGCTTAGTGTGCTCGAACTACGCACCGAGGCATCAAGTTCAGTATGTCTGTACTTACTTGCACGCGTTGATTTAGCTAGCATTGTGCACTGTGGGAAGATCCCACTTTCTTTTACAGGTATTCGTATGCAGGTGTCCGTTTGCAAATCCCGCTTGTGGCGTAGACTTCCAGGTGTTGCACGTCACAAGCTGGTCGATAATCGTCAGCAACGTCCAAGACATCGATCGAGGCGGAGGCTAAGGCGGGCGGTTACTGGTCGCATTGCCTGTTGGGGCTAGATGCTGCGCTGGTGGCGGCAAGCCCGAGGGTGGGTGGAAGCTTGGCGATGATTGATTCGGTGGATGTGGGTGCGCTTTTCAAGTTGCGAGCCGAATCGCTGTTTGCAGTATTTCCGGACGTGTGACCTGCAAGCATCGACGAGTTTGACATGTGGCTATGATGATAGTGAGACTGCAAACAACACAGAAAAGGAAGGGAAAATGAGAGTGGAAGTCACGGCACAAGAGAACGAGGAACGTAGAACGTAATTCGTAGCGATTGATATATGTACATCAGAAGTTGCAATCGACGACTCCTGAGTAAACCAAATGGATATAGCTAGACACCAACACCTCGCTCATTCGTACATGCATCCAACAATGCATCTTATCGTGAAATATGAAGTAGGAATGCTTAGACAGCGGACTTCTCGTTGTACTCATTGTACTGAGTAGACCTCTTGCGGGTAGCATGAGCCTCAGCGTCAGTCAAGCTCGTACGGCGGTTGTCAACGGCAGCATCCTGGACATCCTGGAAGGAGACCGAGGGAACGAAGCCAGGAGACTGCCACGCCTTGGAAACCTTGCCGTAAAGCTCATCGACCTGCTCGAGAGAAAGACCCTTGGTTTCGTAGATCATAGCCCAGACGAAGAAGATGCAGATGAAGCAGCATCCACCCCAGACGAAGAAGACCTTGGCGCCCATGTCGGCGTTGCCTGGGCCGGAGTCGACCATGTAGGGCGTCGCGTAACCGATACCAAAATTAAGGAGCCAGTTGGTAGCGGTGGTCATGGAAAGGGACTTGGCGCGGACCTTGAGAGGGAAGATCTCACCAGTGACGACCCAGGCGACGGGCCCCCAGGAGCAGGCGAAGAAGAAGATGTAGATACAGACGAAGGCAATCAAGAGACGCTGAACGGCGAGGTTGTCTGTGCCGACGACGGTTCCGGCAATAGCGACAATGAACTGGCAGACAGCCATGCCAATGGCTCCGAAGAGCAAGAGACGGCGGCGACCCCACTTCTCGACAAGCCAGAGACCGGGAATGGTGGAAACGACGTTGATGCAGGATGTGATCAGGGTGATGACGAAAGCATTGCTGATACCGGTATTCTTGAAGAAGGAAGTACCGTAGTAGAAGATAAAGTTGATACCGGTCAACTGCTGAAGAGCCTGGAGACCGCAACCAGTCGCGAGACGCTTGCCAAGATTGCCCTTGAAGCAGTCGAGGTAAGTAGCCTTGCCGAGGGAGAGCTCGTACTCGTGGTTCGCAGTAATTTCAGCAAGCTCCTCAACAAGAGCGGGGTGCTGGATGTCCAGCTTGCGGAGCTTGGACAGAGACTTAGCAGCTTTCTCAGGGCGACCCTTCTTGATGTACCAGCGGGGGGTCTCGGGGATGAAGATGCAGCCGACGAACATGATGATGGCCCAGGCAAACTGGACGGCGATGGGAATGCGGTAAGCACCAGTGTCGTTGCGGCCCTTGGTAGCATTGTCGACGATGGCAGCGATCAAGAGACCGATGGTGATAGCAAATTGGTAGCAACCAACAACTGCGCCACGGATCCACTTGGGGGAGGTCTCGGACTGGTAGAGAGGGATGGTGGCGGAGATCATACCAACTCCGTAACCAGCGAAGAAACGGCCAGCAACGAAGATAGGAATGTCAGTGGCGACGGTCTGGAGAATGACACCAAGACAGAAGACAATGTTGGAGGCAACGAGACCCATGACACGACCGAGCAAATCAGCAGCAGGGGCGGCGGTCAGGGCACCGAAGAAGGTACCAGCAGAAAGGATTGAAACGATGAGAGACTTCTGCTCTGACGTGATATCGGGCAGACCGTCAGTCTTGTTGGTGTAGCCGGTAGAGAACAGGTTCCTCCAGTACTGCATACCAAGGATACCACCAATGGTACCGGTATCATAACTATGGAGATTAGAAGATATCTCAAGAACAGGAAAAGTGTAGAGACATACCCGAAGAGAACACCACCGAAGGCGACGAACAGACCGATCATAATGGCAGGCGCCGCCGAACCAGGCGTGCCCGGGGGAGCCTTGAGCATGAAACCCATGATAGCAGATGTCTTCGACGAAGATGCTGTGTGGATGGGTAGTGTAGATTGGATGAGATTCACAGCA
The DNA here is from genome assembly GCA_021642125.1 of Nothophoma quercina. Classification (NCBI taxonomy): domain Eukaryota; kingdom Fungi; phylum Ascomycota; class Dothideomycetes; order Pleosporales; family Didymellaceae; genus Nothophoma; species Nothophoma quercina. The sequence goes on along the minus strand of JAKIXB010000035.1, from coordinate 111,742 downwards.
GTGAAGATGAGACTTCAGGACTGGCAGGCGATCACCTTAAGTACTCATGCGGCCTCTCTGTTTACACGATGTGCGGATCCCCATGGGCAGCTACTAGCCTGGAGGGCTGGAAGCGTGGAGTTCTGCGCTAACGTACTATTGGATAGTGGAGTATAGTCCGCATCACTGGAGTGCACCCGTACGCCACCCCTCGACAGGTCTAGCGCCAGAGCTGGAGCGCACCAGACGGGCCACTCATGCATGCCAGATTCGCGCTTCGCGATGAAGACCATCGTAGACTGCTTCGTGCTCTGTAAGCTTCTAGTCGGAGTTGTCGAGTCTCATTCCTCCCGACTCCAGATACGAGTGTGGCCATGACTTCGGTGGCGGTGTCTAAATGCGGACTCTGTCGTGACGCTTTCAGCGTCGAGAAGTCGGTCACAAGGTATCTTTTCCCTCACGGACCTCCGATGCAGAGAGGGTCAAGCGGCAGGCCGAGGCGAAATGTGATAGGCCGCTAGTCAGGCAATGAGCGTTTAGTGTGCATGATCGTTGAACCAGGGCTGTGCCAGTCAACATGCCACCGACATCATCTTGGCGATCATGAGCTTGGAGTGTCTTGTCAGTTTGCAGTCGACGCGCCGTTGCCTGTTGCCTGTTGCCAACGTTGAAATTGATCTTGACAATCTGGGCAGATGTGTGGCCGGCTCAGATGCATGGTGATCTTGGATCCGACTGCTTCACCCACAAAACCCACTGAGGGTCTCTCCGCGTGTTGCTCGTCGCACATTCCCTCAGGCCGATGCACCCATGCTGACATGCGACAGCGGTGCAAGGCCCCCAGCAGCGCGTTCGAGCATGACATTGAAATTATCTAGAATGGCGCAAGCGCGGCAAAGGGCGCTGTTGAGGCTCTGCTCCAGGCGCACACTTTGACCAATTTGCCCGACTCTATGGGCCACGATAGTGGGTTTTGGTGGAGTGAGAAGGAGTACTTTGGTAGCAAATTTTGCTTCTGGGCGTCGATTGGTTACGTCGAGGCTGATGAACAGCGGGGTGCATTAGTTCCCTCCGATGTTTGGAGGCTCAACAAGCATTGCGTGGCACGCTTAGCGAATTAGCGTGGTCTCGCCCGCAAAGGTGGGTCAGCCCTCGGTAGCTTTGTGCCTCAAGCCGGGAGGATTTAATGCGCTTGGAGCAACTCACGGGAGGATTTTGTTCGCTAGTCAAACACCTCAACCCAGGATCACGTCCAACCTCGTAGTCGCGCATAGAGAAAAGCCGGATTCGCCGCTTCCTCGGGCGCCCACAAGATGAAACAATATGGTTGGTCGTAATCACGACGAGCTCCATGCTTCATATCCACTTGGGATGACCATTTGTGAAATTGCAACAGCCGCAAGGCGCCCAACAAGCCATAGAGGGGTCTGATCGTGTGCCATGGGGATGGCGTCTTCTCCGCGGGATGGAAAGAGGATCTGCCCAGTGACAGCTACTGCGGGGTACAGAGCTCGTGGGGATCGTGATAACTGGAAGTGGCTTCATGGAACAATGACATGAGCGGCACACGACTGCTGATCCAGCTGCTCGTCTTGGCACCATCACGTTAACAGGACGTCAGGTCCAGCGCCGCATATGAATACGCGCTTGACGCTTGCTGGCGTGGCGACTTGACCGACCAAGCCGTGCCAATTATTATTCGAATCGAGGATCAGCCGATCAGATGCAGCACGATGAGACGACACACTGCGAGGGCCAGAGACGGGATCGACTCGAATGATCTTCTGAACGCGTGCAGCGATTAGGAAGCTCCTTGGAGCTTAACGTTTGTGTGACGGCTGGGCACCGATAAATGCGCGCATGTCAGCATGCCTCAGGTTTGAGCTTGTTCGACACCAATCCACAGCGACTTTGATGTTGTTTGAAGAGGCGGAGCCAGCAAGCACACTGAAGGTGATGGTGTACCGTGCAACGGAATCCTGACCTCTTTACAGCTGACCTGCGGCACACCAGGATGTCGATGTAACCACGGGAGAGGTGACGACGCCTGAAACTCGACGAACAACAACAACGAAAGTAGGACTGTTGGAATTTCGAGTCGGGCACCATTCTTGACCGCCGAGGAGTTGAGAGGTTAACTGTCCGGCATCTGATAAAGAAGAGGTGCAGTCGTTGGCCAAGAAGGGCAACTTGTGCAAGCGGCGGAAGGTGAAGCTTGACACACCCCTCTGCACAATAGGCAGGCACAACGGTTGCCAATTCCAAGAGAAGCTTGCACGGAGGAAGTAGCAACATACAACTCTTTTCGTAACCACTCTCGAGCTCCATCATTGCAACAGCGAGCCACACAACTGACGAACAGATTGACTTGACGTTCGAGTATCCTACGCAGAAGGAACGCTCGAACCTCCGCCGAATTCGTCTCCAGCCAATCAGACAACTCACGCAAACAGTAACTCGATGGAGCTGACGTCCAGAAGAAGTGCTACCAGCTGGGCATAAGCAGCCAGACCTGACCTGACAGCACGGAAGCACAGTGAGACCTTCTGTTCTGTTCAGTGTTTGTGATCAGACGTCGCCTTACCATCTCACAAACAGCAGGCACGATTAGCACCTTCTCAAGCCACCACGCGCCTTAGCGCCAAACCGCGTCGCGTTCGCGTCCTCGCGTCTCCGCTGCCCCACCAGGAACCTCGTCTTCACCGCCCCAACAACAACACCACCCCAAACAATGTCAAACGAGGCCAGCACACCCGCCCCAACCCACGAGCCCCCATCTCTCCCCAGCTCGCCGCTTCCCAAGCGCACCAAAATAATCGACCCCGCACCGCTCAATCAGGCCTCCACACTGCCGCGTAACAACGACTCAGGCACCGCGACACCGACTCCGCTAGCAAGCTCGAATATGGCCACCTTACAACCCCCTGCGCCAATTGCCCCCTCAATTGCGGCAGGTGCAGCGGCAGAGCAGGCTCTGCAGGTCTTACTGCTGAGCGAAAATGCAAAAGCACCTACAAAGGGCAGCGCGTTTGCGGCAGGACACGATCTGTACAGTGCGAAGGATACAGTCATTCCTGCGAGAGGGAGGGCAATTGTAGCTACAGATATTTCCATCTCTGTGCCCGTAGGGACATGTATGTTTTTCGCACTGCAGTCTACACAATAGGATAAACTGCTAATAGAATGCAGATGGCCGAGTAGCACCGCGTTCCGGCCTTGCGGCTAAGCACGGCATTGACACAATGGCTGGTGTGATTGACGCAGACTACAGAGGGCCTGTAGGTGTGATTCTGGCAAATTTGTCAGACACAGACTTCGAGGTCAAGGTCGGAGACCGCATTGCGCAGTTGATCGTAGAGAAGGTGTGTTCAATCTACACTATGAAACGCCGTGACACACGTGGAGCACGGCTGACGTTGACAGATCGCAATGCCCGAAGTTGTCGTCGTCCAGAAGCTTGAAGACAGCGTACGCGGCGCTGGTGGATTTGGCAGCACAGGAGGCTTTGGCGCAGGCACAGCACTAGGAGCATAGGACCCTCTGAACCTACAACCTCTCGACCTAGTCTCTCAAGGCCTATATCCCCAAGGCTTCCATCTTCCAACTCAACGACCGCCGCTCATGGACACAATACCTGCTTTCTACCCGGTTGGGGATGATGCGAGAGACTCGCTGGAATTGCTGAGGGAAACAACACTCGAAGTGGATATAGCGCAAGCTGAGGAGAACGAGAAAAGGGAAGCTATGGAGGGACTAAACTTCCTGTGAATGCTTCCGAGTTGGACGAACTTTCAACATAGCAAGTGACAAAACTTGGATGGAAGTTGTATGATTATCACGTAAATCAACGTCGTCTTCATGTACGAAACCTGAAATACCGCAAACGAACCATTCTCAAAATGACAGGAAATTCTTTGGGTGTCTAACATTGCGAGCCAACATGTATGTGGAAACAGTCTTCAGGCTCCTAAACTCACTCCGCCGTTGTACCGCACGAGGGTCATTGTGATTTGGCAATCCAGCACCTCCCTCATGCTCTTTCTCAGATTCTGTTCGTACTTATCCTGCTTTGCCCTCTGTACAGTGAAAAGTCATACCTGTAGACTGCGGATTCACCGTTGTATAGAGCCCAAATGGGAAAAGTCGAGCCTCGAAGTCCATCGCACGACGGACTTTGAGAATTCGAATAATGGCTCTATCGTATTTGGTGCCATGAATTCGTGAGAAAAACCTTGTGTTCAAACAGACCCACGCAACGTGGTGATGACTCTCTGGCTTGGACTGCTCGCGGCAGCCCATGCTGACCATGGAGCGTCAGGATGTGAAGTTGTGGATGCAATTCCTGATTTCCAAAGGTAGGCGTAGGAAAGGAGCAACGCATTGGTTGTGTTGTATTCTGCTTCCAGATAAGTGCCGACTTTCACAAGTTAGATCTGCTCTGGAGTAGAATCGAGCATGCCAGTGGTAAGCCTCGCTTTCGAGCTTGATGCTGGGGCAGATGATGCCCTGGTGTTGTTGCTTGCGTCATGGGGCTTGTTGTGGAGAGTCAACGGTCGCTGTGATTTCGAAATCATTGTGATCCTTGGAACTATCTGAGCATCCTGACCCAAGGTTTTGTCACCGCCCCCGAAGAAAGCTCTAGTCTCTCATTCCACACCAACTCTCCGCAGCCAGTCGAGCAATTGTAACTTTCTGGACTTGCTCAAGCTTACTTCTGGGTAGTCAGTCATCTCTGGGCATACTTCCAGGGACTTTCGAATACGCTTGCAGTGGGCGCTCTTGAAATGGACAGAGGTTATTGCTCTCATCTCAAATACGTATACTCTCGAAAGTGGTTGTAAGAAGTGACCATGATACAAGAACGTTGCGATAGACTCCACCCACGGGGTGTATCTCATAATTAGCTGAACACAGAGACGCCCAGGTCCTGATCCTGGCCTAGAGGCACTGCCACAGGTAACAAGCGAGAATGTGGGTATGCCCAACGAACGAATAGGTTGGCTCAAAATGCGGGAAACCAAAATCTGCTAACCAAAACGGTCGGCCCGAGCCCTCGGTCGATCCGTGATGCATGCTCCAATGCTTCTGCATAATCAGGACGAGTTACCGTGCCAAGTGACGACCATGTTTGCGCCTTCCATGTTCCTGATCTCTGCGACAAGCTTATCCTTCGCCACCTTCCACATGTCGATGGCGCCCTTGCCCTCATTCTCCGGTAGACGCCGAACCTTATCATAATCGCAGAAGAGCGTCCAATTATCGATGCCAATCCTGCTGATGTTGGGGAACTTCGATTTGAAGGTCCTGCGGAAGCCGCTGCGGTACAGACGTGTGTAGGTTCGTGGGACGTCGAGTGATGCGATTAGACGTCTCTGCCCGATGCAACGGTTCTTGATCCATTTGTCAAAGGTAGCCGTGTTGTGAAAGGTGAAAGTGTTGAGAGTGTAGACGTAAGGCGACGATTCGACGTAGATCTGCCGGCACACTCCGGGAAGCTGGAATGTCGGCTGCTCAAAGCCTGGTGGCACCAGGGTATCTGGGTAGAGAGTCCGGATGTCATATATTGAGTCAATCTGGTCTTCGTGGCGCAAGTCTTGAATGTGGATTTGATGTTCGCCCAAGGCGTACTGCCAGATCTTAACCCGGAGCTCCCCAGGAAGTCGCAGAAGTGATGAATCAGTCGCATTTCGCCTAGCACTGATAGACATTAGTAAGAGAGCAAGCCACGCAAGTCTCATTAGCTTACATCTTCATCTGATTTGAGCGTATCGGTATCGCGGCGCTGAACAAGCCATCTCTGTGCCTGAAGCATTGAGATGAGATCTGCTTTGCTTTACAAACGCGAGTCTGTACTTTTGATCTGCTTCGCAGCTTGGATGCGTATTTGTGATGAGACGATTGTTCTGCCGTCATCTCGGCTGCAGAGCGTTGTGAGGAATGTAGCGAGCGTGGTATCCAAATGATGAACTTGGTTGACTGAGAATGAACGAACGAAGTTGAACCAGCAGAAAGGTTGGTATAGCTCGATGAACAGCTTTGCGAAAGGAAACATGATGGATGAGTGTGATTAGCACGATGAGAGTGAACATTCAGCAGAGCCAAATCGAGCCCGCGACATGTCTTCCCAACTCAAGTATAAAATTTGGAAGTGAGCGGTGAAGAGAGGAAGCTCTGGTACGCTCGAGGTGCTCATCGTGAACGTGTGCACCGCAGGAAGCTCGTATGGCGAAGGGTAGGTTGAGGTCATCTCTCCCGTTATGTTTGTAGACCAGGGTGACACATTGTAAACCAGCGAGATCAATTGACTGGCGACAGCCTTAAGTAACTGAGGGCGATGAGCTATAATGAGAAGGTGCTGGGAGTGGTATTGACAAGTCAAGCATTACGCGAGCGCGTGCGCGCAAAGTGGGGCGATGTTGAGACTAAGCCTTATTGAGCCATAACGTGAACTTCCATCTGCAGTTCCAGGTCCACTTGCTGCATTGATTAAGCAACAATGACGAAGAAGTCACAGAAAGCTCGTGCTGCAGCGAGGACAGCGCGGGCAGCGTACACGAACCCAGAGACTCACACCTTCCTCACATCCAACGACCTGATTCGAGAGGCCATCGGTAGAGGCTGTCAGTGGGACTTCTTGCAGCTACTTGCCGCCAGATATACAGCGAAGTTGGACTTTTTCCATGCTCCACCAACAGATTTTTCCTGTTAGCCCCTACGCCCTGAATACATGGCTCAGAGAGCGCCGTGAGTTCCAATGCCAGGCTGTTACGACTCTCTGTCTTGATGTTGGCTGGACGGGCTATGGCAGGCTGACCATGCTGATCGGTCAGCTAAGTGACGGAGCCAAGCTAAAGCTTTTATACCCAGCCTGTCAGGTAGTCGGGGACAAGCTCTACAAGAAGATAAACTGCGACTATGGCCCAATGGCGGTCGACAATTTTGATAAGGACGTAGATGTATTCTTCGAGTTTGTGGAGTGGGTTATCAAGCGCGGACCGCGATGCCTTCAAACCTGACCACATCAAGATCCTAATCACCAAGACGAGAAGTACAGCGCTCAGGACACATCCGAATTCAGCGTCGAACAAGGCTGAGTTCGGCCGACAATAATCGCTGCAGCTTGGGGCAAAGAGACATGCATCCAAATGACAGAGCAGTAAGCGAGCGCCGATCGAATACACGAGCGAAACCTACGCATGCGTTGAGCTTCCACAGACGGGACTGTGTTCTCGTTTTCTCATACTAAGGCCAGTAATGTACGAGAAAGATAGTACTCATGCACTGTTGGAAAACATTCTACCACCGACCTTTCGACGTGATCATATTTTTGACTTGAGGTTATCCAATATCCTATCTTTATTCCCCACATGCCGAATGCCGCACACAATGTGACTAGATTCCGTGTCTAAAGCGAGTTGTGCTAAAATTATCTTAAGTGTAAGATCTAGCGCAGGTACCAATACAAACTGCGCATCACGACGCGTGGCCGTGCCAACCCAACCTTCACACCACAATCGCGCTTGATGTTATGATAACTGACAAAGAGCACTCTGTGACGTACTTACGATGGTCGCTATCCGATTTATCGATAGAGAGCAAACAAAATACAGTTGTAAACATTCACATCCGGCCCGGTCTCGCCCAGGCACATTAGCTCTGAGCCCCACTCCGGCTCCACCAGCATTCGATACAAGACGCTGAACTTGCCAGTCAAACCGAACATAGCGATGCGAGAGCCCAGTACTTTGTTGCTGCTCCTCTTCCGAACTGCATACCTCTACATCCTCATCATCTACGCAGCGTGCACGGCTCTCGGCTTCAACGGAGCTTTGGTTGGTCTCATTGCAACAACGATAGTGGCAATCGGATCTGAAGTGGCATTTGTCCTCAATATACGAGAAGAGATGGATGGAGACAAGGAGCTACGATACATGGTTTGATGGCATGCTGGTCACGAACAAAGGAAAACTCCAATGGGGAAGAACTGTGTCGACCTCTGCATGGACGACCTGCGACCTTCTGACCTCTCCCTGGATACCTGCAATGATCCCAGGCCACACTCGCCAATGACGATGCTTCAGGCGGTCATCAAGTCAACGCTCGAGCAGCCTCCTCATGATCGCACTTCCACGGTCCACCACGATCCAGCCTCTCAGCAATGAGCTTCCCCATACACGCAGGGCAAGCGAGTGCTTTGTCTCGACATCCATCACAAATTCCGTGGTTTCGGAGCGCACTATCCATAAGAGCAAGTAGCTGCATATGTTCGACGTTCGACCAGAGTGAGTGAAAGGCGCTGCAGAAGAAGTACGTCCCGAGGGGGAGTAATGGCGTGATTCGGACGCCTCGCAGGGTGACAAAACTGAGGGTGTAGAAGGCGGATATGGTCATGGAAGTGCTGTGCGATGGTGCGCTGGGTACCGTGGGAAAGCGTGCGAAGACAGGGTCCGGTCGAGGGCGTGACGCAGATATTTCCGGCCCCAGAACTGGTCAAGGTCAGTGAGAACGCTTGGTGCACGCTTCCGGATGCGACTTACTGTAGCCAAGGATGAGATTGAGGATGGGCATGTTGAACGGCGCGTGAATGCTTTGCAGATAGAGCAGAACTGCGGTTGACAGGCGCGTTACAGTCAACGGCAGACTAAAGCGAGGCAAGAAAAATCGAGAAGTGAATGTGAGAGTGAGAGCGAGACACAGGCCAAGATGGGAACATGTGAGGTGAAGGCAGGTGCGAATGTGCAATTTTCAACTATCCGAGCAACAACTATTCCTGCATTAAGTCAGATTCGTACAGTCGACACCAAGCTCCGGCAGCTGCGACTGCAAGGCGGATAGCGAGCTATTGAGGAAGTATCCGAGGACTCTCCCTCGACCATGCCCGGAGTAAGTGACAGATCCGTCGTCGAAAGCACACTTCCATCTTCGTATTCCTAACTCTGACCCTCATTCCTAGGAGTCAAAGTCCTTGAGCCTGTCACACCTCACGAAAGCGTCATCGCTCGACACCCTCTCCTCATTGGCCTGTTGCATGCACCAATGGTAGTTGTTCTTGCCGTCTTGGTCGCGCAGCATCCTGCACCTGTGCTGAATCTCGACCATAATGTAGCCTTTATTGGCGTAGTAGATAACACACTCGGTGCGTGGGGACCATCCTCCAGGTGGAGGGAACATGTCGTTGACGTCTTTTCTGGCAGCCAAGGTATAAGAGGTCGTGGAGGCAGGCAGCGTAAATTTGGGCAAGGGTGCTGCTGCTGTGAAGATGGCCGAGGAAGCCGCGAGGAAGAGAGAAAACTTCATTTTGAGGGCAGATATTGAGAATTTTGGGAAGTAGCTGGAAGGCAGTCAAGGTGATTCGAGAGAGAATGCTTGGAGTTGTGGATGTGCAGATTCATAGAAGGCATATGTGCTGTTTATGTACTCCCTACCGGTACATTCCTTGGTCGAGCGTCTCCATATATTGCAGGTGGGATTTATAGGACAACGATAAATCCCATGGTTGAGCTCAGCAATACTTGTCTGATTGGTTGCAAAGAACCCTGAACCATTTCAGGATAGACTTCGAGCAACAGTTGTGGGAATGGCGCCGCGCAACATGTAGGAGAACAGTAGGGATCCTTGACGCCGCAGTCATCGTCGAAAGGTCCTTGTGCTCTTAGATCGGCTCTCACCTTCCGAAGGATACGATCGTACCTATCACAACCGTGGTAAGGCCGCGCTTTAATTGCAAAGCACTTCTCGCGTTTCTAACAATGCCACGGAAATGCTGCAAAGCTTTTTTGCATGCTCGAGACCATCCACATGGGGTTCAGTCCTCGGGTACGACCCTTTATCAAGATGTTGTACCTGACCCAGACCAAAAGTTGGTTATTCCACCGAACTTGCCACGAGATGAACGTGGTCTTCACAACTTCATGCAGCCGATGTAGACACCTCATTCAATTGTTCAGATATGGGAACACGGACGAGAGCTTACTTCGCCCCTGCAGCTGTGGCAAGGGGTCTTGTACACACTCGATGGTATTTCTGGTATGGAAGTTTTCTTTGAACAAAATTTAACGAGCAATATCATTGAATCTGTACGAGTCTGCGGTATTGTTACCGCACCGTGGTGCTTTAGCTCCCTAAAATCTACTCCCATTTCATTGGGTCAGAAAACCCTGAATCATCCTCAACGTTCCAAAGACGACTGCATGATATCGATCCTGCCTTCTCAAATATCTATGGCACACAGCAAATCTCTGTACCAAAAGCAATGTACAGATTCCTTCAATCCCACTATTGTAGATATGTAGTTCCGGTCAAGCTACTCAACAGGCCCGGACGGTATTGACCGAGAACGTTCACCTCAGTCCGTGCCCGTCGTGCTAGACTCTATTCTACAATAGCATGGCATTTTCGAAATGACATGAAACCCTATTTACTATATCCGCGGTGTGGTCCAACGTAAGTGTCTTATAAATATCATCGGTGGGCGTAAACAGGTGGTTGAGTTCACGGATACTGGTTCGAGGGACCTGGTGCCCAAGGGCAAGCATTGCAGCGCTGAGTGTGACTGTGCAATTGCGTCAGTGCCAGGGCTGCAAGCATCGTCGACTGTTCACTCACTAGTTCCAACATTCATTGGCGTGCCCGCAGCGCATTATACTACTATGGCTTATTGTGGGGAAGGTCTGACTACGGCCAGGTAGTCTCGGGTTAGAATCATAGCCATAGTTGCTATTCAGTGGCGGTGGCGGCGGATACAAAGATTGAGTGTCAGAAACTGGAGAGCCTTGTGGCTGTGGGTAGGCTGATCTACCATTGAACGGAGGTTGCGTTGTAGACGAGTCGTACTGTGGCTGAGCCGTGTGTGCATTGCCGTTGGACCCCTGCGAATATTGCGAGCTAGATGCCGAAGGTTGATGGCTCAAGCCCGGTCGTTGACTTGCGAAAGATTGGTGGTTCGAATTTGGCTGCTGATAGAAAAACTGCTGTTGCTGCTGAGCAAGTTGTTGCTGCGGAATTATCTGAGGCTGTCCATTCTGACTAAAATGAGGCTGAGGAGTGAAGTTGTTGTGACTTGGTCCCTGAAGTGAATGATAGGGCGGAGCCGTAAACGCGCCATACTGAGGTGCTACATAATGAGGATTGTAGTATTGAAGGCTCGGTCCGGGAGGACTGTTTGGTGGTGAGGGTAAAGGGAAGGCGCTGTTCGAACTGGGTTCAGGAGGGCTCGATACTGGCTCATCGGTGCTCTCAACGTAGGCTCCCCTATCAAGTGCATCTGCTGCCTTATACACATGCAGGGCTTTCCGCACACGGTCTGCTGTACCCATGATTGGAAGTGGCAAATGGGTCACAGAGCAGACGGCGTGGCTTGGTTGTTTCAATCCCAGTCAGATGACTGTAAATCTTGTCGGAGGGTTTGTTCCTGAAGAGAGGCGCAGTTGAGTCTAAAGAACCGCCTGAGCCGGTCATTGCATAGTTATAAGACTGGGCGACAGCTTTAACGTCCCTCCCGTTGCCTGCTTTAGTTCAAGAAGGCAACGAGACAAGGCAAGTGATGAACGAAACACCCAGTGACGAGGCTCTGCGCAAAGCATTCTCAGCTTTGAACGCAGGGTGGCGCATAGCACACACTGTTGAGCCAGTAACGTCGTACTGTGGCTGTATGACCGCATGAAGGACCTCGCACCCCGCTCGACAGGTCATTGTGCGTGTTCCGTTCCTTCAGCCTTGCGGCAGATGCAGCTGATAGTGAATCTGACCAATCAGAAGTGCGCAGAGGCAAGGCTGGCGGATTTGCACTGCCTGCACGAACAAAGTTTAGCAGGTAGGCTGTGCTCTTAGCAGGGCAACGCTCCTCTGTCAGATATATGGCAGTATGATCGCTGCAGTAGCGGCAGTCGTCAAAGATCCCCCGCGACGATGGGCAAAAGCCACCATGCCCGACTCCCTGGGCCAGCAACATCACCTGGCGCTTACTCGATGAAGCCTGTGCGGCACGCGAACACGTCGGCTTCCATGTCAACCGTGGGCTCAGGGTCCCTGAATAAGGCGACAGTGAAGAGTAGACCGTGGGTGAATGAGGGCTATCCAGAGTTCAGCAAGTTGATGGCATCGGATGATGACTTGTTTGTATTTCGACGGTTTGCAACTGTCAACGCCCGGGTCATTCTTTGGATGCAATATCAGATCGCCCAGAAAGAAGCCCGCCTGGACGAGCTGGATGAGCACGTCAGAAAAGCGTCGGGGGCCGATGATGGACGCAACAATAGCTTTACTTGGGATACACAGCATTTTCTGGAACGAGATGCTTTGATGCGCGAGCTTTCTGCTCTTGTGTTGCATTATAGTAAGTCCCTGATCGTCTTTCCTGTGCTTGCGCTTACGAGAGCTAGACAACTATGTCGAGGCATTCTCCCATATGAGAGCGCGGCCTGCAGCTGAACCGAGACAAATTGACAATGTCAAGAACTGGTTGCTGAACAAGGCCGGTGATTACCGACATGCGATCGCCGAACCAGAAGCCAGGTCCTATATTGAGCAGAAATACGCGCCCGACCTCATATCCATCAGTTCAAGGGTTCGAACACCACTGGGCCAGTGGCTGGAGTCATTCACGAAGCTACACGTCTCAAGCTGGTTCCAAGAAGAGCGCATCGAAGGCAAACATGTGGAGGCGCCAACCACGAAATATTCCAGTAATGCTAAGTTCGAAAAATTAACAAATCGTAGCATAATATTCGGAGGGCTGGCTATGCTGTTGATACCCCTGTGGCTGCTCGATCACTACACCGATAGTAAAGTCAGACTCGGTATCATTACCGCTTTCATGGTTGCTTTCATGTGCATCATGAGTACAGCCACAATCAACAGGCCGTTCGAGGTCGTCGCATCAACGGCAGCGTATGCAGCTGTACTGATGGTCTTCATGCAGATCCAGCCATCTTGATCTGAGCGCTGCGCACAGTGAACGAGAAGATTGCTAGACGGGCACTGTCGAAGGCGTTGCCACGTCATGTAACTTGGGCATGAAGCCTGCGCGCTCTGAGTCCGTCAACCGTTCGGTTCCATTGCTCCCGGCAACCTAGTGTCATGGAATGTCGGGGCGTAAGGGGGAGAAGCCAGTCCTGGTCGGATGTTGCTGGACGAAGGCAGAATGATAAGAGGTGTGCGCTCGATGCGGTAACAACGGCATAGAGCTGTATTGGGGTCAAACGCTGCTCACATAATTGCTCGCGGAGACTACACATATGACCTGCCGCTCGTAGACGGCAGGGATAAGTCTGAGTCTTCCATTCTATCCGCATCGATCGCACTTGCGTGAGCTTAGATCTGTGTGCGCTTGGAGCAGCCCTAACGTTTGTGTGTGGCGATGGTAAGCGTGAGTCTTGGCAGATAGCGAGTGACAGTGGGTCTGGGCAGGATGACAAGCTGCACATTGAAAGAGGTGAATTTGTGATCTGCAGAATCGACCCTTGGTCGATCAGCACCATCCATCTTCTCCAAGCTTGAACAAACCGTTCTTCTTCTTCTCGACGGCCCACTTCTCACACCATCCCTTCATCCTTTCCCTACTCTTCGCGGACCCAACATTAACGGTGGGAATGATCTTGTCGATATTGAGCGCGCAACAGAACATCGTGAGCTCTCTGAAGCTACTGTGCTCGGAGTATGGAACACCGAAGCAGCTGGCTCGACTGGTGCTGCCGCGCTGTGGGGCGAGGTCCTTCATTGAGAACGTGCTCTTCCAGTTCGATGAATGCAGAACGGTGGACACGAGAGGAGAGTCGGTAAAGCGAGAGTTCGGTGGGCGGTAGTTCCATCCGCTAGGTCGGAAGCCAACAGCCCTTGAGAATGTGTCTGCATAGTCGCGAAGGTAGTCGTCAAGGGTATCTGCGCGGATCTCGAACAGAGGTGTCATGTGTATTTGGCCCTTACGGGGGTCGGTGGTAAGAAGGGCGTTGAGCTCAGGGTCTTCGAGCGCGCGGCAGATACGCTGCTTGTTGGGCGGTGCGTAGATGAGTGACCCCAGAGCTTTGGCAATGCCAACACATATACGCTCTTTGCCGATACTGTAAGTGCCTACGACAACGAGCAGACGGCCACGATCTGGTGACTTTGGACCTTCCTCTGGGGTTTCAGTTGAGTTCTTGCGCACAAACTTGGTCATCCCTGCGCCGGCGCGTTCACGCTTCATCTGTTCCCAACCGTCGGTGTCGTCTGCACGTACTTTGCTTAATGATACGCACATGTCCGCGCAGGCTTGGATGACTTGTTGCTGAGGTGGAAAAGCGTACTTTGGAGTAAGGTAGGTCGTGTCAAGATAGCATACGTCAAGCTTCTGTTGTCTACTCTTCCCGCTTACTGCATCGATGATATCCGGTCGCAAAAGTGGGTGTTCGATGTGCATCTGACATGCTCGGAAGTCGCCGCAGTGAAGAACACGTTGGAGCTTAGGCTTAGGTCCCTTGCTGATTTCCTTCTCGAACAGGAACAGAGAGCTGCCGGGGCAATGGTTCGCTGAGATCATGGTGCAATGCACGCCTTCAGTCCCTGGTATCTCAGTCTTCTCCTCGAAATCGAGATCCACTACCCACTTGGAATCGACTCGCAACTGTTGCCTTACAAGATTGCCAGTCACTTTGCTGCAGTAGATGGGACCATGACACCAAGACGAAGTCAGACCAATGTAATGGTCGCTGTGAAAGTGACTGAGGAAGTATGCGTTCTGACCCTTTACCGCACCATAGCGGAATGCGTCAACAGCAATGAAGAAGCCAGGCATGATCTTATAGAACGGACATGTCCGTTCGAACGAAGGTTTGCCTCTTGCTGCGTTATTCGCTGCTGCTGCAGTCGCCCAAGCCGCATCCTCGGCATGACCAGCCATCAGTTTGGAAAAAGCTGATGTCTGCGCCGTACCTGACTTCGCTCCCAATTGAAATGGGTTCGCCTGTGCTTCTCTTGGTGGTCTCGCCGGCCGCTTGAACGCTTTGGGGTTCGTCACTGGTGTAGGTGTGCTGTCTCGTTCGACCTTCAGCGGGAAAGGTATAGGTAGCGGTTTCCCATCTAAACATGCGTTCACATGCACCGAGCTCTCTTGTTCTGACAGCCCCTTGAGACTACTATTGCACAGAGGGCATGTGGGTCCGCTGCCGGCATCGTCGGTCGCGGTCTCCTCGATCGATTCTTCAAGAAACAAGGAAGGGGCGTCGAAATCGTCTGGATCGCCCTCGAAGCCTGCAGCTTCCATTTCCAGCTTTCTTTGTTCCTTCATCCACCTTCGCTCATCGTACTCTTCACCTTCAAGAAGGTCATCGTCCTCCAGATCGGCTCTGTCGAACTCGTCGATTCCCATTTGTGACGTTTCTTCGGTCTTCAGCCTAGGTGGTATATGTTCGCTCGTCGACTCGGCATTATCTGCATAGGACGGGTCCTCCAAGGGTTTAGAACTCGGCAAATCATCTGTCGGTTCCTCTTTGATCGTACCTCGTCTTGGGATAAGCATTTCTGCTTCCTCTTCGTCTTCGTCTGAGTCATCCACGAACGGGCCAGACTTTGGTCGTGGTTTTGGCAACTCAGGTGCTTTGCTCGGCAAGGCTTCAGCAGCTGGAGCATTCACAGCCTCTGGTGGAGGTGGAGAACATGCTGGGACTGCAATGTCCTCACTGAGCTTCCTCTTCTTATTGCTCCCCTCATTCTCGTTGTATCGCACCTCATCGACGTCGTCTTGCGAAGTCATGACGCCATTGGCGACTTCGTCGCTCCAGCCCACATCCTCCTCTGAGCCTTCGAGCTCAATCGTAGGATTTGATCCTCGTTCTTGTAGGAAAATGCGGTTGTTGAGGTCTTCAGCCTTCTTGAAAAAAGCCATTATGTTGCCGTTTGCAGGGCCCTGAGGCTTGGACTTATTCCTGCCATTGCTGGCAGGTATCCTACCGCCCCACTCCTTCGACACGAGAGTGGTCTGCATCTGCTTTGGTTGTGGAGGATGTGCAGTCTTTGCCTTCGGTGTGGGTTTCTTCGTCATGGTATTCGCGGCCATTGCTGCGACTGTCGATGAGGAGCGGGGTGGCGAGGGTGCACGACCTGTCGAAGGCGCCAATCGAGCGGTGTCAGGAAGCTCGCG
The DNA here is from genome assembly GCA_021642125.1 of Nothophoma quercina. Lineage (NCBI taxonomy): Eukaryota > Fungi > Ascomycota > Dothideomycetes > Pleosporales > Didymellaceae > Nothophoma > Nothophoma quercina. The sequence goes on along the minus strand of JAKIXB010000035.1, from coordinate 95,649 downwards.
GTTCTCTCGTGGATTCCTGAACATGAGGGTTGTCACTCATGAGTCGTGGACGATCAGGGTTGCTTTGAGGTCGTGGCGTTGGTCGTGTGAATGTTGCTCGATTGATAGGCACGAAACGACGCGCCAAGAGATCACGTCCGCACGTGATGAGCTAAAGCGCTTTCGGGCTGGAAACGTCGATCTGCCGATGGCGACCGCTACTTATCCACATGTAAGCTGTCTTTTGTCGTGCTTATGGTAAAGATGGGGAGTATTGCCCCTGAAGTTTTCTAACATCAATGAGTCGATTGGGCTTTCCTGATCGTATTCTCGTTGCAGTATCGATGCGATACTCTGACCCATTCAACGGCCATTTAGTAACCATTTACTGATCATTATAGAGTTTCATGGTAAGGCAAATACATTCGAGGACTCTCCAGGAATAATCTTAGGGCCCTTGAGATGTAGAAACGGCATCTAATTTCAGGGTCCACCGACTTGCTTCAAAAGCTTCATTCTAAGACTCGTACAAAGTATCGCGAAAGACAAACGTTCTTTGCAGTTGAGCATCCTGAATCATGGCCAGAGCAAGTTGGTTGCATGGCTATCGCGCCGGATTATAGGCTTGGAAGTGCCGTCCAGCGTCGAAGGGTGTACAAAGGAGGACTTCGAAGATCTGGCTACTCAAGTCCCTGCCGACCCTACATTCGAGCTGGAAAGCACCTTGAAAACGTGAAATAATTTCTGGCTCGAGAGATGGATGAATGCCAACCGCCGCTACGGAATCATGATGCTCCTGTGAGAGGCTTGTTCGGATAAGGAAGGCGGCCTCAGGCACTACTAGTGTCTCTGCTCCATGCGCTTCCAGTCGATAGGAGACTATCGCCATTGCTGGGCGTACCACGAGTGCTGACCGACCGACCCGTGGTATTGCAAACAGTGCGATAGAGGTGTGCACGGTTTCTGTGTGTGATGCATTGGATATGGAGGTGACAGTGAGGACTTTGGCAAAGATCCGCGCGAGGATGGTGCAGCGGACGAATTGTGTGAGCGGTTCGATGTTGCGCTTGGATACGACGCGTTGACAGCGGAGTATTACACACAAACATAGTCCAGGAATTTGATACATGGCGAGATGTGCAAGGTTTAACTTTGTTGAGCAAGGTTGATGACTACAATCTATTGGTTGTACGCTTCTCATCAGGTGTGAGTATCTTCTGAAGTTCCGTAGCCGAGCGCAACAATGTACACAATTAGAAATACTTGAAGTTGCCGCATTGGGTTGACAGTAGGGTACGACTCAGATGTCACTACCTTCATCAGTTGTCGATTGTTTAAACCACGGTTGCGACACCCTTCTCTGCATGTTATGGTCGTAGTATTAGGGGTCAGATATAATTTCTGGTTCATTGCAGTCTCTACCATGGTAGTATCGCAAATTTTTAGACCACCCGTTGATCCTGACGCAGCGTATAAAGCGCGCTCGTCCTACCATGTTCACTCTATCGGCACATCTTGATCTCACGTCTTCTACAAACTTACCCATTTGCGTCATTTACCATCACTACAGAACTAGCACAATGCCTTCCATCATCGTCATCCTTACGATCTCCGACACCCACAACGAGTGGCCGTACTCGCCCTCGAGCCCGGCCCCTAAATCCGACGTCTTCATCCACTGTGGCGACCTGACACAATACGGTGGATTGCCGTCTCTCAAGCGTGCCATCGACAATATTATCTGCATTGACGCCGAGCTTAAGTTAGTCATTGCCGGCAACCACGACGTAGATTTGGATCCAGCCTGGCTTGCGGAGTTCGCTGAGGATGAAGATGATATTGAGACTGGCGCCAAATGCCTTGCGCTCATGAAGTCACAACAGGAACATGGGATTCACTACCTGGATGAAGGAACACACAACTTCACCCTGAAAGATGGCAGATCGTTTACTGTCTACGCATCGCCTTATACACCCAAGTTTGGCGAGTTTGCGTTCTTGTACGGGCAGGAAGAAGATCGGTTCAACAAGGGCGGCAATGTGGTGCCAGAAGGCGTTGATGTCGTAGTTTCGCACGGCCCACCAGCATTTCCGTCATCTGATACCTACAAGCTCGACTTGAGCAAAAGAAGAGAGCACTGTGGGTGCGAAAAGTTGGCTAAGGCGCTAAAGAGAGCGAAGCCCAGATTGTGTTGCTTCGGGCATATACATGAAGGCAGTGGAGCAGCTGGGATGGATTGGGCTTCCGAGAAAGTAGCAGATATTGTCAGGGGGGATCAAAAAGTTGTAGTCTCCATGTCTGGCAAGGATACTGAAACTGTGCTGGTGAACGCGGCTGTGTTTGGGGAAAAGACGGGATGGCTGGTCGACCTGGAATTGTGAGGATGCCATCGGAACTACTGCTTCCTGCTACTTGCTGCTTCTCAGTGTCGTATAGTTCTTGAAATCAATATCTCATTTGGTCGCAGAGGCCCATCAGGGGAATTGCGAAAAAATGCATCAGGTGGGGCTGTAATCACGGTTCCTTCCGCTTACGGGGCAACCTCGGCTGCGAGCTGACGTCATGGCACCAAACGCGTGTCAATATCCTGTCAATACCAAGCTGTAGACGCCAACACAGCATCCACGTACATCCATACAACATTGCTATTCGTGACATATCATCTTCATGCTCGATGTGCATATATTGAAGGTCTGCATGCAGACGCGCCAAACAGCCTGAACGCGGTTGGATCTCCGTCAGGTATGTTCCTTACCGTGCTTCAATCTCTCTGAAGTAGGACCACGCAAGCGAACACCAAGATGTTGACTAGCTAGATTTTCATCTTTCAATTTCGGTCCGAGCACCTATGAGATTTGTCGCAGATCCCCACGTGCACTCGGTACATAGGCGGCTACCTAACGCGATGGAGAAGGTCAAGACTACAAGAGCCGGACAAACGACCAAGACTGGCTGTGCTCCAAACAAGCCTCCGATGCGCCAGGATGCACACCATCAACGACACAAGGCGCATGATTCAACGTGAGTTTCCCCGCATTTTCGATTGGCCGGCTTCAACTTGCTTTCGTTGTCGGCTTGTAGATCAGCACTCTATCGAGAATATCGACACTCATCAGGGCGGGGCGTTGGACCAGTCAGGAAGATTATGTTCCTGAAAGAGCCATGCACCGTTATATGCCAAGTTGACAAGGAGATGGCCGTTGCTAGAGGAGCGGGGAGACGATTGTGATGAGCCTCTCTAAGTACTCGTCGAGCATACTGAGTAAGTATAAGTATTGGATCGCTGTCCAAGAAGTCATGTAGCAGCCAGGACCAGCATTCGCTCACTCCCCACCTACGACCTCATTGCACTCCATCGCTCAATCATCAATCTTTCGCTCAAGATGAAGGTCCAGGCTTTCCTCCCGTTTACTGCCGTACTTGGCGCCGCTCTCGCTGCACCCGCACCAGTCGCTCAGGAGGAGGGTGTCAGTTTCCCGGTTACCGATGTTATCGACACCGGTCTTACAATCAAAGAGTATGCTGAGCAGCTCGAGGCTGGCAATGTACCTGAAAAGATCACTTCTGCCACGTTAAGCAAGCGCCAGTACACCACCGACACCTACAATCAGCTTACTGATGGGACTGCTTGCCGTGCAGTCACTGTCATCTACGCTCGTGGTACAACACAGGAGGGCAACGTTGGCTCTGCCGACAGCGAGGGTCCGACATTCTTCAATGCTCTTGCCAGCCGTTTGGGTGGAACCAGCCGCCTGGCTATCCAGGGCGTGACTTACCCTGCTGACATCTTCGGCTTCCTGGCTGGAGGTGATGCAAACGGCGCCACTACCATGTTTAACCTGATCAACACTGTAAGTACCTCTATGTGCGTGGTCAAGCCGTATCTGACGAGTCTACAGGCAATCAGCAAGTGCCCTTCTACCAAGATTGTAGTTTCTGGTTACAGCCAGGGTGCACAGCTTGTGCACACTGCAACACAAAGGCTCACAGCCGCTGCTGCTGCCCGCGTCAGTGCCGGTAAGTCATAATTCACTTATATAAGCCGCTCTCTGATCCCTCACAGTCGTTACCTTTGGCGATGCCGACCGCGACGAGTCTTTCGGCAGTGTTGCATCCTCCAAGGTTCTCATCATCTGCCACGAGGGCGACAACATCTGCGACAACGGCATTATCATCACTGCTGAGCACAGGAACTACGAGATCGACGCCCCCACTGCTGCTGCTTTCGTCGCTAGTAAGGTTGCTTAGACGAGTGAAGAACAAGACAGGCCTAGTTTGGATCGGTTTGCTCGATGAAGTGGATGGAGATGTTTTCGCCTCTTCGTTGTCTACAAGATACCTGATAATGACTAATGAGTACTATTCCCCCAACCTAATATGGCCCGACTTCTGGCTGCACAAGTCGAATAAGGAACCATGGCGCAAGAATCAAGCGTCGACCGCATTCGTCAATGCGCCATAGCGAGTCTGTTGATCTGTAGCATATTGTGGATAGTGTTTAGTCCTGCCACAACCGCTTCCGGGTTGGAAAGGATGAGAAGCTTCAGAAAGCCTTGGTGGCTTCAACTTAAAATCGGTCTTCGCCCTGGGCAACATTAGTCTTTCTCAACACCGAAAAGCATGGCTGCAGATCTTACTATGAATCTTGGTTGTGAGCATACGTGAGTCCAACACCTTCTTACTCAGGCTTAGAACCAGCATCTACAGCTGCAGCTTCCACCTCGTCCATGATGTCCAGAGAGAACGCGAAGCTGTCCCAATCAAGCCTTCCCAGCCATGACTCGAGCTTGTCGAGGGAGACGCTTTGATGATGCTGATGATGAACCCAGTAAGGGTTGCCGGCAATGTCACGACTGCCCAGTCGTGCAGCCTGAGATGTTGCTCGTAGATGATCAACTGGGCCGGCTTCGTTGGACTAACAAATAGTCAGCAGGTCATCGATGTCACCAGATAATCTGAGTTGCCTCCAGATATGCAATATACCCCTCGATATAAGCTGTAAAATTGTCGAGCCTCGCGTTGTAGCGCTCATCATCAGAATCAAGCATGCCCTTGATCTTGCGCGGTTTGATGTCGTCCCTAACAGCCCTCGACATATCAAGTGCATGTGCATCTCTGGTGGGCACCCGGATCCATTTCGCCGCTTCTTCAGAGGATCTGACAACAAATTTGGAAGCAAAGATTGGGCGCTGGATCCGCAATAACTCTTTCATCGACTGTATTAGGCCGCAGAGTTCAGCGACTTCATCCATTGCCTGCGTCAGCACTTGTGGTAGACCGCGGAAATTGGGTCGCCTTTCCTGTGCTATGTGTTGCGGTTTGCGAATCGAGGGATGTAACAGATCTGCGATGATCATTTATGGTACGGGCCAGTCAATGGCTACTCGTTGCCTTTACACATGGATGGCATATCGTCTTCCCGCCACGTCCAGATACCACTGGGATATCACCCCCCTTCACCATTGACCCAATAACGCCCTGAGACTATGACAGAGCGACTCAGCTTTAGCTGAAGGTCTACTAAGGACAACGCTTGAGTGACCTCGTCGTCGCTCATACATGTCGCACGAAGCTTGTGTTCTTTCCCTTCACCACAATGGATCGTTGCGGCCCCAGTACAGCAAACTTCCTCCAATCGCCAAGCTGTTAAAGATGCCAACGTAATGTCCAGCGATCTTGTCCTTTGAACCATACGCGTTGACAATGATCGTATCAGCAAGTGTAGCAACCAAGCCTGCTGCGACGGCGACCCCCAGGCTTCTTCTGTCTCTAAATACCAGGCCAAAGGTAAATAGTAGAACGCCATTCTGTACATTGCGGGCCGCGATCGCGGCTACTAATGCCTTCTTGGTTCTCTGATCGTCTTCGTATGAGCTCGCAGAGCTTGACGATGACTCGGTTGTTGTTTCTGTGAAGAGTCCGTCGGCGCTACGTTTGGTTGAGCTTGATGAAGTGCCCGAGCTCTTCTCAATGGGTAGTCCGTAGCCTTCTCCGAATGCGACGGGGTCACTAAGGCCTGCGATACCGAACGGAATAAGCTCCAGCGTCGCGATGAATAGCGCAAGGCATTCTGCCGGAGGAAAGCGTTGGAAGAAGTTGCGAGCTTGGGTAGTCATGTTTGGGAAGCTTCGTCGGTTTGGTGGAGGTAAGTAAGGTCAGATCAACGCAAGTGGGAGCTTTCAGAATATAACAGAGAGCTTCAGTAGCACATCACAAGCAGTCGCAGATCATGTCAATACAGGACGTCGGCGTGCGAATATTCCTGCAGCCTCTTGACATGATTGGTCAGGACGCGTCGGACTTCGGAAGGCGGGGATGCAAGGCTGTCAGCCTTCAGGCCCCCTTGCGTCACCAACGGTATCTCATCGAGCCACGATCAACCCCTTTTGGCTACGTACACGTCAAAGTCGTAGTGTCGGGTTTGCGGTTGTGCAGGTGGTAGGTACGAAAGGGATCTGGACTCCTCGATTGGCACGCTAGGCTTAATGGATCTTAGCGCCCTATAATCCCTAGCAGCACAACCGCGTATGATTCAATCGCTGGCGCGTCAATCATCTTCTAGACACTGCAAACTATCCTTTCCCTACTGGGTTCAATGAATCGTGTCTGATGCAAAGTGTACTCAGTTCGCTGAGCTGCAAATCGATCATTGGAAGCACTTCAATAAAGAAAGATTTCAATTGAGAGAAATAGGCCCATAGACCTGCATCTTGCAGAGCTGGGGGAGGTAAAAGATCTTCCAGCGTACTCAGAGCAGGAAAAGATTCAGCTGGGACATGATCCCACTTTCGTCTACAACGAGCTTATCACTGCTGATCGATCAGTCATGGTGCTCATTGTTGGCTCCAATGTACTTGGACTCTGACTCTATGGTCATAGATATTCAGGAGCGTTCTCGCGTTGACCATTTGACAAAATTAACAGAGCTGTCATCTACTTTTCTACTGAGTGCGTCGAAGCGGAATGAGTGCGTAACGGAATTTTTGTTCCAGTCTCCATCAGGTGGGCTGTCTGTCTTCCAGGTGTAGAATATCTTAGTGCATCTCGAGGGGGTGTGACGACCGGCAATGTACGGAACATGGCACCTCTTGGTATATGGGCACTTATATGCTCTGCGATAGGTACCAACAACTGCGGCGGGATACGCTGGTAATCTGTCTGGAAGCGTAGCGCTCTCTCTGGGGGAAGGTTACGGTAGTGCAATGACGGCGCGCTGTGTCGTTGACGATCCAAGGGTCTGAGCTTGAGGGTCGAGTCTCGAACGTGCGATAGTTGAGCTAGTAGCTCTGGTCGATGCAGACGCCTGAAGTTTGGTGTCGTTCACTTCTCTCTTGACTGACGCTGGACGCTCTGCTGGTGTGGGTGCGAGTGTAGGAACAGGACCGGTGGACGAGCTCGACTCGTGAGGGACGCTTACTGGAAGCTTACTGTTGCTGTGTGTTGAGTGTTTACTTGGAGGTGTGCTCGTGTCCTCATCGTCTATAGGATTTAGGGTCACAAAGCTCTTGCTTTTGAGTCCGAGGGTACTCTGTTGTTGTGCAGCGTCGACCAGCACGTTACCGTTCAGTATTACTGAATCGACACATGCCCGGATCATCTCATGTGCCAAGTCCGCAGAGAGCTGATTATCAGAAGAGGTCTCTGACCCAGTATGAGCCCAGTAATGCCTGGCAGCCTCTTTGTGAATACTGTCACCATTTGGCCAAGATCTCGTCGAGAGGTGGGAATCCAGACTAAGTGTGGAACAGACACTAGCTCGTAGTAAAGGGTCCAGATCTGTCGCAGTCTGGTCATGCCGGACCATGATGACGACGTTCGTGGTGAGTTGCCCGCCTGTGTGAGTATGGAGTGGACGAATCTTAATGTTAAAGAGTGAGTCAGTTGCAACAGTCAAGACTTCACGGCTGAGGCAAATTCTTTCACTGATAGAAACTTCACTGATGGAAGTACACTGGTTTGAGATGTCGGTGTTGGACCTTCTCCAATTTGCGGCATCTTTTATCATTTATCAAGGGCTTTTGTTGGCTACAATTTACATTCGACCGTTCGAAGTCTTCAAGTTCTAGGAATTTTCAAGTTTACAGCTTTACCGAGACCACGCGCCTAAAGAACGAACAAGCGGCTCAGAACATTGAAATGAATCCCAATGAGCGTTGAGAGGGCTGGACCTCGGAAAAATCGATGGACCTATGTATAACGAGTAGCAATGGGAAGATCTGGCGTGAGTGTGGTATCCAACATAGGGTCTGATGTTCGTGTAATCGATCCTTATAGCTGCTGGCTTCAGAGTCAACTCGAGATCAGATTACTGCTCTCTCGCAGGGTACATTGTCGATACGGTGCGCAACACATCACAAGGTCGATACAAAACAATAGTCTAGTCGAGAGGCCAAATTGAAGAAGCGAATGGAATAGAATTTCCCCTAGTCTACAAAGCACTCCCTATGCAACCAGCGCGATCAAGGAGTGTAATAGTTGGTAGACCGCGTAAAGAGAATCAAAAAATTGTACAAGAACCTTCAGCTCAATGCTATCGTTCGTAAAGCCACCTTTTCACATCCATGAGTTAGCTGAAGTCAAGGATTATCGTGTCGCCAATCCCAAAAGCTCGAACGGTTATCTAAGCGCCGCGGACGGTGGAGGTAACGAAGCCAGTTGGGGCAGGGCCGCTGGGCTTGCCGGAAGGCTTACCGCCATGACCGTGGTGCCCGTGGTGTGCAGAAGGATGAGCTACCCCGCTTGGGAAGCCAGAGAAAGCCCCAGTAGGGAACGGCGCACCGCTCTCAGGGAAGCCACCAGATGGGAAACCGCCTGAGGGAGCAGGGAAGCTGCCAGAGAAGGCAGGAGGAGTGCCAGACGGCTGCTGGCGGCGCTCAAGGGCCGAGGATGGTGCAACGGTGGGTGCAGTACCGTGTCCGCCGTGTCCTCCGTGGCCGTGGCCACCAAATCCACCAGTTGGGCGAGCAGCACCTGATGGGAAGGCGCTGGGGAAAGCTGAGAAGTCGCCGGCGCTAGGGTAGGGGACTTCGTCGCTCTGCTGAGCACGCTGAGCTGCAAAAACGCCAGTGCCGGAGGGCCTGGGACCGCCAGAATGGAAACCGCCAGTTGGGTGAGGGAAACCGCTGTGGTCTCCTCCGTGGCCGTGGCCACCAAATCCACCAGTTGGGCGAGCAGCACCTGATGGGAAGGCGCCTGATGGAGCAGGTCCGGAGAAAGACTGAGCAGAGCTCAAGCCAGCAACGGCGAGGACGAAGGTGATGCGGGAGAATGCGACCATGATGACTTGCTGTTGTTGAAGTGACAGTAGATGTTCAGGGAAAAGTTGGAAGTCGGCTTTGTAATGAACGCACGCGGTGCTGTTTGAAGTACTGAAAGCACACAGTGCTGTGGAAGCGAAGCGAAGAGCTGAAGGACTGAAGCGAAGGAGTGAAGGTTGGTGGATGATGATTTGAGCTGCACTTGAAGAACCCTTTATACAAACCTTGATGCTCTACAGCTCCCCGACTCGACACTGCCCTGGTAGAAACATTACGCGGCAAACAAACGCCTAACATTAAGGCGGGCTGGGAGTCGCGCTGCTATGTGCAAGGATTCCGGGGCCTGTCATTAATCTGGCACCTGTTGACCGGCGCAACAACGATGCGTTTCCGCGAACCAGTGTTTTGCAATGATCCAACAGCCATCAAGTCTGTCGAACATCTGGTCTGGATTGGTTAGCAGTGTTTCTTGTTTCACAATGTCGACGTCGATGTTCTGAAACCGGCAGTACCCGCAGCTTACGTGTTGTGATGGTTCCAACGCTGTCAGACCACATACTACGCCTACAGCGATGACGGAAACCATGCCTCAACTGCACGACGGCTCTGCGAGCTTGACCTTTTCAGAAAAGATGCATGAGGAGCGTTCGTGGCTTGATGATGGAATGTGGCGTAACCGCTGGAAAGCATTGGGTGGACGTGTGTTGCGAAAAGAGCCGCTGCGAGACGGACGTCTCAGCCAGTCAAAGCTTGACTCTATTGGCATACAAGCGGAGAGCTTGTCGCAGCCTAGGCTGATGCTTGTCCTCTCTCATCACACTCCTCTTTTGATCTTCGCCTGAGTCGCATTGTTCCGTCACGACAATCTACAATTGTTGCACTGATTCATCTCCGGAGAGTCTCTGAGTACACCATTACTGACCGGCATCAACATTAATTGAGACTGTTGAAGCGCAGGTACCACGAGCTCTGAGAAAGTCTAGACCTGAACAGGAGCCACGTCCAAGCGGTTGTGAGCATGACAGCGGCCGGATATCCGTATGCAATGAGCCTGCCATAGATTGCAAACTTGCACTTCACCAGGGTCGCTGATGAAAGATATCCTGGCGACTGAAAGTGAGCGGTCAGTCGATGCGGCGTTGTGTGCTGTTTGCGGGGAATGCCGTTGAACTCATCTCCACTACCAGCCGCGAACGCGCGGCACTGAAAAACACCATCAAACTCCTTGATTCGGTGATGCACGATCTGCTCACAACAGCCAGACAATGTTCCAACTTAACATTGCGGTCATCAAGGGAGCTAGCTTTAGTGGCCAGTGAAAGTTGGAGCACATCTTCATAGAATGGACACTCTTGACAAGCTTCGCACATTCTGTAGGTGGAGCGGTATCGGCGTGGCTGAGGTCAGTGAAGTAAGGAACATCTCCGTTGAGCATCAAGCACCTCCAAATCGATGCGCTCGCAAACTGAAGGATGGACGCTCATCTTCTCGCAGCATGTTCCTCGCCATGACTGCGAAGGGTTGGTTGCAGTGAGTCAAACAGGAGTCTCCCGTCTAGTCAAGGCCGCGTCATCGCCGCCCGCCCTTTGGGACACGACAAAAGTACTGTTGAATCCAGATCATCTGGGTTGTTTAGGATGCGCTGATCATGTCCGATTATTGCTGATCGCATATTGACGAGCATGGGTGCTGTAGACATAGCCTCTTTGTGAAACCTGGGTGACGGCGGAGATGAACAGAACCGCAAATGCATTTTGTCTATCCTTGAGTCGTAAGGTCGTGCACACTGTTGTCTGCATATGCTATCATCGTCATCATCTCATCATCATGTATGTGCGCTCTCACCTGCAGGACGTTCACAACTTTCCTCTCCTCGCCTCGACAGCCTCACGAAGCTTCTTGATCACATCGCCTGGGTCGGCAGCGCCAAAGACAGCGCTTCCAGCGACGATGACGTTGGCACCAGCATCGGCGGCTTGGTCAATTGTTTTCTCGGAAAGACCACCATCAACCTCAATGTGAAGTTCGGGATACTTCTGGCGGAGAGCAGAGACCTTGGGGAGTTCAGAAGCCATGAAGGACTGACCACCGAAACCAGGCTCGACGGTCATGATGAGAATCATCTGTTCGTGTTAGCGCGGAACTATCGACAAGCTGGCCCTTAGCGGGCACCCGAGGCAGTGATTATTGATCCTTCCGCAAACGAAGCATACTTGGGCGAAGACAAGTGGGGTAGCGCTACGACAGCAGCAATCCAGAGAGATACCAATGAGCGATGCAGCAAGATCGAGGTATGTGGCAGTGTTCTCGACAGGTGGTCGAGAGCAAGCCACTACTGGATCAGGAGTTTGCATGCTTAAGCGCCGCCACAGCGAGCCGCCCAAACGGACCAGCCCTACAACGGCAACCTTATCGACACACCGAAACGAGGCTGCCGCCGTTCGGACCGGTGTCTTCGGAGCCTCTTGACGACGATAGGGCATTGCTTGCGTTGAGAGCGGGGAGTACTCACATCTGGCACTTCTTCCTTGTTTGGGTTCTCAAGGATATCCCACAAGACATCAACCTTGGTGCTTGGCTTGATAGCAATACCAGCCTGCATGCCTTCGTTGTGGATGAACTTGACCAACTCCTTGGGCGATGTTTTCTTGTCTGAGCTTGCAGAGGGTTCTTCGGCAGCAGTGGAAGAGACAGCAGCTTCGTAGTGGAAGCAGTACAAATCGCACCCTGCCTTCTTGAACTCACGGACCCATTTCTTAGGCTCTGCAATCATCATATGACAATCAAATGTCCCCTTTCCGTGTGCGGTAGTAGGGCGGTCGACGTGGCTACGGATCTTGGTGACAACAGGTGCACCGAATGTCATGTTAGGCACGAAGTGGCCGTCCATGATGTCGACCTGGGCATATCAGTCGCGCCGCATATAGACGAGGAGTCGTTCTGGTCATACGTGAAGCCAATCGGCACCCTGGGAGATAGTATCAGAGCATGCCTTGCCCAGCGCTCCGAAGTCTGCCGACAGAATTGACGGCGCAATGATTGCAGGCGGTGACATGTTGGGCGGTTGTGTCGCGGATAGAGACGTGAGTCGTGGCGGTGAACGAATTGTTTGGGGGCGCCAATTGCTGTGCTGAGATGTGCAGTGGAGATTGCTGATGTGACCAAAACTCACGATGACTGCTTGGTGTTGACCGCACTTGCCTGACGATGCCAAGCCATGTGGGGCTGGATGGTGGGGCAAGAAACAGGCGTCTCGCTCACCTGTTGTTCATGCGAACTGCTCGATGCTTCTTGATTCATCCACCAACTGTTTCGATTCACGCTGACGGCTATTGCTGCTTCAGTGAAACTACTGTCTGCACCAATACTGATACGTTCGAATCTGGCCGTGCGCTATGCTGGTCGTGCTCGCGCTATTGACAAATTAAAGAATGCACCTCCCATGGCAGAGAATGCTGCGGCAGCGGACCGCCATTGCCTTAGTCAATCTGAAAACATCAAAACCACACGTGCTGAAAAGATCCACGGACTTTCGATGGTTTCTATTCGAACGACGCGCTATTGGGTGTGCATGCTGTAGAACGTCGTTGGAGCGTGTCATTGGCTGTAAAGGCAATACGCGAGCGCTACAAATAGAGCAGCCGGGCGCTTACACAGGAAACACTCAGCCATCCCACGCAGTGCATCGCGCACGACGCCCAAATCCGTATAGCCTCACCAGCCATGTGTTTGGTCCGGCCAACCATCTCGCTGAAAAGGCGGTCTCAATGCCGTGGCCAACCTTGAGCCGCTGCACACTCCCCACTTAGGCCGAATTGAGACCTTCTGCCACTGTACGAAGAGTTGGCAGTGCAGCCTCGGGAGCCACGGTCGCACTGGGCGCAGTGACTCGATGGCGAGCGTCTACGCTGATATAACCTCCTCGCTTTGGCGCTCACGCGAGTCTTGCTGCTTTTGCCATTCACTTCGCCCTACCGAGTCTTCTCTCGCTTCAAGTCTTCGTTGATCGAAGCATTTCCATTTACTCGTGTTTTTGCCATTTCGCTGTTGATCAGCGTACTCAAGGGTTATTGCCCGGTTTAATACTCAGCTATCGTCTTTGGACATTTTGAGCTCTCTGCCAGATAAAGAAACACTCCTATAATACACTCAGACAAACAACATGCCTCAGACACTAGCATCCTCAGTATACCAGGCTGGTGCCCGTGGTTCTCTTGACGAGTACTACTTCACAGCCGATCCTGCTATGTCTCCTCGCAGCGAAGACGACTTTCCCACGCCGAAGGCGCGTCTGTTCGACATTGCGCCGCAGCCTTCTCCTCGATTTCCATTCCCACCGACGACAAATGCTCATCTCAAGGTCAATCGCGTGAGCCGTGCGGACAGCGACTTCGATTCTCTATACGACGTAACGGACGATGAAGCTGAAGTACCCCTCCACGCCTCCGCATCAGTCAAGAAAGTCTCAGGACCCAACCGTCGAGTCCGTTTCCCATCCCTGGTCATCCCTTCGCCTACCGCATGGCCAACAATCGAGAAGCTAAAGAGTGCGACCTCGGCAGTACCTATGACGCCTTCTGCTCTTCTTACACCGTCACGCCGTGTACTCGAGATGATCAACTCACATAACCTTCATCTCCCAGGCCACTCGGCGGCGCCATCGCTAGACGGAAGTCTGACATCAGAAGAGCTAGACAAGTTGAGTTGTCCAGCCACTCCTGACATGCGTTCTAGGCGCGACTCTTTCTCGACTGATGGTTCTTGGGCGCCACCTGTACAGCTAGACTTCCAAGCTATGCACACCCTTCAACATCTTGGGGAGTCTGCGGTTGAGGAAGGGGAAGAGGATGATCAGGAAACACCGCCTGCAGAGCCAAGAGGAGAAGTGGAGATGATGCAAATATCGCGACCATCATTGGGACTTCTGATTCCTGCAGCTGATCGCCACAACGACTCAGATGATGACACGCCAATCTCCGCGATCTCCGTCCCATCACCTGGAGGTTTCTTCTCGTCACTCCAGTCTGGTGCACGCGCTACTTGGAGCATTCCCACGCGTCAAGAGTCAATCCCAAACACCTCGACTGCCGAGAAGTTCTACAATTTGCCATGGGACAATCACAAGGCTGAACCCATGCCAGCTCTGCCAGAGCATCATCTGACTCTTGACGGCGAGACTCTCGATGGTATGGAAGAGATGATGGCCACCGCTCGTCCAACTCTTTTTAGCCCTGTAGATGAGAACGTCGAGATCAAGGAGATTAAGCCCAGCGAGAACGTCTTCCAGTACAATGAGAACTACAACGCTGAGCTACAAAAGCTGTCGTCGGTCAATCTCGAGATGACTGGTCGTTGGCTTGAGGAACAGGATGAGCTTGCCACTGCTCTACGTAGCATGAGCGATATGGGTTCTCCAAGCCTGTCCAGTGGCACACATAGCCGCGGCAACTCACTTGATAGGCCTGTACTGAAGAAGTCGGTCACCTTTGCCGAAGAGCCCGTCCAGACCAAGGAGGACGACGAGGAAGAGTCCAAGAAGATCCAGACTTACGTTCAAGGTCTCGAGTACATTCGCTCAAGGTGTGAGAAGAAGGACACCTTTATTCATCGTCAGACTCGTGCTGAGGCCATGCACCTTCAGCGCCGCTGTAACCCTGTTGCTCATCGTAATCAGCTCATGGGCAAGTATGAGCTCAACGAGCCAGAGCGCCCAGCACCCGCTCGCCCTGTCTCCGAGTTCTACGTCAATGATCCCACCGCCCTCAAGGAGAGGATCGCTCGTGCCCAGACTGAGCGTCAGGCTCTCGACCAAATGCTGCCTGGCCAGTGGGTGATGCACGCACAGAAGCAACTCAACGGTGGAAAGCTGCTCAGTAAACCCGCTGCGCGGTGTATTACTCGAGCAACCTCCCCACGCATCCTCGACGTTGGCGGCATCGCTACCAACGACTGGGCGTGGACTGTCGCCTACGACTACCCGTACGCATCGGTAGTCACCGTCAACACAGCCGGCAACAACCCCTCTTCCCAGGTCGTCGGCCCGAACAACCACAAGTACACTAGCGTCCCCAACCTCTGGACCCTTCCCTTCCCCAACGCTCACTTCGACGTCGTCTCCGCCCGCACTCTCCACGAGCTTCTCAAGACCAACAAGCCCGCAGGCCGCTCCTCCGACGAGTACGATCTCTGCCTCAAGGAGCTGCACCGCTGCCTCAAGCCCGGTGGCATCCTGGAGTTCTCTCTGCTCGACGCAGAGCTGATGCACGCCGGCCGCAACGCGCAGGCCATGGGTGTCGAGCTTGCTTTCAACCTTAAGACTCGCGGGTATGATGCTCAGGCTAGCAAGACGTTCTTGCCGCGCGTCTCTAAAGCTGGCTTCAGGGATGTGCAGCGCGCTTGGATAGTGCTGCCAATGGGTCAGACTGCGGCGAGTTGGAAGGAGGAGTTAAACGTTGGTGTGACCGCTGGTGTGCAGGAGAAGTGCATTGGTGAGGGTGGCGAGGTGGAGATGCTGGTAAATGGTTCGACCAGCGATGCCGCGATGCTGACGGGTCTTGTCGGCTCGTGGGCGTGGGAGAGGTGGATGTTGAGGTTGCAGATGGAGATGGGGAAAGAGGAGGAGAGGTTGTTGGAGGGTGTTGTGCAGGTTCTTGAGGAGGGTGCCAAGCAGGGGTCTGGTTGGAGGTCGCTGACTGGTTGGGCCAGGAAGTAATTGTAGATCGATGATTAGGTTCAGGTTGGGCAGGTGTTCAGGCTTTGGGTAACATATATGGGCACTGGATGATGGGATTGATACCACGCAGCGAGTTTCTTTTGTTGTATAAGATTTCATGTGTCGACCACATCAACTCTACTATGTCTACAAGAACCAATATATGCGTAGATCGCATCATTATGGTACACTATCAATGTGATACGAGCAACAAGACATAAAGATCGTGATGAATGGACGTCCACGTGACGTTCGGCTAATCTACGGCGGCGCAGGGACATTCGCCGTCATGACCCCACGCGCCGCCAACAACACCTCGAATCGTAAACGCAACAACATACGCGTCACGCTTCTCTCGCCTATAGAGGGCTTTTGAACGACCGGTCTATACACAGTCGCCACGATGCTTTTCTTCAGGTGCGCAAAACCCCGCAATGGCTTACCTTTGGGCCTGCACAACCTCCAAAATGTCCCAGCAACAGCACGCCCAAGCTTCTCGCCAGCCTGAATGAGCTTACTATTCCCTGTACTGACAAGTACGCAGTTTCTTCAAGACCCTGGTCGAACACGAAATTACCGTTGAGCTGAAGAATGAAGTCCAGATTCGGGGGACGCTGAAGAGCGTCGATCAGTATCTGAACATCAAGCTGGACAATGCTGAGGCGGTAGATGAGGTCAGATGGCCGCATTTGGTAGGTCATGTTCTTTCTTTTGTCTAAGAGGAGGACAAAACATCACGGAAGGATGTGGGAGGGCAGCAGGAAAAGTCGTGCGAAGAGCGCAACATCACATCTGAGGGAGATGCGGTACTGCAAGAAGGCACATCCTGCGACCTGAAGAATGGCGAATGGTTCCAACTCCTTGCTTGTAACTTTCCAGCAACGAGAAGCGCCGCGATGGACAGCAGAAACCTACACAGCTTGAATAAGCGGACGCTAACAACAAGCAGTGCTCGACAAAGGACATGTTTATTCGTGGATCCGTTGTTCGATACGTACACCTGCCATCGGGCGCCGTCGATACCGCACTTCTCGAGGACGCAACACGAAGAGAAACAGAAGCGGCGAAGAACAAGGCAAAATGAGCGGTAGCCACAGACCGTTGAAGGAAAAGCAAATTGCACGATAACGGCCATCACGCTCTACGAGGCCTAACATGCGAGCACCATGACACATGGCGCCAGAAGACAAGAAAGCAGCATGACGCATAGAATACGCAGTCGGAGTTAGACAGCGTTCGGTGGAAGGACAGTATCTAAGCAGACGAGAGGAGCATCAATATACCCAAGAGTTATGACACCAAGCTTTGGATTTGGTAATCTTCAAGCGCGTATATGCGTACATTGTTAGGACAGGCATGCACGAGCTGAACACAAATCGCAAGCTGATGTCTTGGGAGTCGTCAGTCGTATTGACCGTGCTGCAGATTCTATCGAGGACGGTAGCTGTAGTAACATTGCAGCCTTTGGTGGCATCCTCGGCAAGCTTTTCGATCAGCATGCATTACTCGGGCCGTTTTTACCACATCAAGCGTTCGTATCGGCATAGAGGTTTATCCGATTTAGCAATCTACGCCCTGCGGACAGATTAAAAACCAACGGTCTCTGGGAGAACGCGCTACAGCGAAGTTTGATCCTAGTTTTCAAGGCCTAGCGTTGTCACTTACTTCTTGGTCTCGAAGGTCTCTTCTCTCTTCAGCCAGCACGTAGATCATTCTTCACCGGAATGCGCAGTACCTTTGCAAACCAGATTGCTTCGTCATCCGAGCACGCCAACGTTCTGACGCTTGCAATATGCTTTGAATCCAAGACGAACGGGCCGACCACCCTCTTAGTCCGAGAAAACGTTTGGGGCACAAAACGTCATGGCTTCGTTGTCATGTCTGACCTGCGTACTCCACACGCGACGTTGGTCTTAGGCATCGATTGTGTGGTTCTGTGCCACCTGAGGAGTCCACAGAGTGCACCCAGGTGCACCCAAAGCAAGGCTCAACTTCTCTGGTGTCAGCATTGGACGCAGCTACGAAGCATAAGCTGGCAGCCAGCTCAAAAGCCGATACTTCAAGTAACGCAACTACAACAAAGCTTCAAGGTGACGCGTGCAGAAAGCGCTGCGGTTACTGTCCTCAGCCACTCCTATGGTTAGATACGAGTGTCTGCTCCACACCGTCACTGCAAGATGCATGGCTAGAGTGCGCTCGAACGTCAGATAAGATCGCCGGGCGACAGTTGCCCGTTTACGTTCGGCGGTTCCGCATCGACCAGTTTGTAACAGTCAGGCAAAAGCCTCAAAACCTGGAGATGTTGAGTTAGGAAGGCCCGAATTGGATTCACTCCGAATACTAGCGTGTAATATCGGACCTATGATACAAGTAAGCATACACCGGCTCATGGCGATTGCAAAATACCAACATAAGCAACAGCAGCATCGGTTCGCAATTGTTTCATTTCTACTATTGCGATGCTGGGTCTCCACACGGATATTGAACTTCTGATTCTAGATTATGTATGGAAACCGTACGCGTTTCGGATAATTACTGATTGTCAGATCACAACCTATAGAGATCTCAGGGCACTGTCCCTAACATCGAAAGCATGCCATAAACATGCTATCCCTCGTCTCTACAGACACGTCAACATTCCATTATGGCACCACTCAGCGCGGTCGTTTTACGAACAGTTCCATCTGGGAGGCAAGGACTACCTGCGACATACCAGAACTCTCATCATTGAGCACCAGGAGATCACGAACCCACACAGCGGCTTTGCACCAAAATACAAGGATAAGCCCGATGAAGACGCCGTCAAGCTTGCGGAGGATTTGAAGATGGTTACTCTCTTGGCAGTGTTGCAGCTGTTTCCACCTGATGTCCTGCGAGACTTTCGGTATGTCAACTTCTGAGTTCATTATAAAAGGAGCTGGCTAATGTGTATATAGTTTCGTCTCATCTTGCTGCATCCCTCTCATGGCTCTGCAGCACCTAAGTCTCGAGCAGAGGCTCATCACAACCCTACATTCAACTTACATCGATGAGCAGATACCAAACAGCGCTTTCTGGTCAATAGATCTATTCCACAGCGTCCGGCATCTGGACTTACACACTGGCTTACAACCGTCAGTCTTCGGCAACTTCTTCCGTCGAATGGCTTATTCCCACAACGCTATGGAGCGTCTTTCCTTGAATGCCTGTCTGCTTCGGGATTTCGACGGAGAATTATTCCAGTACATGTTGGATGCTACCGCTCACCTCGACATAGAGGCATCTGATAGTATCTTACCCCGGCTCGAAGATCTAAGTGTCTGTGGGTTCGACTTGGCACTGTCGTGGTATTCGGTCCTTCGCAAAGTCATCAATTTCGAACGTTTGGACAGACTCCACATTTCAAAGTGCTACTCTGGGCCCATGTTCTTTGCCGACCTTGGCTCTGATCCGACCATCGAGTCGCTTCATCTCAAGCACATAGCGGTCGACTGCTTGAACGAAGACTCACACGGACGGCGGGAGGAGGGCTTACGACCTGCGCCTATTGATAGCTGCTTGGAAGAAGTGCTAGGCAAGTGCGGTCCTCTCGTAAGCCTACATGTAGGTTGGTACGAACAATGGATACAGAAGCGAGAGACCGGCCTGATTCGCAACATTCTAGACAAAATCCACCGCCACGGGGAGGCCCTACGCGTTTTGGCACTGTGTCCGCACAAAGCGAACGACAACTTTGAGGAGGAAATCGACTCGCTCGGCGTAAATCTGGACTTAGTGTGCAAGGCTTGCCCCAACCTTGAGCAACTTGAATATCAACTTGGGCCCGGGGTTCTAGTCGACACTTCAAACAATCGCGAAGTCGATACTGTCTTGGACGACTTTGTGGTACGTCACTTCTGACTCTTCAACAACAGCTAGCGCGGTATACTAAGAGCAATTAGCATCACCTAATGCAGCTACGCAACCTCCGTACCCTGCATCTTCGCTTTCCCTACGAACTGAAGATAGCGTGCTGCAACCCAATCACCTTTGGTCGGTATGAAGTACAACACTACCTTCACAACCTTGGCAGAACCATGCGCTACATCGCTAGTGAAATCTTCCTCAAGCTCGATAAATTCACGAAAGATACCCGGCTACACCACCGGCTCGACACAATCGTAATCGGACATCTGACGCCCCTGCGACAAACATGCATGCCTAGCTCCCTCCCGCAAAACTGCTTCATCAAGTCTGGAGCGAAGGGCGTGGGCGATGAGCTGCCGAGGGGGTGCGTGAGTCGCACTGAGCCTGGAGAGCGCAGATATCGTGCAGAGCCTGTTTCGAGATCAATGCTGAGCCAGTTGAGGGCGCATACGGAGGTCTTGGATTGGGATGTTGGGGTCACGCCCTTTGAGCAGTGGGCTTGGAGAGCGCTGTGAGAATGGCAGCAATGCCGACGCTGGCATTGTACCATACGAACACAGCAGGAACACTAACGTAGGTATCTTTGTCCGCTTGCCAGGAAATTTTATGGCGACTGCAGTGTATCTCGAGCATGACTGCCATTTCTGGGAGACCAGTGCCACTGAAAGGATGAGTTCTCGGCTACGCGCCGCAGAAAGCAGAGTGGTCGCCTCGATTCACCAACGAACAGTCTACAGACACGATGCAACTGGCACCATAGATCATTTGAGGCATGCACGTATTGTACTATCGTGATGAGAGCGCTTCGACCCTCGGTCGACTGTGAATATTTACAAGATTAGATTAGTGCTTGCTGAACATTGGCTTTTATTTGTCTTTGCGGCTGTCCCACATGCTATACAGCTCGTCTGGTGCTCTAAAAGTGCTTCGCCTGCCATCGGGTTCTCTCGCACGTCCTCTCCTTGTTTAAGACCCGCAAGATGATACTTTCCAAAGATCAGACCTTGTCCATCCACGCAACCGAGTTGTTTTCAGGCTGCAGGAGGACAGTTGGTCTTGCCGCACCAACCAATTGTGTTCGGGCAGTTCACCTGTCCGCAGTGACTAACGCCAGTACCTTGCGCATCGAGGCGGACACCGCCCTCTTTGGCCATCCGAAGAGTGGCAGTTGGGTGACGACTACGTCGGTTCTCGCCGGCGTAGTGTGTGCTAGTCATGGCGGCAGGATCGTTGAGGTACTCGATAGGTATGACAGGAGCGCGATTGCCGATGCTGAAGTGCGAAGACTCGTCGACGAGCTCGTAGGTAGTGTCCTTAGCGTTGTCGTGGCGGAAGCTCATCGTGTGAGCGGCCCTGGGAGCGTTGCGGGAAATATTGACGGTACCGTTGTCGAGGGCCCGAGGTTCGGTGTTGACTGAGATAGGAGTGGCGCAGACCGTGGCTGCTAAGCCAAGGGCGGTGATGAAAATGGTAGACTTCATGGTGGTGGAGAACTTGATGGATTGGGTGTTTGAGGAGAGAAAGAGGAATGGAGAGAAGGTGCGATTATACATGTATTAGGACACGTGTTGTAAGTTCTTCGGCAACAGGCAGTGAAAACACGATGTTGTCAGGTGACGTAAAGCTAGGTGAAGGTGAGGAATAAAAGTAAATGGAAGCGGGATACCTAACACACAGCCACGCATCGACCAAGTGAAGGAGACAGGGCAGAAATATGTATGCACGCAACTCTTTCACTCAGGTTTAGCCCAGTAGTGAGCTCCAGAATTTACTTCCGAACGTGCAACCGCATAGCTGTACGTTATCATTGACAACACCATGTCCACCAAAGCTCAGAAAGCATTTGCTAGTCTCCTACTCTGGACTGTGGAATCAGGGGCGATTGCTCCTTACGCGGGCGACTTCGTATTTAAACAATGCAAGCTCGACAACCATGGCCTTGCACACAATTGAACGACGACCTCTGTCGTCCTTGGCCTGTTGATTGTTACCTACAGTGTCGCAGTCAGGCGTACACGTACGATGCCAACGAATCCATCAGGCGTCGACATTGAGCAAGTGGTTAGCAGAATGATCCGACGCGAGATTGGAGACAACAAGAAGATGAGCGAGCGGGCAGTCGAGGTGCTTAATGCTGGCAGACGGCGCAGACTCCTGCCCAGCCAAAGCGGCGGCATATTTTGGGACGCAAGTGGGAAGAGCAGAGCGAAATTACCGTGGGCATGGAGGGGAATATGGGGGGTTGAGGTGGGAACATCGATTGCCATGGACTGAAGGAACGTTGTGCCCGCGTTACCTTCTCTGCCCATGGCCAAGGCCGGCACTTCGAGGATTTGTACAATTACCTGCAGGCGACACTTCCCAGCCTTGCAATACCACGCGCTACTTTCATGTCGATCCTCATACGATACTGTCATGCGCAAAGACACCAAAAAACGCCGTTGCCTAGTGCCGTGATCGACTGCAATGCTGATAGTGCCGAAAGCGGTAATCTCACGATGTTTGAAAGGCAAGGTTTGCCTGCACACGAAGTCTTGATTCAAGAGCACATCGACGCGCAAGATTCTCCACTACATGTACATAGCTGACGATCCAATCAAATCCTATCCACTCGGTTCATACCGAAGTGGGCCGTCTGCTGTGTGCTTCCGGCACATCCTGCCAGATGCCTCTTTTGGGAAGTGACCACAGTGACGTCGATGAGTTGCCTCTCTGCTTCTCTGCGATGACCTCTTCGAGCAATTTGCGCGACATGGCCGACTAGAAACGACTACACATCGGCGAAAGGCATACTCGAAAGTATCTTTTGACTTCTCACACGTACGGGACGTGCCGGGTCCTGAGCTGGGGATTGCTACAAAAAGCAAGAAAGAGGCAGGATTACCGACAGCATGGCGCGATAGTCACAGGGTACGACCTCGTGCGAACATGATCGACATGCCTGAAGCATGCCCAAATAACGCATCGTCGTTGTTCGACCAAGCTTTCGGTGTCTTTTTGTGTTTGCTTCGGTCCGGCTGTTGGTCCTAGCGTTGGTTCTGCGCCGGCATTTTGCTAGGTTGTCGATCCGCGATTCCATTTAGAAGGTGAACTTACATTTCTTCATGCGCCGTGCGCTCGTATCGTACGTCGTGAAGTTGTTGCCGCTGGCGTCGGCAAGGGAAAGTGTTGTGTCGCCACGCTGATACGGTTTCTGGGCTAACCCCCGTGAAAAGGCAAGCCAGGCGAGTTCCGCTACCGACTGGCTGGGGCATGTCACGAGTAACCTGTATAGGGCTGATGAACCGTTAGGCACATGTTTCAGCCCCGGTCATAACACATAAACGGGTTCACGAATTTAATTCATTTCCCTAAGGACAGCTGGTGGAGCGGCTTCCCGTGGTTCTCGACTCTGATGTTGATGGTCGTCCGTACGAGCAGCCTGTGCGTAATGACAGAATAAGAGACGTGGCTTCGCACCGCTCCGGAGCAAGTCAATAGTCCAGTATCGTGGCCAAGATGGGCTGATCATATGTCATTTGGAAGGACCTCAGTGCCTCGACATCTCATTGGTCGACTGGTGGAGGCTGGCAAAAGGGGTTGAGGCTGTGACAGAAGGATTCCTTTGGCTTCGCAACCAGCTTCCATCGGCAGCATGAGCCCGAAGTGACTCCGCTGTGGGATTGAGCATCTGATGACCCGTTTCACCTGGCTCTGTGGCATTTTCCCAACAACGAAGAAGTCAAGGCGGTTGACGGAGCCTACGAATGACAGCGGAGCAACGGGAGATCTATTCATTCGTTGTTCGCTTCGCGAGTCATTGCGAGTCAGGGCAACTTGAAGCGCCGCTCGCTTGTGGTTTGGAGAGCAACTTGTCGTAACGTATCCCTCTGTAAGGTGGGATCTACAAGATGTTGACTCAAGAACTTGTGAATTTTGATCCTCACGGTGCAACATTCCACGTGGACTTCGATGGCGATCTGGTGCGCAATCGGCATGGATTGCACGGTCGAAGGCTGACGGTGGAGCGAGGGACAAAGAAATCTTCAGTGCGCAAGGTTCGAGGCGCATGCCGGGTTCGTCGGGAACATCGTGAAAATTGCGCCGACAACTTCAGATCCCCCGCACACCCATGGGGAAATCGTTGCCCAGCCGGCGAGCACACGGCGACGGAAGCTTCTGATTCTATTCTTCGACCGCCAAGTTGAGGGAACCAAAGTTTGTGACTATGCATGGGAGAGGCAAAAGGCAGTCGCCAGACTTAACCGCGGCATGAGGTATGTGCAGCTTCTGCACCAGCTGCAGCCGTCCCTGCATCTAGCGGCCCACGTTGTCCGTTACTGCTGACGAAGGATGGTCCCTTTTTCCAAAGAGAGGGTTCTCCGTCATTAGCGACAAGCCTTTCTGCACGCCATCCCGCCCTACAATGGGCCAACGATCTGTGGGGGGAACTGGTCGCCTGAGCTGAGGAATCAGCTGTGATGGCTGTGCAGCTGGAAAAATGGCCTGGCGACTACTGATGAAGTTTATGATTCAGGATATCAAATGCATGTGTATGGGATGATCTCTGCACAAGGTGCCAAACACCGGTACACTTACGGCATCAGACTCGGAAACGGAGCGCCGCTCCTAGCTGTGGTCCACTTTTTATACATCAGGGTTCCAGTAGGCTGACGCCTTCCCGATGGCATCCTTCTCGCTTCTGGGTCGCGTAACTCTAGGTCGAGACTCCAGGTTTCATATGAGGGTGGTGCCCCTTGAAGGTTCAACTTATGTCACCGGTTCCCTGTCTGACATCTCTGACGCCTAACGCCCAGGAAGAGATTCGACGGATATACTTACTCCATTGTGGGCCATTTCGTTACGACTTTTGAACCTTTGGTCTCTTTTGTTTACCTGAGTGCCCAACTTTTTGGGCCATCGGACGTGTTTATGTGATCGCCAACAAACATGAGGTTCCTGCAATTGCTGCTTCCGTTCCTGGCTTGGACTTCCCTTGGACTCGCTCAATCTGCTGGCTCATCTGCACTGGCTGCAGCCATTGCCGAGCTTTCACCATGCGCAGTAAGTCCTCTTGTCAATTGCTTGAGAGGACCACAAAAGTTAACCATTCGCAGCAAACTTGCTTGGGAGCTGCCATTCAGCAATCGGCTTGCACGGCTACTAATGTTACATGTATATGCACGAATGCGCCATTGCAAAGTAACGTCGAGTCGTGCTTGCTGTCGACTTGCACGCTTAGAGAAAGCTTGAGTATGTGTTGAAATCTCGAACACTATCAGGACTGCAGTTGACCCATGTACAGCCACGAAGAACGTCACTGCGACAATCTGCCATGCCCCGGTCCGAGACGAGAGCGAGACCTCTAGAGTCGCCAATATCGTCCTTTCTGTCGTCAGTGTCGCATGCGGTCTGACACGAATCATCTACAAATCGATATACTCCATGGCTGAACTTGGTTGGGACGACTACATGATCATCTTAACATTGCTGGCTGGCGTGCCTAGTGTGGTCCTCATTGACCGTGGCGCGCTGGTGAATGGACTGGGAAGAGATGTTTGGACAGTTCCATTCGACAACATAACGGCTTTTGTACGTTGGCTGTACGTTCTGGAGATCCTCTACTTCTTCCAGATGACGCTGCTGAAGCTCACCCTCCTTTTCTTCTTCCTCCGGATCTTTCCCAAGACGATCATCAGGAACATGCTCAAAGGCACCATTGTCTTCACAATTCTCTACGGTCTCACCTTTGTCGTTGTCGCAATCTTTCAATGCAGACCGATCAACCGCTACTGGATGAACTGGGACAATGAACATGTGGACGGGCAGTGCATCAATGTCAACGCGCTAGCATGGGCCAATGCGATCATCGGTATAGTGCTCGACGTTTGGATGCTGGTACTGCCACTTTATGAAGTCTTCAGGCTGCAGCTTTCTTGGCGCAAGAAGATAAGTGTGGCCATTATGTTCCTCGTTGGCACATTGTAAGTGCTGAACTAAATTCTCTGATCAATCCTGAACTAATCGTTATCAGCGTCACTGTTGTATCCTGCCTCCGTCTGCAATCTCTCGTAACTTTCGCCGCCTCATCCAACCCAACCTGGGACCAAGTCAAAGTAGTCAACTGGTCCAATATCGAAGTCAACGTTGGCATTATCTGCGCCTGCCTTCCCACACTTCGCGTCATCCTCGTCCGCATGTTCCCCAAGATCATGGGTACCACCAAAGCCTCCAGCCAGGCATATCACCAGAAGTACGGATATGGAAACGGAAGTCGTGGCCTTGGCGGTACGGCGGGCAGTAAAGTGGGACAGATAAGTGGAAGAGGAGGGAACGAGATCACATATACGAAGACGTTTGAGATACGACATGCGGACAATGATGAGGTGGAGCTAATGCATATGGATGAGTTTGGGAAACAGAGCCCGAAACCTAAGAGTAGTAACTCAAGTGTGGTAAGCTTGTAATTATACCAATGCATTTCCTTGACAACTCCAATCCTCTGTATAGCGCATGTCGCTGTGAAACCTATCCCACAATACTACATCTATCAGAGTTGATGATGTGTCTTGATCGATCATGCTTCGTTCTTCATTTGCTGCACGTCCTGACCGCCGTAGACGTCATGTCTTGCATCCTCCACGATCTGGCACTTATACTCGGTGAACTTCCTTGCAGCGATCTTAGCCTCGAAAATCTCGTCCAGCTCCTCAAGACTGCGACCCTTAGTTTCAGGTACGAACAGATAGAACCATATGACGCATATGAAATTGGATCCTGCCCAGATGTATGTGTACTTCGGACCCTGTCGCAACGTCAAATTACGTCTTGTATCACTGGAATAAATAGACTCACCCAATTGAAATCTTGTGGGTTAATAAAGTACGGCGAGCAGAAACCCACAAGCCAAGCCAGGAAGTAACCTAGTGCATTCGCGCTGCCAACAGTCCAAGCACGTAGCCGTGAGCTCACAAGCTCGTTGGCGAGAGGGTAGGCGGCAACACCTACACATGCATCGTAGAAGAACATGAACAAGGCAGTGAATGCCACGAGTACGTTGCCGGTGGATATCGAATTCGGGTTGACGCTTGCAGCGATGCCACAAGCCAATTCACATAAGCCACAGGTGACCGCACCGAAGATGATAAGGGTACGTCGACCGACCCAGCGTTTCATAGCGTAGATACCGCAGTGGACACCGATCCAGCCGATGCAGGCGTTCATAATGGAGTACTCAAACGCGTTGGTGATGCCAGCGATGCTGAAGAAGTAGGTCTGGTAGCCGATGAAGAACCAAACGCCCGACGCTGTCTGAGATGCGATCATTCCATATGATAGGAGGGTGCGACGAAGATCGTTGCCACGGAACATGTCCATGAAAGGTGTTGACTTGGCGATGCGCTGCTCCTCTTCGACGCCTCGTAGCATCTCGGACCACTCAAGTTCAAGCTCTTCGCCGTGATCTTGTCTTAGCTTCAGAAGAGCGTTGCGAGCCTCATTTTCCTGGCCACGGTGGAGAAGCCAGCCTACGTTTTGTCAGCGCGAGCGCAAGATATTTTGGAACGCGCATGAGTCGTACGAGGGCTTTCAGGTACGAAGAACAGGCCAATGGTCAGAAAAGTAGGCACAATGTAAAGGCAGGCAAGTGGAATGCGGTAGCTGCGCTTGTCAAGGTACTGCTTCGTATAGTTGTCGATCAGCGAGCCAATGATGGATCCAAAGTTGACATAGTAAGCGAAGAGAGCAACTAGAACACTGGTGAACGTATCAGCTTGAGAACTGCTTCGACACAGGCTTTGCATCTTACCCTCGAAGATGGGCAGGTGCTGCTTCGGTACAGTACACTGTCGAGAATGTAGTCAAGTACCCATTGGCAAGGCCGAGGATGAGACGTCCAACGTAGAGACCACTCGTTGAGGTTGACCCTAGCTGGACAGCTACTGCAATGGCATTGAGGGCACAAGCGAGCCAGAGTCCAGTCTTTCGACCGAAATATGAAGCAAAGAAACCAGCGGTGATGGCCGAAACGAAACTTCCGAGGCTCATCAGCGAAGTCATCAATTGCTGCACTGTTGACTGCGCTTCTGTCAGATATTGTTCCAAGATCAATTTGATCCACTAACATCGATGCCGTAGCCGAAAGGGCTCGTGGGGTCTTTAAACCCAAAGACCTTGAGGAAGCCTGGCATAGCCTGAAGACCGCCCACGGCTGCAGTATCAATTCCATACTGCATATTAGCGACGGATACAATGGCACAGATGGCCAGAGACTTTCGATTCGCCCATAACGAGGTTTCTTTGAGTGACACCATGATGGATGTAATGACCACGAGCTGGTTACGACAGATTTTGGTGCTCGATCAAAGTATGTGGGACTCGGTCAATTGTATGGCAATTCCTTCGAGCAGTGCAGTGGAGACAGCAATGCTGAGTAAGGTTCGGTAGTTGAACATGCAGACCTGCATTGTCCCGACAGACGATGTAACCTGCACCACGCAGATAACGCCGAGATTATACTGGTACAGGCCACTGGTCGAGGCCATTTGGCGTCAGTCCACAGCAAGATGAGAACTCGCAACACAAAACGATGGTGGACCACACTGCCGGACCCTGTAGGGATCGTGCCGTTATGGGGCCTTGCGGCCCTTCATGCACAGCTCGTCTGATCCGGAGATGTTTTCGATGCTTGAGTAGATGAGTACATCGGCCACTTGCCTCATCTCGGTAAAGATGCGCACATGCGCTTAGCCGGCGAAATTGATCCCTGCACCGCCTGCAGATTCGATCCTGGCAGATCCTTCGAATGAACGGCCCGAACAATGCATCGGAGGTGGCTCTGGCATACGGGCAGAAGATTCATGTTCTGATCTCACATCCTTCGTGAAGTTCAGGTACTGTCGTCATATTCGCGGCGATTGTAGACTGGAACCAATCATAGACATTTAGGGTGGATGCAGTCGTTATGGTACTTTTTTTTTATTGGTATTCATATGGACCATGGGTTGCGAACAAGGTAGAGCTATCCTGAAGCTGTGCTCAAGTTGACTGACATGCTCGACCGTCTTGACTGGAATCGTCTGCGCTCTCACTGTATTCAACAGTCACTTCGCGAGTTTTAGTGATCTTCCCTAAGTCCCTTGTCTCTCTCAATATACTCTTATCACTGTCGTCATCGCCCCCTGGCTCGTTAGATACAGGTTGTGCCTCTACGTTGGCCTTAGTGCCTAGCGAGCGACTGCCACCAAGCCTACCGTCAAGTTTGTGTGACTCAGTGTAGCCATTGCTCGGGCCTCGGCTCCCACCTCGACTGGAGATGTACTTCATCATCGGTCGCAGGAAGGGAATCGATGCAGCCACGATGGTGATTGCGGATTCCGTGATGGCCCAAATCAAGACATCAGCGATGTTGTAGGTGAAGTCGGCCCAGGTGCCAATAAGTGGAAGATAGGCAGTCTTGACTGCACACGCGACACCCGCCCTGGAGAACGTCAGTGAGACTGTCTGACACGGAGATCGTATCAACACTTACAGGCAGCCCATGCTCATTGCTGCAATGATATTCATCTTCTCGCGCTTGCGCATTTGCAGCTTGTGAATGATTAACCACGGGCAAAGGGCAAGGAGAAAGTCCATGAGAGTTGAGTAGACTGTGAGTGTTAGTATCTGCTGCGCCACGACCAGGAACATTTTCATACCTCCAACAAACACGCAAAAGTAGATGACTATGCGGTTGTCCCAACATTTGCCTTCCAGAGTGAAGTTCCAGAGCTTCTCCTTGGGGTCGCATTGCACCAGTGTCAGAATTGCTCCAGCCCAGAACGTCAGATTAATGGTGATTAAGATGATCCACAATAAGCGTCGCTGCCACGGAATAATCGTGAGTCGTAGCAGCGTAACGCAGAAGGAGGCTTTGCTCATGGGTACAGAGAACAGCCCGAAAGTCTCACTGATGTACATGTACTTAACACCAGTCACAAGCATGGTGTTGTCTTCGATATCGGTAAAGTGCTTCCCGATGCCATGTCCCACCGCGAGCTGTGCGAAAATCGTATAGAGTAGAGACAAGATCTGGTTGGTCTGTTAGTGTAGAGTCATATCACAGAGAAGCACGTTCTTACCCATGCTCCAGCAAGCAGAATATCATCGTAGCCGTAAGGCTTCGAGTATCCTGATTTGCAGTAGAAGCGCAAGAGCATGAACAGCAGCGGGATGACTGTGAGACTCCATAGTGCGATGATAATCTTGGGCCCGTTGGTCTCTGCCATGATAGTTGGCTGATCAAAGAGAGATTCAGAGAGGTTGGACAAAGGCAAGCACTGCTTCTCAAGAAGGAATCGAAAAAGGTATCAATGTTCAAAGGCTCCTCTCTTGTGTCGTTTCGACGTCTTGTAGACTTTGCAGTCTTCGGGCAGCTCGCGAATACGCGGCGCACATCCTGGAGTGTTGCTCTGGCCGTGTAATCTACCGATACGATGCGACAGATCCTTGATCTTCGATTTGATTGACCAGTTCGCTGGGTCAACAACGACACTTTCTGGACCCTGCTCTTGGCCTCACATCTTCTGTCTCAACCAAAGGCTTGATCTCTCCGATATGAACGGGCCGTATGAATGTGAAAGACCATGCAGACTTGATGACGCTCTCCCAGATACGGATCGTCCGGGCTGAGGGTCACTAAGAGTGGTCGAACAGACCAGTTGGGACATCCTCGCGCTCAGGCTAACATAGCTCTAGTCCCTGCTTTTGACGTTACATAGTACTATGCTAACCGGTATGAATATTGTGGGTGGGCCTTGGAGTGGCTCGTGATTATAGCTGACGTAACGACACTCTTTACAGCTAGGTAACAGGCAGACAGCTAGACAGTCAGCAGCGTAAACTATGTTAATTAGCATAGATAACAAGTAAGAGCTTTTGAATTTTTGGTCCTGCTCCCTGGACGCTGTTCTCCACCTACAAAATTTATGCCGGGTACCATAGTACGATCGAGCTGCATGTAGGAATGTGAGCACTCACCCATGCCAGGTCACTCGAAAGTCGTGAGGCCATCGGACGCTCCTAGATAACCTCGCAAGAAAAGGTCAACTCTTGGTATCTGGGTACGAATTGGTGGTATCGCTTGTCAACTGCGTTGTTCCTGGTGTTGTTCGCTGGCAAATCGAGGATCAAGGTGACGCAAGGAGGTAGAGGTAGTGGTCGCCTGGTCCATCTTCCGGAGGAGTAGACAGTTCAGAGTGATCGTTGTTTTCAGCACGGAGGTGTTTCAAGTTTGGTCGCGCGCGCGTCGCGATCGGATTCGCGTCGAGAGCTTCCCAAGGCTGACTGAGGCAAACATTCGCAAGTGCTTTTCTCATTGGTGCAAAATTTTGAGGTACTTCAAGACATCAAACGTAGATCGTACCGCAAGGTGGCTGCTGCACCGAGATGTACCGAAGTGATGCCTCAGATGGAGAGGATCGTACTCGAGCACACGCAGCGCAGGTCCAGAAGAACAATTGGCAGTGGGGGACGCAGGAGCCGTCCGTAGGAGCGCCGTGTGCGGGCCGACTGTTGATTACGGCTGTGGCGGCCAATGATGGACGTGCCTGCACGCAGGGACCACCAGGCGCGCTCCGTCCCATGCCATCTCAACAACTGCTCTACGAAGCACGTCTGCGGCACAGCATTTGTTCTTCATCTTCATCAAACGGTCTTAATCAACTGTGATTTGTTCCCGACCCTGGAGGTGACGGGATTGCAATTCTTTCCCTCGAATCCTTCCGCGGCTTTTATCTTAACGCGGGTGTCAAGGCATTCACCATGTAACCTCCGGTCTACCCTGACGGAAAGACCAACTAGATGGCCTGATACATGCGACTAACTCCAGCGGCTACGAGTAATGTCATTGGAAGTCCTACAGTATGCTGGTAAATATGTGTCGACAGGTGTATGTGCCAGATAGTGGTCTCGCAACGGCGATTGCCCCCACAATCATTTCTGATCCGGAGTAAATTCAGGTCGACAACACTTGCCATACGATGAGCAACATACTTTCGCTATGCGTTTATACTCCTGTCGTTGTTGTCTTGGCCGTGACAGGTGACTATTTGTGGATTCTATGGATGAGAAAAAAGATGGTAAAGTCCAATCGTGCTGAGCTGCACTACGCTCATTGTGGCAAGTACTGATCATCAGAATCCAGCCACCAGGGCCATTGCCATGGCCCGTCGTGGGCAATACCTTCAGCCTGCCAGACACCAAGCCATGGTATTTCATGGAAAAGCTTTCTAAGCAGTACAATTCCCCCGTCATCACGTTCTGGGTGGGTAGGTAAGACATCCATCATGTTGAATCAAGAGGTGCATTGTCTCATGGTCGATTGTTGCAGAAAGCCTACAGTATGGATCAATGATGCGTGGGCTGCTCACGAAATCTTGGTCAAGCGGGCCGGTATCTACTGCTCTCGACCACACAACCTGATCTTTGCAGAGCTTGGTGCTGGACAATGGAACATGCTCAACATGTATACCATTACGAAGAGGCAACGCGAACGGTTTCGTGACCACCGCAAGCTGACTCACCTTGGCGTGGGCATACAGCAGGTGAAGAATTACAGAGGCTTTCAGGATGACGAGAGCAAAGTCATGGCATGTGATCTTCTCAAGACACCTGAAGACCTCGTTGCGCACTTTGAGCGGTGGGCAACCAGTGTCGTCAGTATCGTTGCTTTTGGTAGACGGATGTCAAAAGTAGATGATCCTATGATTACCGAAGTCATCTCTCTAATGCATAACGCAGCAGAAATGGCAGTCATTGCCAAAGACTTCCCGCGCCTGATGGAGACACTTCCGTGGCTAGCAAAGTTTCCGAATTGGATGGCGCCCTGGAAGCACGGTCTAGGAGCAGCTGCGAAGCCAAAGCACGCAGATGTCGACTTCTTCTACGCTCTAGCAAAAGAAGCGAACGAACGCGAACAAGACAGTTACTCGAAACTCCTCTTTCGTGAAACGCCAAAGTACAATCTCCATCCTCTCGAACTTTCTGGACTGGCAGCAAACCTCATCGGTGCTGGCGCCGACACCAGCGCCAGCACCCTCATCACCGCGATCTTAGCCATGCGTGCCTTCCCAGAAACACTGCCTCAGGCATGGGAAGAGCTCGATGGTATCGTAGGCCAAGATCGAAGTCCTAACGCAGACGATGACCTCCCGTACATGCGTGCCTTTGTTAAAGAGGTACTGCGCTGGCGCTCCGTGGCCATCATCGGCGGCATGCCTCATGCACCCACACAAGACGATTACTGGAACGGTTATCTGATTCCCAAGGGCTGTTGGACACAAGGCAACGTTTGGGCGATTCATCACAACGAGCGAGACTTCCCGGAACCCGATCGGTTCAACCCGAGACGATATCTCGACACGCAAGATGCCAGGCCATTCCCGGGTGAGAAGGGATATATGACATTTGGATGGGGAAGGAGGAGCTGTGCTGGACAGTACCTTGCAGAGCAGGGCACGTATTTGAGTGTGTGCCGGCTGGTGTGGGCCTTTAGGGTGGAGCCTGCTGTCATTGCTGAGACTGGCGAAGAGGTGCCAGTAGATATCTTCGACTATTCGTAAGTTTCTCCTGGCTGTGCTTGTAATCTGAGCTCACGAATTGATAGCGACGGTTCGAACTGGCGACCGAACCCTTTCAAAGTCAGTATCGCGCCACGAGATACGAAGATCAAAGAGACAATCATTCGCGAGGGAAAGCAGGCATTGGAAGATCTGGGTAAGTACGAAGGTGAGACAAAGTACAGGTTCAGTACTTATTACGCATGAACATAAAGTAGCATGAATCATGCCCGAGATAACGTATGTTGGAGGAGTAGTATCACATTTGAGGTTTAGCGAAACGCATGATGATTGGCAGAAGCAGCGATCTCGTGTCTTGTGGCAGATTCGACGTCATCTCACCTAAGATTTTAGTATACGGCACGCCTTATCATCCCACAAGCTTTTGGAACCTCATTGCCGACGACCTCCGAACATATGCTTACGGTCTCAAAGAAATCCATGTCGTCTTAATCCATCACTCTCACAGCGTGCTCACGAATCCAAACCACCACGTTATCCCTCAGTTACATACCATCCATCCGACCAATGGCTGTTTTACTCCAATTACTCGAATACTGTCTCGGCTGTCTTTTACACTACCGACGCGCTTACGACCATCTCCTCTTCCACAAATCTGCGGGTTTCCACAAGCATCCTACCCCTACCATCTCGATAACATCGCCAGACTGCGGCCCGACCGGCACGATTTTGTCACGAGAGTACTCCAAATTTGGCTCCAGTCGTTTTCCCCAACTCAGCTGGTCCGCTGATACTGTCCCGCCGTTTACCAAAGAGTTCCTCCTGCTGTGCGAAGACCCTGATGCACCGCTCGGAGGCGAGCCAAACGTCCATGGGATATACTGCTTCATTCCTGCACACGTGACGACGTTTGGCCCGAAGGATTTGGAGCTTATTGGAGAAGTCGACGGCGTCAAAAGCATTGCCGGTGGGTACAGGGTAGGTAAAAATCGCCGGAATGCGGTGTATGTTCCTCCTAGGCCGCCGCTGGGGCATGGACCACATCGGTACTTGTTCGAGCTTGTGGCGTTGAGTGAAAAGCTGGATCCAGAGTCGGTAACCAAGATTCCGAACAAGAAGGAAATAGAGAAAGCTATCATGGGAAGGGTTGTTGGGTGGGGGTTGTGGCAGGCGACATATGAGAATACGTGGTCTTGGAACAGGTTGAAGACCGAGTAGCACGATCATCGAGAAGTACTCAAGCATAACCTGGATAAGTGAGGGTTGCATAGTAGTGTATCGGGCCAATCATGCTTGGGTTACCGAGTCTCGTAGGCAAATCAGAGACGGCGTTCGACGTGAAACTGATGAGCATGTTCAGAATGCTGGTATGCGTGTTTTATCCTCGTAAAGATGTTTAAAGCTTCTGCCTTAGAAACACCGTGGGTTTATCCCTGGTATTTACTGCGTGTCAGAGTGACCCGCCAGAGTTTGCTTGAACCTTGCATTTTGCCCATAGCACAAAGAAACGATCCCAAAAGCGTTTCGAGGACGCAACTATCGCTTAATTTGATCGTTAAACATCGTATCATCAATGCGACGGCCACGCGGCAGACCTGCCAGCTCACCAACGGAAGAGCAAAGACCACAATTGAAAGCTTGGACTTGCAGTGCCAGCGTGGTCCTCCTCAATGTCGACAACCCACTATCACCTGCACATAATGACCGCCGATCGTGTATTTGTAGACCATGTTTCGAATTCTATGCGGAAGTCACAGGAGACATGAGTTGCGCTGGTTGTAAACTACTCAACGCAAGCTTTAGTGTGACCGTTGCACCTGCCGCAGTACAAGCACGGCGAACTCCACTCTACACTAGTTCTGCCGTTGGTGTGTCTGGCCACGCCTTGAAGGTACACGTAGCTTCGCGCGCAGGGCTTTCGATTCGTTCTCATGTTGGACATCGAGAGTATCTTTAGCTTGCTTTACTGCCATTAGTCTATTGACTCCATTGGTACTGCATAGCTTCGCACGCAGAGCTTTGTTGCTGGTCTTGGTTCTGTGTTCTAGGTTGAGAGCTTCTTAGCCTTGCCTGATCACGCTGTGACTGGCTGTCAGCACAATATAGACCCAGGATAGGATGTATCCATGTTAGTTGCTGAGAGGCGCCCATTTCAAGAGACTGACCGTTGAGGGTCGTAGCTGTTTTCTCGGTGGTATGTTACAGAACGGTTGGTTGTAATGATGGTAGCCACGGAGCACTATACACAGTGGATTCACACCTCGAGAAAGCGGAGGTGAGAGAAGCGCAGGTGAAGGCAACTGCGGAAATAACGACACAATACCTGTTGACGCTACGGAAAGCGACTGTCGCTACGCGAGCATATATTTTAAGGTCACTGGTCTAGTCGAGGTCCAGTCTCGTGATAGGTGCCGATGGGGTGGGTTCTGTATCTCAATACCTGCGACTTGGGTTTAGTCGATAGAGCCACTGATGCTCTGCACAGTATGATCAGGGCCGATCAGCACGTGAACTCAGCACCATGCGCCCAGGGTGAGTTTACCTTTGTAGGGTAGGGTCTACATCGAACGTAGAATACGAACATTCATTTATTTGGCCAAGTTATGTTCTTAGAATTGTCCATGCTTGCCGGCCATAACTTCCACCTCAATATTTTTTGCCTGTTCCTGCAATTCTTGTGCGTTGCGCAAGTCGGTCACAAAACCAGCAAAGCAATCGCACTCAGCAAGTCGATTGACTTCGGGCACAGCGTGTCTCTGCTCCGTCAAAGTAATTTTCATCAGGCTCCCGGATTTTTGCAACCATTAGAAGAGTCCGAAGTATGCCGGCCAATCTTTGCATGGATACCTCACGACAGAGATGATGTGAAGGGCAGGGTTAGCGTGCCAAGAAAATATACGTCAAAGTGAAAGCAACACGAGTAATTCGAGAAAGAGCGCAAATTCTTGTAATATCACCCTACGTGCATCATGGCGCTCCCTCTTTACTGCCCCAGAACTCCTGTTGCCAGATCAATGTCTGCTCGCTTGGATTGCGGCACCTCGAAGGCGACTTCTCGTTCTTGCAGTTGTATTCCACGTGAACGTATCACTCGTGTCCAGACTGATTGAACTCGCGCTGCAGATCTAACCTTAAGATCCTGACGTCTAAAGTGCCCCCGTGCGTGTTACACCTGCGGTGAACGTCCGCACCATTGCATCGATGGGACACGCCCATCCATCAG
The DNA here is from genome assembly GCA_021642125.1 of Nothophoma quercina. Taxonomy (NCBI): domain Eukaryota; kingdom Fungi; phylum Ascomycota; class Dothideomycetes; order Pleosporales; family Didymellaceae; genus Nothophoma; species Nothophoma quercina. The sequence continues at coordinate 59,058 of JAKIXB010000035.1, read as the reverse complement.
GAACAACAGGAGTTCAATGAGAATCGTCGGTCGTGTGCCAGTCAGAGCTGGAGCATCTTGATCTGGTAGTCCGCTAGATGCACGCATCCACTAGTGTGTTATCGAAGCCGTTGCGTGATTAGCGAGATAGCTGTCCTGACCCGGTTCCAGCGCCTCTGTGAGTCGGCATATAGTCAACGTTTCAAACAGATGAGACGGATGTTGGCGTAGCGCATGTGTCTCCGTGGACTATGACAAGCAACACCAATCAAGGTGATGATGGAGGCTCAAGCATTGTGCCTCATTGTGACGACGCAAAGGAACGTCCGGGTCGTCGGGAAATCGCTCACGAAGCCACAGCGCCACAGGTAGTCTCAAATCTACAAAAAGCCCAAGAGAAAGATAAACCAGAAGTCAGCTGAGTAAACAGCAGACATCATATCTACACAGTCGTGATGCGTTTTCGTGTGTGCAGTGCAGTGGGCAAGGCTGGTGTCACACGATCCTTCGCACAGACTGTGGAGTATAAGTGGGTCCTCGGACCCTTCTCCTCTGTCATTGGCCGATCGCCCACTAGTCTCGATCTTAGATGGTGATGGCCTAGGGCATCATTGTCGTCACCAAGACATCAATTCGTCCTAATTCGTACCCCGTGGAACTCACTGGCCTCGCCAGTACCACAGCTCCGCGCTGAGGTGTTTGTTTCTTAGTGCTTCTCTGGGGAAATTGCACTATTTCGATGATGTAGACGACGAATGGCAGGCTGGTATGTAAGGGGAAGCCAGGGAGCGACGTCAGTGGAGTGAGCACAGGTACATAGCAAACGATAATCGCGTACGTGCGTTCGACCGTAATGTTTGTCTTTCGTCAGCTGCAAGCACGTCAATTGCAAACAATAAGAACAGTGCTTTGCTCGCCCTCACCTTCACGACACTTACCTTTCATGAAACCCACGCATCGACTGCATCAAGTATCACAACATTTACAACCGCGCCAATTGTCCACAACGTCACAGCCCGAGATGCCGACTACACGCCAGCAAGACAACAAGAACGAGCTTGCGTCGCGCACGAAAGACGCACCTGGCGGCAAGCCCGTCAAGAAGTCGCACCGCGCCAATGCAAAAGACTGCACCGAACACTGGGAAGACGAAGAACACCTTGAGCAAAACAAGAAAGACTTCCAGGAATTCCGTGCCCACCACAACAAGTCCAGCTCTCCAGGTGGCAGCGTATCAGCGGGCTCAGACTCCGGTGACCATGGCGAGGTACCCAGCGGCATGAAGCGCGGGCGCGGCGCAAACCAGGCCGGCAACCAGAGCAAGAAGGCGAAGAGCGAGGATAGAGACCACGATCCGTCAGGCTTGCCGAGAGGTGACAAGACGAGGGTGCCGAGCGCGGGACAGCATGTGCACTGGAAGTCTGGGAAAGGCTATGCCAAGGGCGAAGTCATCGATGTGCTGTACGAAGAGAAGGAGATTGAGGGCCAGAAGGCGGAGGCGAGTAAGGAGGATCCAAGGCTGGTGTTGAAGACAATTTCGTCAGGCAAGCTTGCGGTGCATAAGCCGGAGGACGTGTACTTCGACTAGGAAATAGTCGTGGTGTTGAGGGCGTGCCTGGGAACAGCACGTGAGTAACGGACGAGCGCAGTTCAGCGCAGATGGTTAGAGACACCACGTGAGCAGCGGACGAAAAAGGACAGCCTTGCATAGCAACCACCGTCAACAACAAGCTGCTTGGTTCGGACCAGTTGCCGAGGTCAACGTCAACAGTTTCAGGACAGATACAACGGCGTACTGGATGAATGTACTTGGAACGGTACCATGTATTCTACAATGAGTCAATTCAAAATCGACAACCACCTCAATTCATTGTCCGAGTGGCGATTCTCAACCCCTCGAGACGATGCTTGCATTTGACGGCAAATTGAACATGCTCATCACTAAACTGCCGAAAGGAAACGTGCCCATAAGGTTTGGCGGGTCCACAAGCCACTTCCCCAGATTCCTTTGAGCGAATACGGATGGTTCGGTGCGGAGATAGGCAAATTCGGTCTTGTTTACGGTGAATTGTGTGGATGACCGCACACAACACAAAGCGTCTGAGATGCATTAGGCTAGCAGGTTCTGGACACTGCAGAAGGGTGAGGAGTGAAAGAGCAGCTGCAGTTGCGATTGGAGGGCTGCCAGGACCGCTAGGGCGATGTGCACGCGTCAAGCTGTGCGCCCAGAAAAGCGTTTCGCAGGCGTTGCCGAGGGCAGCTTTTCTTTTGTTTATGACAAACGAGCTGGAGAGAACAACATGCTGTGTGACGTGCTGTGTCGCCTGACCATGGTGTGAGCGAGTTTGTTTGGTGTTTCGAAAACTGCTTTCAGCCACAACGTGCACTAAGCTGCCGCTGACAGCCGTGCAATTTGTAGACTTTGGCTTTGTAGGGCTATTGTTGTAGGCGTGAATGATGTTTTGCGGGAGCAAGTGCACGGTTTAGTTGGAAGCAGTGCACGGCTGACGGTAAGCGTGAGATGTCGCAAATCTTCGCAAATCTCAACAGATCACGCTGCATCCTCCAGGACCCACCGCGGTGGTTTATCTCGTGTTGCTCAAGCTCAGAGGCATGGGACGTGCCCTTCTGGCGGGTTCAGAGGTTCAGAGTCTTTTCAGAAGTGATGAGTTGGACGTTCCCAGCAGGGACACAGCCAGGACAGAGCCATTGTTGATGTGCCAGGGCTCCCGGCTAAATGTGCTCTGCGTGCAGCGGCCGGCAGCGTGAACGAGTCGAGACAGGCAACGCGCTGGTGAACGACGATGCCGTGTTACATGCTCCAGCTTTGTCGCCCCATGCCTCGACGTCTGTACCTCGAGAGACTCGCCACCGTGTTGCTCGACAACGGCGCTGAAACATGCAGAATGAGGGCTGGGATGCAGGTGTCGTTGGAGCACTGGACAGCGGGTGCTCCGTGGGCCTGCAGCTATCCTTGCTATCTCTGGCCAAGCACAACAAGCGGGCTTCTCGCGCCGGGTTGCGTGTGACTTCAGGGCCTTTTCTGCCAGACTCTAACGCGTGGGGAATGCCAACTGGATAGCGTCGTCAAAGTGCGCCCAAGCTGCAGCCCGCGGACGCGCATGTCACGCTCGCGCCGCTTATCCTCCCGCGGCCCTTGTGTGGTTGGCCTTGTATGGTCGCTGGCACTGGCTGAGACGTCTGTCTTGTCTGCTGCATTATTGTGCCCCTCCGCGGTTGATTCTCACCACCAAGCCAAACACACCACCAAAAAAAGTACTGCACGCCCATCAGAACCTGCACCCACACTCGCTCGCCGCAATTGCACGCATTGCCCACCCTCGCTCCGCTGCGCTCTCTGGCCCCGCGATGCAGCTGTGCTAGCCCGCCGCTGTCAGCACTGCATCGTCCGTACAGCGTATCGACCGCACACGTAGAGCCCACGCCCTGAGCACCCACCACTCCCACCATGGTCCTGGCAGCTGCGCGCACATAGCTCAATTCCACCGGCCCCCGGGCAAACGCCCCTGTTCCCAGTCCTTAGGGCTCAATCGACTATAGCGACGACACCCCCCGCCAACCATGTACGAGGTGCAGCCTACCACGCTGGCCCCGCCGGCCGTCACCGCGCTGCGGAAGGAGGCAACGGGGTCCAGCGCACAGCAACGCGTAAACATGGAGCGCACGGTCAGCCAAGACATGCGCGAGGAGAGGGAAGACCTGAAGGAGGCCGCCGAGCACAGTCTGAACATCATCATGGATCTGGACCTGGCGGGCAAGGTCCGCTATGTCAGCCCCTCGTGGCGCGAGGTCGTTGGCACCATGTCCAACGACGTTGTGGGCAAGCCAGTCCTCGACATTATATTCGCCGGCAAAGATGGCTTTGCAGAGACCATTGAGAGCGTCCGCAAGTATGACTCCAGAAGTCACATTGCCCGCTTCTCGGTGCGCATGGGACCACACTCGATACTGCGGAGAAAACGCTCCAAGCCAGCAGTTGGTGGAGAGCAGCAGCAGTCAGAACCGCCGTCGCCAACAAGAGCAGACGATGAGGAGGAGCAGATATTGAACCTTGAAGCGCAGGGTATCATGGTGTACGATCGTGCAACAGGGGCAGAGAGTCATGTGCGTCAACATGTCTGGTCTAAAGTGGGATGAATGCTAACGGTGCTAGACAATGTGGATGGTCCGACCATCGGTGCTGCGCGAGGTCACCATTGATCTTCCCGAGGAGCTCGTCGAGTCTCTCGGTGTGGGAGCAGAGGTGCTCGCCCACTACCTGACTGGACTGGCAGAGCAAGGGGCCAACGATCCAAGAAACCATCCTCCACCGCTACCCGTACTCTGTCGAATCTGCGAACGGCAGATCACCCCGTGGTGGTTCGAGAAGCACTCCGAGCTTTGCCTACAAGAGCATCGCGCCGAGATGGACGTTCAGATGGCGCAAGAAACACTTTCAGAACACCGCAATGCTATTGTCAAGGTTCTAGATACCCTCGAAGTACAAGCACGGCCGTCAAGGGCGGCCTCTGCAGACGCGGTAGCCCTGATTCAGCCACCCGAGTACCATGGCCACCTCATCCAGCCACTATCAACTCCCTCCTCTGGCACACCATCCGGACGTAACTCGCCAGCCTCCCCACCCTCAAGAAGCAGGGAGCGGTCCAATGCTTCTGGCTTTGGGCACCACCGTGCACGCTCCTTTGCTGTTCGACGTCCACTTGCTCGTATTGTGGAACTGGTGCTAGACCTCTGCGATACCGCTCTCGAGGTAAACACACCAGCCATCAAAGACAATATTCGTGCAGCATCCGAGATCCGTACCCAGTCACCTCAGTCAGAAAACCGCATCTCACAGGTGTTGCAATGGCAGTCACCGACGTCCGGCTCGTCAGATTTTAGCGAAGGCTTGAAGCTGCTCTGCGAGGACACTAGCAGGTTGGCAAAAGCCAAGATTGACGCCGTCTTCAGGCATCGGCAGATCCTCGAATATTCCGAACGATTACGCATCGAGTTCGACATCCTCGTCCAAGAATGTATAGAAGCTGCCATCATCAAAGCCGCCCGCATAGCGGCTGGAGAGGACAGCTCATCAGACGACGAGCAGGTCGAAGAGGAGCCACAGACAGACGCGAATGACATTCCTACAGGGGATGAGGGCATCTTTCCTGGATCATTCGATGCTCCGTCAGCTATGACGCAAGCACTTCGCAATGCTTCAGACACATCGCTACCAATGCGAGTTGGCCGCCGAGAGTCGTCCGTGGCAGACTCGACCCGCTCTAGCAGCCCGAGAGGAGGCTGCCAAACACCCAGATCACACGCTGGTGCTATCAGTATCGCCAGCCAGAGCAATCGACGGTCAATGCATTTCGAGAGTGACGCAGGGATGGAGAGCGATACCAGCATGCGATCTTCTGTGTTATCTGGTCCTCGACGAGCAGATTCGCCAGCCAACTCGGAGCTTGGCTTGAGCAGAGTAGCCAGCTCGCGGGAGAGGAAGCGAAAGAGTTTGATCCTGCCAAGTGTACTCTCCAGCCGCCAACAGTCACCGGCACGCACAATGCACCCTGCACCCCCAGCTTCGCCATTGCGAACAACAAAGCCACGCCTGCCCAGCGGTGCAGATGCTCTGCAATCGCCGATCACGTCGCCAGTACTGCACACGACAGATTTCTCTTCACCTGCGATGTCAATGGCCATTAATCACCACCGTAGACAATCATCTACAGCTGGCTCAGACGGTCCTAGAGCGCTGTCACCTCGCCTCCTGCCAGTCACGCAACCTCAACCGCGCGCCGTTCCACCATCCATCAAGGACTTTGAAGTCGTCAAGCCCATCAGCAAGGGTGCTTTCGGTAGCGTGTATCTGGCCAAGAAGAAGTCAACGGGCGAATACTACGCGATCAAAGTCCTGAAGAAGGCCGACATGGTGGCCAAGAACCAGGTCACCAACGTCAAGGCTGAGCGAGCGATCATGATGTGGCAGGGCGAGAGTGACTTCGTTGCGAAGCTTTACTGGACATTCTCGAGCAAAGATTATCTGTACCTTGTCATGGAGTATCTCAACGGCGGCGATTGCGCTTCGCTCATCAAGGTTCTGGGTGCTTTGCCAGAAGACTGGGCGAAGAAGTATCTCGCTGAAGTCGTGCTTGGCGTTGAGCATTTGCACAGTCGTAGCATTGTGCACCGCGATCTGAAGCCGGACAACTTGCTCATCGACGCAAAGGGCCACCTCAAGCTCACTGATTTCGGGCTGTCACGTATGGGTATGATTGGTCGCCAGAAGCGTGCACTCAAGTCCGATCCCAATGAGGCTGCTCCCGATCTACTTAAGACGGGACCGTTCCACCGTGCTGCCTCTGGGTCCTCTGCATCTCGGTCTGCATCGTTCGATCTCAACCCCTCGCCGTCTACAACACCATCAATGACACCGGCTCTTGCAGGTGATCTGGGTCAGCCATCGTACTTCAGCCTCAGCCGAGAGACATCACACAGCCGCGAAAAATCAAGGAGAACATCAGGCAATCGGAGTGACAGCGCCGACAGCGATGCACTGCAAGCTATGTTCCGTCGTTTCTCAATCGCAGATTTGAACTTTGGCCCTGGACAGCGATCACCTATCGAGGAGGAGGACTTCAGCGACAACGGATCTCCGGACATCTTGGCCCCTACTATGAGCAATTCACACGTAGCTCAAGCTCAAAACCAGACACCGCCTGCGACGACACATATGCCACCACCGCACATGGCTCTATTTGACCCCGATGACAGCAACAGAAAATTCGTCGGCACACCTGACTACCTTGCTCCCGAGACCATTGCTGGTAATGGACAGGATGAAGTCAGCGATTGGTGGTCGCTTGGATGCATCCTGTTCGAGTGCTTGTACGGTTACCCTCCATTCCACGCAGATACACCAGATGAGGTGTTTCAGAACATCCTCGCGCGCAGGATAGACTGGCCGTCTGAGGAGGATGATGTGTACGATATCTCAGACGATGCAAAGGATCTCATGAACCGTCTGATGTGCTCCGACCCAGCTAAGCGTCTAGGTGCGAACGCTGAGGAAAAATACGCCAGTGGCGGCGAGGAGATCCGGGCTCACCCGTGGTTCGCTGATCTGAACTGGGACACTCTGCGTGACGATGAAGCTTCGTTCATCCCAGCACCCGAGAACCCGGAGGACACAGAGTACTTCGACACCAGAGGAGCAGCTATGGCAAACTTTACGCCAGAGTTTGAAGACCAAGGAACATCGTCAGCCGGCACGCCCAGTGCAGACTACCCAGACAGGCCACATGATGCACTGTCCCGCGTGCGATCACAGGTCAGCGTCTCAACGATGAAGCGAGGCCTCATACCGTTGCACATCCCAGCTCATGTACGAGAAGGTAGGACTAGGAGACTAAGCGAGCCCATGGCTACAGATGACTTTGGCAACTTCAGCTATAAGAACTTGCCTGTACTCGAGAAAGCGAACAAAGACGTGATCCAGAAGCTTCGCGCAGAAGCGATGCTGCCGCAAAACAAGCCCGGCTCAGCGCTTCAATCACCGACAGTTACGTCGCCTTCTCCATCGCTTGAAACTAGCCCTATGTTGTCCGGTCCGTTAAAGCGTACTTTGTCTACCAACCGTGCCGGTGGTCGACCAGCGTCGCCATCAATGAGCGGGCCTGCCTCTTCGCCAAGTCGAGGATCGCAGCCCTCGTCACCCCTTCTTGTGCAGTTCAGCACTGGCCAGCATCACGAACGACGTAAGACCTCCAGCAGCTCCTCTACCTTGTCACACTCAACAAGCAATCCAGGGTCTCTTCAGCCAGGCAGCTTCTTCGACCCTGCGCGCGCCTCAGGTTTGAGACCCTCTCCAGAGGGCACCTCACCAGGCAAGCCATCGAAAATCGGACCCGGCATGTCTGCTTCCTTTTCTGAGAAGCTGGGATCGAGTCCACGTCAGTCTTCGTCAGGCCCAGCAAACTCGTCGCCACGTGCTAGGTCGCAAACAGTCGGCTCTCAAGATGGTGACGTTGTACGAGAGCTGCTGCCCGGTCATCACAAGCGCCGAAGCCAGGTCCTCGATGTGTCGCCGTCATCGTCAGACACCGAAGACTCTCGAGCAAAGGCGCTTCTGCGCGTGCAACGCCGGAGGCAAAGCTCTCGAAGACTGTCGCAGATTAGCTTTGGTGATGGTCCTTTCTTCCGGCCGCTCGATGTTCTCATCTGCGAGGATCACCCTGTGTCCAGGCTGGTCATGGAGAAGCTTCTTGAAAAGCTGCGCTGCCGCACACTGACCGTTAACAACGGCTCTGAAGCTATTCGCTATGCTATGGGTGAGGTCAAGTTCGACATCATCATGATGGAGTTCAGGCTACCGCAAGTCAACGGCGCGGATGTGGCTCGCATGATTAGAGACACCAAGAACGCAAACACGACAACACCCATTGTCGCAGTGACCGGCTACCTTAAGGAGTTGCAGGCACCGCACTACTTCGACGCACTTATCGAGAAGCCGCCTACAATTGCGAAGCTCACGGATACACTTGGCCGGCTCTGTCAGTGGAAGCCACCACCACCCAACTGGGCGCCGACACAAACATACCCATCCATGATGCCTTCGGGTTTGCGTCAAGAGTCTACACGCCAAGAAGACAGCCCGACAGTGTCTAACTCGTCTGGTTATTCACAAGTGCCGGGAAGCTACCGTGGATCTAGTCGCGAAGACTCAATAAGCTCAAGCTTCTTCGGTGACAGTGACAGTCGCACGGGCGAAGATGTGCCTGTCATCATCGCACGACAAGGCACAGATGATTGGCGCGAGCGAGATATAGCTCATGCAATGAGCGGGCTGGGCATTTCAGAACACGATGCAGCCAACGCGGATCCCAAGGAAATCATGCAGAAGCGAAGTGGTGCACCTGACCTGCGCCCTGAACTACCCCACGAGAACTCCGCACCGGCCGTCTTGGAAGCGGCAACGATCCGCCGCCAACGATCAGCCGAGCAAGTGGGAGCCAAACGCCGCCTCCTCGAGACTCGCAAACACGAATCTGCAGAATCCGGCGACGATGAGGACGAAGAGTTGGGCCACACCACTGCCACAAAGTCGCGCAGCCCCAAGACCCGCCCGAAATCCTCGTCCAAACTCGGTATCGAGATGATGCGCACCAACAGCAGAGGCAGCGTCATCTCCGTCGAGACCGACATGGGCGCCTCAGACTCGGCGCTCGCATCCTCTCCTCCCCCCGCAATCACAGAGGACACGGCAGCCGAGGAGCGCGAGGCCAACCTCACTACACCCGACGTCCCGCATATGAGTCTCACACCGCCAGAGATCTTCCCTGCCGTGCCCGGCAAGGATGTTGCTGATATCGATATGGATGCGGACGTGGGTACGCCTAAACAGGAGGACGGTGCTGCGACGCCCGATCCTGATCCCACACCAAGAGCTAGCTTGGCGAATGCAGGTTCTTAGCAAGCACCTGGGCATTCAACGAGCTACTTTCCGTTACAGTCGACGCTGTAACGACGCACGATAGTCTGGGCACTTTTCCCTTTTTCAAGTTCTGTTTTTGCGTTTGACTGTTTTTATTAAATCAAAGCATGGTGTCGATGGTGTTTCAATGGTAGTGCACCGAAACATACAACTGTCAGCGTTCCGTTCACATTCTGTCTTCCCAGAAAGTTTCGAGGCGATTTTGATCAGTTCTTCAATGCTGCTTTTCTTCTCACTTGTCGATATACTTTGCTGTCTCCCCGCTTTGGGTCTTTGGGTCTTTGTGTTGGAGTGGATTGGATTGGCCCTGGGTCGGGAGGGGGGATATGGTCACGCTCGCTTTGCTTTCTGCTCTATACCCATTTGCTGCGTTCGGTGTGACGCCGCTTGGGTCCAAGACTGCCACTCGCTTCTCTGTATTTGTTTGTTTTGAGGGATAGGACGGGAGGACGGGAGGATTGGAGGACGCGAGGATGCGGGGAAGGGAGGATTGTGCGATATAAGATTGGACTGGTATTCTCTTTTTGTCGTTGGCAAAAGTCGGAGGATGGTATGTATAGCAGATAAGGTGGATAGTGTTAGGTAACATGGATAGCATAGGGAACAGCAACAATGGATTAACTCCTCATCACGACCCTCACGTAATATTATCATGACATGTGATCAACGAAACGATGGTTCTGGCATGTGGCTATAACAATGCTGTCGTGCTTCCCTACACAACAACGTCACGCGCTGGCTGGCTGTGCAAATGCACAGATAAAGCTGTGTAAGCTCGGGTACAAGATATCTCGTTGGCTTAGGCTAAGACCCTTGGAAAAAGTGCACTCACGTAACCCCCAAAGCATCGTCTTTATTCTCTATGCGACCAATTGATGGCTCTAACGTATCCGCAATGATTTCAATCAGTATGCGACGTTGCGGACGTGGCGAAGCTCTCGATCAAAGAGTGTTCTGGGTCGTGGGGCGGCAACAACAACATGTAGAAGGACGTTGGGGAAATGTCACAATTCTACTGTGAAAATGCTTTGTAGATGTTTGCGGGCAATGTAGTCACTTCGAGACGAATAGCAAGGCACAGTCATCCCTCGATGCTCTTGTCAGTCAGCTGCACTGCGAATCCATCTCGTTGCTTGTTGAGCCATCGTTGAGTTGATTCATACAATATGGTGTACCTTGCGAGGAGCGTCTTTGAAAGCGTGCAGTCCTCCGTGGATAGGTCCGCTCCTGAAATGCCCGATTCGGACGTATCTGCCACTGGATATGGGATGTAAGAGTAGTCCTACTGCACGTCGGTCCTCTCCCGGTTCCCTGGTAATATTCGAATGTGCAGCATAGATCCAAGAATTTGGTGATTTATCAGAGACGCTGCAGTCCGCATGACCTCTGATGTCTTCAAGAAGGTCCCCATAGGTACGGTGGCTGGCTAGAAGAACAAGGATCGCTGACTCTATATGCCACTCGTTCAAACCTGTCGAAATTGCAAAGACTGGCGTGATGATGAAGGTGGTATGCTCCTGCCAGACGAATGTAAAGCAGTCGAGTAAGGAGTTGTCCCGGCGGGCTCGTACCAATCGACCACTGATCGAGATGCTTTTTGCGAGGAGCTTGAGATGCGCCTTGACGATCCGGCCCCAAGGGTTGAGTCTCGGATTTTCTGGTTTCGAATAGGCATCAAGGATTTTACACTCTGGAACGAGCCAGGGTTTATCATCCTCTGATAGACAAAGATGAGCAGGGTTGGTTTGCTGGGTAGCTATCCGACCACAATGAACCCAGCTCCAAGTTGGACCAATGTAGGGAAGGTTGGTCGGTATTCGCGAGATCCCGTCAATGCTGAGCGCTCCATGGTATGTTCGCCACAAGAGGCCAGCTATAAGATCCCCCTTCCATAAACCTGCTACATACTGGTCACCGCTTTGCAGCGCAAGACACTTGGCTATACCTGACAACGCCGGTAGCCAATCCCTCGGTTCGGTTAAGAGTCGTCCCGAGAATGACGATGTGATAAGGCTCCACTTGTTGTAAAGCAAACGGGTGTCTGAGACAGTACCAAGATGCTGCATTGAGCCCTTGAGACCGCAGTTGATTGGCCCAACTGTCACGTACCCCAAACATTCAACCCATACTCTCTCAGAGCATTCAAGGATCGTGCGCCTAGGACCGAATGACAGGACACGTCTCGAAAGACAATGTTCCTGCAGAGTCCAGCCCCGCGTATTCCAAGCAGTTTGGGATAATTCCTGGGAATAAATATCCACTGCAGTACGAGAGCGATGTCCAGGTATCTTGCGAAGGTTGAGAGATCCAAACATGTCGGGGCAATTGGAAGAAAAGAATTTGATCTTTATAGGTGCTTTGCGATCCAGAAAACCCTCAAGGCAGGAGCTTGAGGAAGCCGCACAGATTGTGACATACGCATTGGAGTAAACGAGGTCCATCTGACCAGACTCTCGGACCCATTCGGCATGGTCACCTTGAGTTATGCATAGGGCGTCGACCCACAGATAGCGGAGTGAACGTTCATAGTGGCGTGAAGTGGAGACGGTGTTGTGATTGACAAAGCTGAAGCACAACGTGGCGTTGCTGTTGCCTGCAGCAGCAAATCGCACGTAGCCTCTTGTCGCTTCCACCCCTGTCAGGGCATGATCAGAGCATATTGGTCCATGCAACTGGACGTCCAAACGGCGGTGCACTGGGCGTGCACAGTGGAAGTGGGAAGAGCTGGCGCCGTGGATCCAGCTCTATCGATATCGGGTGGAACGGGAAGGAGCATGGGCCTACTTCGGAATGCGGGGAAAGCTCATGCAGGTACACGACCGAGCAGCTGATAGCATCATCCACCAGCCTCCCCTAGCAGAACACCATACATTCACACTCTCAGCACACCCTGCACCGTCTTATCCCACCTAAATCAGCTCGAGAAGCCGCAGGTCAGGCTTCTTCGATCGCCATAATGGGCGGAGAATGCTGCTATCGCCCAATGTCCGGCCCGGCTGGAAGTTACCCGCAGTTGGCTAATGGACCGGTGGGGAAGCAGATTCATAGCATTTATCAGGGAAGGTTGGGGCAGTTTACGGATAGTGGGCAGTATAGGGAGCAGGGATTGATTGGGTGAGTACTTGCTATGAATTGACAGAGCTTCCTTCTGGACTCGAAGCTTGCAACTCCTCTCTGAGCTCAGGCTTGCATCTCCTTCCATTGCTCTTCACTGCTAACACCCTCCAGCAAGCTCGATGAAGCTCGCATCAAAGGCACCGATACGAACCACGTCAAGCTCTCCGTCTACTCGCCGCCCGACCAATCCCGTCCGCTCTTCAAAGAGGCCACAAGCCACAAGTTCACACCCACCGAGGTCGGCGCTTCCTTCGGGCCCAGCTGGTCGACCCACTGGTTCAAGGTGCAGCTCACCGTGCCCAAAGACCTGCTGAAGAAGGAGCGTCTGGAGTTCCACTGGGACGCCGACAACGAGGGCCTCATCTGGACCGAGGAGGGACACACAGTACATGGCCTGACGGGCGGCGGCGAGCGCGTCGAGTGGATCCTGCCCGACTCGTTCCGCGATGGCAAGGAGCACACTTTCTACATCGAGATGGCGTGCAATGGCATGTTTGGCAATGCGCCGGGTGGTGACTCGATCCAGCCGCCTGCCCCAGACCGGTACTACACGCTGCATACTGCGGATATTGTTGCTGTGAATCTTGAGGCCAGGGCGCTGTACTTCGATTTCTGGGAGATTGGGGATGCGGCCAGGGAGTTTCCACAGGAATCGCTTGAGGCGCATGGCGCGCAGCAGGTTGCGAATCGCATCATCGACGCGTTTATTGCTGGTGGGGGGAGCAATGATAGCATCAAGAAGGGGCGTGAGATTGCGCGCGAATACCTCGGGAATGTGGACTCGCACAAGGTGTACGACGGTAAGGAGGAGCCGCTCGTTACTGGTATCGGGTACTGCCACATCGACACTTGCTGGCTGTGGCCTTTTGCCGAGACGAAGCGCAAGGTCAATCGCTCTTGGTCTAGCCAGTGCGATCTCATTGATCGGTACCCTGAGCTGCGGTTCTGCTGCTCACAGGCGCAACAGTACAAGTGGTTGGAACAAGACTACCCGTCTACGTTTGACCGCGTCAAGAAGAAGGTCAAGGAGGGCAGCTTCCAGCCCATCGGTGGGTCATGGGTCGAGCACGACACCAACTTGCCCGGCGGAGAGTCGCTCATCAGGCAATTCTTATATGGCCAACGGTATTTCGAGAGCAAGTTCGGTCAGCGCTGCAAGACCTTCTGGCTTCCAGATACCTTCGGCTACTCGACCCAGCTGCCCCAAATCTGTCGCATCTCAGGCATGACGCGCTTCTTGACCCAGAAGCTGAGCTGGAACAACATCAACAACTTCCCCCACACCACCTTCAATTGGGTCGCTCTCGACAACAGCCAGGTCATCTGCCACATGCCGCCCTCCGAGACATACACCGCAGAAGCCAACTTTGGCGACGTCAAGCGTAGCATCACACAGCACAAATCCCTCGACCAAGACCAGACCTCCCTTCTCGTGTTCGGCAAAGGCGACGGCGGCGGCGGCCCGACATGGCAACATCTCGAGAAGCTGCGCCGCTGCCGCGGCATCAGCGACAAGACCAGTCTTCTCCCACGCATCAAACTCGGAGACTCCGCAGACGACTTTTTCGACAAACTAGAGAAGAAGATCGAGAACGGCACCGAGCTTGTGACCTGGTACGGGGAGTTGTACTTCGAGCTGCACCGCGGCACGTACACAACGCAGGCCAACAATAAGCGCAATAACAGGAAGAGTGAGATCTTGCTCAGGGATATCGAGTACCTTGCCGCACTTGCAACGATCAAGAATGGATTTGGCAAGAGCAGTGGGTACAAGTATCCCAAGAAGAATATCGATGATATGTGGGAGAGTGTGCTGCTTTGTCAGTTCCATGATTGTTTGCCGGGAAGCTCGATTGAGATGTGCTATGATGACTCTGACAAGGTATGTTCATAGATTTGTGTATGGGGAATAACGCTGACTTTCATAGATCTACGCACAGGTCTTTGCGACGGGCGAGCGACTTCTCTCTGAGGCGCTGTCTGAGCTCGGCTTTGATGATGAGAACTCACTCGGCGCCAATAGCAAGTTGTGCACGTTGAACACACTGCCGTGGAAGCGCAGCGAGATTGTTGAATTACCACACTCCCACGGGATGGGGTATGGTCTTGCGCATGGTGAAGGCTTGAGCACGATGTCTGTCCGTCCATTTGGCGCCTACTCTGCCGCCACTGCTTCTATCGCTGAAACTGGCCCTGGTACCTTCGAGCTTCGAAACGCTCAGTATGCCGTTAAGGTCACGGATGGTGCCATTGTTTCGCTGTACGACATCAAAGCGGAAAGGGAGCTGATACAGAAGGGCAAGAAGGCCGCACAGTTGGTCATCTACGACGACAAGCCTCTGTACTGGCAGGCTTGGGACGTTGAAGTCTATCATCTCAAGTCTCGACAGGAGCTCTCGCCAAACAAGGTGTACATCTCGTCATCCGACTCGGCCAAGGTCTCCCTTACGATCGAAACAAAGATCTCTGACAAATCCTGGATCACGACAAAGCTTTCTCTCCCCGCCGCCATCGGCGACTCGCCTTCTGCGATCGAGATCGAAGCAGAGATCGAGTGGCACGAAACCATGAAGTTCCTCAAGGTCGAGTTCCCAGTCGACATCACCAACACCGAAGCCTCCTACGAAACCCAATACGGCATCGTCCGCCGTCCAACCCACTACAACACCTCCTGGGACATGGCCAAATTCGAGGTATGCGTGCACAAGTGGGCCGATCTGTCTGAAGCCACATACGGCGTCTCCATCCTTAACGACTCCAAGTACGGATTCGCCGTCGCCGGAAATGTTATGCGTCTGAGTCTGCTGCGCGCCCCCAAGGCCCCAGACGCTCACGCAGACATGGGCCGCCACACCACCAAATATGCCATCTTCCCGCACGCGGGACCCCTCACGCACGCCACTGTCCGCAAGGCCTTTGAATTCAACAACCCTCTCCGCGTCATCGGGCACCGCGCGCCGACTACCGCTGCTGATCTTGCTGGTGCGAGAAACGCTAAGCCCGGCGTGCTCAGCGCGTTCAAGATCCTCGGCGCGGATAACCTCATCCTTGATACCGTCAAGCGCGGCGAAGACGACGAGGATGTGAGTCGCGGCGAGTTGCCTGTCAAGAAGGGGCACTCTGTTATCCTTCGTGTTTACGATGCGATGGGTGGAAAGAGCAAAGCGGTGCTGACCTGGGGCGATGTCAAGGTCAAGCGGGTCGTCAAGACAAATGCGCTGGAGGATGAGGAGACGGATCTCAGTGTGGACATGGTTGGTGTGCAGGGAGGTGAGGGCAAGGGTGTGAAGATCGAAGTCCGCGCTTTTGAAGTCGCGACGTATAAGCTTGTATTGGAGGACTAGATGGGTGTAACGTTCTTTCTGGAGTTGGAGTGCATATACGTATACAGCATCGCGGTAATGACATCAATGACCTTAGAATAGGTGCAGTGATCCGGTTACGTCAAGATGTGTTTGTTTACTACCTCATTTTCCTCGTTCTCACCATCCAGGGGTCTCCAGCCTACTACTCCGTCTTTTGTTACATTGATTCCAACATCACACATCAAGAATCGCACTTACATCCTCGAAACTAAAGAGTACTGCAGTACACAATATCAGTCGTTGTCTCACTGCAATAGACAGCCTTGCTGGCAATACGTGTAGCGCTCTTCACGATGAGCGAGATGCAACTCAATGTCGCGAATGAGTGGATGTAGTGTCTTAGCGTAAGATAGTATATGCGCTTCTCAGATCCATATTGTATAGGTACTGGGACTGACTATGGTGAAAAGGGCTTAGCTTCATTGTATATACTAACTCCAGGGTTAGAAGACGAGGGATGATGGCCCAACGCGGATTTACAATCGTTGGTAGTATCGCGGAATTCCCGCTTTTGTGAGTCTCGGAATTACTCTGGTTCATCTGATGTCGGGCACGACGACGATACGGAAGAGGACTTTGCGGGCTGGGATGCAGATGGTGGTGAACTGAACGCTGCTTTGGTGCGTTTGTATCTATCTACGGGTGGGGTAAAGGCTAACTCGAGCGAGTCATGGTCGAAGATGGGGGTATTGGCCGAGATGGGGGTTGTGGGGACTACGCGGCACGCACGCATGCGGCACGCCTGTGGCTGGTGTTGGGAGAGTCGGTGCGTGAGCGCGAAATCGGGGTTGACTTGACTCTGGTGACGGGCTCCGTGGAAGCGTGGATCTAATATTACTTTGTGACTTATTTGCACGAAACATGCCCTCATGGAGGGCATTCTTGAGCTGGATACATGAGAGAATACAGCATGGAGTGCTTACAACACTTTCTCCTGCCGTTTCTATGGATATTCAGGCTGCAAGGCGAATCGCGTTTTTGCAATCCAGACCATTAGCCCAGTACTGACCTACTTCTGGACCGTGTAGCGCAGTGGAGCCGAGCTGGCTCTTCATATATGCGCAGGTTGCAGCACAGCAGAGGGCATATAATTTGTGCACCGACGAACTACGGAGTGAAAATCTCCAAAGCTAGCAATACCGCTAGGATCCGCTCATACCTAGACACAGCTAGAAGTTGAGTCTCTTTCTGCAGACGTGTTAGTAGGCAACAGATACGCCAAAAGAGTAGATACAGACGCGGCATCCAGGTTAGGAACTCCCGTGCACGTGCAGCTGTACCCCTGAGCCTATTACCGTAGATCCTCCACAGCCAGGGCATCCTATTGCCTAAACAGGTGGACTAACTCAGTTTTAGTCTAGCTAGGGTCAGAATGGCGCTGGAAGATCGAGTTAGCTACTATCGAACAGCGGTAAGGCTGTCAGTCCGAGCTTGGGCGCATCTTGGTCTCGCCT
This sequence comes from Nothophoma quercina, assembly GCA_021642125.1. Lineage (NCBI taxonomy): Eukaryota > Fungi > Ascomycota > Dothideomycetes > Pleosporales > Didymellaceae > Nothophoma > Nothophoma quercina. Next base: position 41,650 of record JAKIXB010000035.1, on the reverse strand, counting down.
ACGCCACTGCAGCCTCGTCTTCATCGCTAGCGGCTCCCTGCCGTGCGCTAAGCCCATTCCAGAATCCGACATGCGCTTTTCTAAGCCACCATACTTCGGCTCTCCCGTGAGACTCCTTTTCATATCAAGGTACATCTTGAGGTATATAAAATATGCGATTGCCCTCAATCTGCTGCAGACGATCATCAGCAAGGCTCCAGCTCAAACTCACCAGCCTCTTGCCACTTTCCAATTCTCAATTCGATCATTCGTCAAGATGATGTCCACCCGCCTTCTTCTTGTTACGTCGCTCTTGTGCGCCACCGAGGCTTTGAACGTCTCTAAGGATGCCCGTTGCGGCTCCACCTTCGGGCTGACATGCGCTGGGTCCACATTCGGTCGATGCTGTTCTCAGTACGGGTATGTTTCTCCCCTCTCAAGAAGAGCAAGTACAATCGCTAACATATTTGCTATAGATACTGTGGAAGCACAAAAGCCTACTGTGAGGCAAGCAGTTGCCAGAAGGGCTACGGATCTTGCGATGGCGAGTCGGCACCCAACGTAGGCACAACAATGAGCACTGCTGTTGTGCCGTCAAGCCAGTCCCCGGCCAAGCCCTCCACGGTCACCGTCACTGTTTCGGCTTCTGGAACTACCTGCCCTGCTGTTGCCAAGACGACGGTTACAGTCCCTACGACTGTTACGCTCTCCGCGACCCCGAATACTCCTGCTGTGCAGGCACTTCTGACTGCAACTACTACTCTTACCGTGCCCACTACCGTTACCCAGCCCACTACCGTAACGGTTCCTACTACCGTCACTCTTTCCACGACCATCACATTGCCCGGCGTGGATACTACTATAACACTGCCGCCAGCTACGATTACCCAACCTGTAACATCTACAGTAACATCAACAAGTGTCAGGGTCGTAACAGTAACCTTGATCTTAGACAAATAGATCTAGCATATCTACACTAGACATGTAATCTTAATCCATAATTACTAAAAGCGAATACACTGAATTTATAATCTTAGTCCCATAGTTGCCAGAAGCAAATCTTCGACTTATGAACCGAGATGTACGTCCCAGGCTGTCCAGCTCGGCAGGATTGAGATTGCGCACTCTCTGCGTATGACCACCTTCATGTTAACGCTTGAATTCTGGTAGTAGCGACTGAGAGGTGGGAAGCTGCACAGCTCATTAGGGGTCGGAGATGGTCTAGCGCTGTGCACTTCTCTGATGCGCCGCTGCCTGCTGGGGGATCTCAGCCTTGTGTTTACCTGCCCACATTGGCCGTACGCCCATACAACGGGGCGCTGACCACTAATTCAGGGTTGCCTTTGTGTCCGCAAAGTTGAATGCAGCCGCCTTGTAGATTCTTGTATGATCTTCAAAAAGCGAGCTCGCTTCCGGCGCTTCACGGTTCCCAAGTTCTGCGATACAGCCAATCTTGCAGCTGGGCAGCACACACAGCCTGATCATCAATTGAAATAGGCACGGACCCGTCAACATTGGCCAGCCAAGTATTGAGTGCTGATGGCTTGCAGAATCGGCGTTGGCACTGCAGCGGAATCGTGTTAGTATTAAGGCTGGAACCTTAGCCTTGTAAGTCCTGCATGCATGATGATCTTTTTTGGGATCCAGATAAAGGCTGAATCTTGGGGCCGGATAGCCTAATCTGAGTTCGAATATCGAGAGCCCGGCCCACACCACGCAAACGATACTCACCTTATGTCATACGTATATTGAAGTTGGCACTCATCCCGTCGAACAGCCTAGCTTTCGAACCATGGGCTTTGGTTTCCTTCAAACCGAAGGGCGCTTCCGTTTTGAGGTTGTCGAGTCTTGTAAAGACAGACAGATCGACCTCAACATGACATGCAGATTGGCTTTCGATGCCGGACGACTGATCTCCATTGGCAATATCACCCGAGGCACTATGAAACCAGAACCTGGAGTAGCGGGTGTGGGGGTGAGTTCCACAACCATGCCGTGTTAACAAGACTGATATCAGCAGACTTGGTTTGCCTTCTGGGCCTTCCTCTTCGTCACCATCGTAGCGCTCTTGTCCAGCTGTGTTGGTTTTTGCTTTCGCAAGCGAAAAGAGACTCCTCACAGTTGGTCAAGCTTTTTCGCAATTCTCAAGGACAACAGATTCAGCGATCTTGACGGTGACTCCAAGCAGAATGACGGATTAGCTCGCACGACGGCGAAAAAGAAAGCAAAAAAACGTGATAAGCTGAGGGCAGCTGGACGAACTTTCATCCTCGGGATTGCTGATACCCAGACTATCTTTATTGGAGCCTTCCTTCTCAGCTTCGCCGGCTCGACGAAATGCTCGCTCACCAGCTATCATTTCACCGTCTCAGTGGACCAGATGCTCATCGCTCTGTCCGCATTCGTACTGTCGGTAGCGCTGGTCCGTTCTTACTGGCGCAATCCATTTGCAGCTCTATTGCGCCTTTTGCTTGAGACTGCCTCCTTCATCGGGGTCGGACTAACGCTGTCCAGACAGCTGGATTTCGCTCCAGACTACCCACCACCAAAGGGCCGCCAAGACAGTGCGATACTGCTTCCTGTGGCATGTTTGCTGGAGTCTGGTTTACGTAAACGATCCGAAGAGGTTGCGAACCAAGCTAATGCAACTATCGGGCTCGGGTCCATCTCTACCTGGCCACTGGAGCGGAGACTCTTCATTCCATTAGCTGCGGCCTTCATCGCAGCTCATGTATCAGTTCTGGTACGTTACGTCGAGGGCAAGATAGCCAAGGAAGACGAGGCTCTCCAAGAGCCATCCGACGACAGCTCTTCGTATGAGATAATAGATCTTTGGATACGAAGGCAGTGGTTGAAAGTTCTCAACGTTTGCGTAGCATCACTGAGGAGACACGGGGTCTTGACTTACTGGAGTGACTCGCGAATTTCCATCACCTGTATGTACTGGGTCCTGGTGGTAGCTTTTCCGCTTGGCACATCCATATGGGTGTGGGTTCGAGTTTTCCAGGCACGAAATTGGGTTAGGGAATCTGGGTGGATTGCTGAGCCAAACCCCGAGTTCAACTTCTGGGATGCTGGACAACTCACCGCTCTCGGCACTATCATCACAGTCATCATGAATGTACTTTCCGAGCTTTGGAAAAGAGACGACAAGGAAACTCGGCAGAAGAAGCGAGAAGACGATCGGATAGCGCTGCTTAACAACGGCCAACAACTGCAGAGCTCTATCCCACGGACATCTAAGGATAATAATCGACTACAGCTTCACCTTGCAGGGCAAGAGGTTGGACTTGGCTCCGTAGAACAACGGCGACATCCATATGTACGAGTGGCTTCTTACTTATCTCCAGAATGGCCGCCGCACCGTAACCTTGGTCAATCACACCAATACTGAACTAGTAGGTAACACAAAGTCATGTTTCAAACTTTGCAGGGTCGACATCGTTGCGGTTTCTAATTAAAGTAACCAGGTGTAGACCGCTGGTCTTTTCAAGAAGGAGGTGATTAATATAGCTAAGGAAGTTAGCCGTGGGGTTAGCAGCGCTGTCGGGGACGGTGACCAAGTCTCTAGAAGCAGGTAGAGACTAGTTAACCAACCTTGTTATCAAGAAGCTCTAGCGTGCAGGAGTGCAGCTGCTAGTTGCTGTTTTAAATCAAGCGTGGAGCCGGAGAAAAGCATTGAGTAGTATCCTGGGTGAATATTATGGCTACCCAATTGCTTGTTCGCAGATTCGTCTCTTATTCGCACGACGTTGGAGCCACTCTGTCCGCTGCTACTTAGTGTTTGAATCCACGTCGTCTTCTTCGCCGTCACGTTGCATTCTTCCTCACCTTCTACTCATACACACGTTGATAGGCTCATCCCATCGACTTCATATACATTCTCTCACCTGAAGCCTAGCCACTCGGAGTTTCTGCATCGCTCGCATACATAGTAGAGCTAGAACATAGGCCCATCAATGAGGGGCAGAAATCGATGTAAAAAGTGGAAGTAATTCTGAAACAAAGCTCTGCTGCGAGCCTGGGATGGTAGGATGGCACAGCTCTGACTCCACGTCACTGGTGTTGGTTTCTTCTTCGCGACCGGAATGTGCACCCAGGGAGCGCATTAGCCTGCAAACCACTCAGAGCCGCATTTAAAGATATTCTCTCGATGATTGGGAATGTCATGTTCATGAAAAGCGCGCTGGGTTTTATGGTGTCCAGTTGTCTCTGTAACTCGTCCCGAGGTTCATAAACAACGCTTTGAGCCTTGACAAGGCTTCAAATTGCCATGTAGGTCTGTTTACAAGTACCTTATATTTGAGTTTATTATAGCTAATTTAGATGTGTTGAGACAGTTGGGCAGTGCTTTTCAGCACCACTGTATGTATGTACTGACGGTGAATCTTCTCTATTGTTGAAATTAAGAAGCCGTCTTATCGTACTCATAGCGGAACATCAGCTGGAAGCGTTGTGCATTTGCCTTAGCAGTCACCTGGTGCACCGACACGGTACTTGGCTAGACTGAGAACTCCACCTCCCTCTTCTTCCTTGGAGCCCCCTTTCCGCCATCGCATACATTGCGATTACCGTGGCCTGGGTTGCAATACCAATGCCAGTTGTCGTCTTCGTAGTTGATCGTGCCATAATCGTCCCAGAATCCGCCGTCTTGTTTTGTATGTTGATACGGCAGCTGATCACAGTGACCTCCGGCAATTATAGCTAGACCGTGGACAGTGCTGGAGGCTTTGGACAGGGCCTCCTCCATAGTGTTGCCTTTACCGACTTGGCAGTACGGAGATGAATAAATCGCAGTGCCGACCGCGCTTCCGTAATCCATGTTGACGGCAGCGAGCCAAAGAGCATTGGTGCTGGTAGCAGTCCCAAGTGCCAGGAAGAGCAACCTCGCCATGATGGATTTGCTAGGTCCTAATTTCAGTAGATGTTTGAGCTAGACTGCTGTTCTGGCTTACTAGGGAAGAAAATTTGACAACTGGAGGGCAAACGTTGGACGTGGAATAACGATGTTGCAAGTCGGAGGATCTGAATTGACTTTAAGAGGGGTAAAGTACGGAATGCTTGTTGACCTGATATAGTAGCTCTGAGCCTGTTGTCTTGTGCGAATACGGGCCCCCCGATATGGGACCGCATAGTCGGTCGAATCGAACCGGTTTCCAGTCAGCTACGGCCCGAATGCACTACGTTGTTGCGGTTGGGATACGAGCCTACAGTCACTAGCGATTGCGGCTCCACCGTTGCAGGCAGAATCATCAGGGTCAGTGTCTAAGCATTGCAGGGCCAAATTAGCCTTGCGAACTGCCTTATGAAGCTAGCTAATTGGAAGTCCTGGCAGAAGCTCATGGTATCATATCAAGCCTCTGCAGGCAGTGACCCGACGAAAGGCAGGGGCCGGCAGGTGATCTACAACAAATGATTGAGATGAGCACTCCGGGCGCATTCACAAGCAGGAGCAACACACTGTGCCAGGATGTTGGATTGCTGCAGTGGGCAGTAGCTGCGCTGTTTGCCTTACAAGAATTATGCAAAATCGCTATGACGAGAAACTCCCAAATACAAGTATAATACAACGTTGCCCTGACATATATGCTTTAACCGCCTTACGTCGCGTTACTAGTTGCAACATGAAAGGTGTGGTAACACGAAATGTGGGGTTAGCATCACGTTGAAAGCACTGCCTCACACTCGAGTATCCTTATTACTTACACATTGATTATCTCCACACTTACTGAGCACTAGACGCTACTTTCCATGGCGAACCAGTGTCTCATCTGCCTCAAGCAGTGTATCTCCAAAGCCGCGCTGAAAAACCACACTGGTACCGCCGATTCGGCATTACGCAAACCGCACGTGTGCCGCAAATGCGACAGAGCCTTTTGCAGTCAGAGGGCTATGGAGCAGCATCGTGACTCACCAACTCATACAACTTTCAGTTGCGACGTATGCATTAAACAGTTTGGGAGCAAGCAAGCTGTGGCAGATCATAAGAAGTCGTTAAGGCATAAGAGCGTGGTATATCGGGCAGAGCTTGCCTTTCAAGCTCCTGTGAGTGCCATTACGAGTGCAGGGAACGTATGTCTACACTCCGTGTCAAATTGGGAGAGATTATCGCTCAGATTCTTATATTACTTGCAGGCTTTCTCCTCGTCGATCATGCCTCCTACACCTGCGATATCTTCCGGCTCCATCCTTGACTACACGGATGACGGTAGCACGCACGACGAGTATTGCATTGAAGATGGTACCCGGGCATATGACTCTCAAGTTTGGCAAGACGATGATCAGGACTGGGCGCTCTGCGACAAGGATTGCGGGTGGTGCGGACATTGTGCAGACAGCGTGGACTACTAACAAGTCGAGATCGACGGCTTGAACGAGCCAGGGAACCCGACGAGACCCCAAGGATACGTGGCCCACGGTTGGGTGAGATAATACGGAAGGAGACTAGCGGAGGACGTTTGAATGGACAGGTGAATATCTACATCAGTCAGAGAGCTGGTAGTCACAAGGCTGTCTCCGCTGATTTAGGCCACGCCCGCCCTAGGGAGGCTAGTCTGAGAGACTGCGCCCTCGAACTCATACCGTAAGAATTCTCGCTTACTATTACGGTACATGGATCTGTGAAACTTCATTGAATTTGCCCCGAATAGCCTGCAGTCTCGTCATATATCCAGTCACAATAACAGGCTCAATGTCGACAACTATGTTACCGCAATATTGTCTCTTCTGGTTACCGAGTGTAATGCCTTCGACTGCCCCTTATCTTTCACTCTAGGATTTGATGCCCTGCTCGCCAGCAGCTGCACCGTTTCATTCCTTGACTGCCGCGTCCAGATCGTCTTCTAGTCATGCGACGACTTGCTATTTACGAGAAGCTCCAAACAAGCGTCAAACTGACGCAATTTTTCCGCCATCTTCTCGATTGCTGGGGACCATTAAACGGAGATTCTTCGAAAATACCTTAGCAGCCAGATATTTACATTGTAACTCTTTATTACTTGTGATTGCGGTATTTCTATCCGAAGTTACGTGCAGGTAGAGAATCTCAATTCTAAAGGGCAATCTGGCCGCGTTGGACTTCGTCTGGAATGAACGCAGCGACAGTAAGAGAATTAGCTAAAGCTGTGATATCCACAGCGTGGCAACCGTGGACGCCATTGGTTGTCGAAGCATAGTTGAAATGGCAGACATGCCAGTCTCTGGCGATTCACTTGATCTCAACAGCGAAGCAAAAACGTTTCCAAGATCAAAAGATTGAGCTGAACTGAAACGTAACCACTGCCTACAGGGAGTTTTGGATGCACAGGCTATGCCAAAGAGATAGAATGGCGCGTTTACTCACAAAGATAGCGCAGCTGGCTCGGCAATCCCACCGTTTATCATTCCGACTATTGGGGGCCGACAGGGCACTGTTCCAGATCCGGGAAACGACTGGCTATACTGTGAAAACGAGGCTGTAAGCCATCTGCAGTTATTTATTATGGGATTCTACGAAGTTCATTATTCTCGCTTTCCTCGCTTTGCTCGCTTTACCCAGACGTGGCGGCTTGATCCGCAACGTTTGATTGGTCGCATTGATCTCAGCAGCCCTGACGAGCATAAGTTCCAGTGCGCCTTAGCTTACTCGCAGCCTGGACCGGCGTATCTAGTTATAGAGGCCTAAAGTTACCTAGACCTGAGCTCTGTACCTGATTTTGGGCACGTATGTGGCATGCCCCACCGGCGGGAGGGACCTCATCAAGGGAGCGCCAAAATGTGTACAATGTCAGGCCGTCTTCAGTAATAGCAGTAATACAGCGGGTGGGTCGAGTAAGGCCTTAGTCTTGGGACATGTCTGTGCACTACCACTGGTCTGCAAAGTCGTGGAAGGGGTCGTCTTACAGTGCGGGCTGTACAGCTCGGTGCAACCCAGCCTTGCCAGACGAAACAAACTTAGCCGGGATGTAGCAGTGTGGCTGCATATCCGCCCATGTACCATAGGTATTGGTTTTCTTGGACAAGGAAGCCCCACTCGTCTCCAAGGCGAGATGGACGGCGCCTATGTCTTGGCTATGTGCCACTGCTATTCCGGTCAACGCTCGTCTACGGCTGATTGAAAGACCAGGCTGATCAGACTGAGGTATAAAAGGAGTCTGGAGCTCCTTAATCCTTCCAGTCGCTCACAGGTACATCCACGCTCGTTGATCACTAGTCATGTTAAGCTCAATCATACTTTTTCTCTCCTTGACCGCAGTGGTTATTGGCACTGAATTCATATCTTTCCTACTCCCTCGCCAAGATGTGGTTGTAATTCCGTGTTCTCAGCAAGGCTTTAAGGACTGTGGTTCTGGCTGCATTGCCCTGACAGATACGTGCTGTCCCAACAGAGCTGGTGGTTGTCCGCTGGGTACGTTCTGCGATCTTCGCCCGAATGGAGAGTACGGCTGCTGTCAGATAGGCAAGATCTGCACTGGCAATGGTGGAGCTGTCACTTCCAGCGGCGGTACCATTACCATCCCTGGAGGGACCTCCACGATCACGATTCCAGGGGAAACCTCTACAGAGACCGTCGATGTGCCTGCAGAGTCAACATCAGAGCCTGCAGAGACAACCGAAGATGAGACCTCGACCCTGACCTCGACTCTGACCTCGACTCAGACCTTCGAATCTGTCTCCTCTATCACCCCGACCGACACGGCAATGGTCCTCGCCTCGAATCCGGTTCCGAGCCCCTCGCCGCCATCATCCTCAATTGTAGCAACACGTACCCATAACTCCACGATGACGGTTCCTACAGCAACAACCCTACTGCCCGAGTTTACTGGAGCTGCAGATATTCGTATGCAGGGTATCACCATCGGTTGGCTTGCAATTGTCCTACACTTCCTCGCTCTTTAGGTGAAGCTGAAACAGGAGGCACAAAGCATTGAACAGGGTGGACGTGAGACAGTCTCTTACTTAATCATGTAAACAGTGTAGCGACATGCCTAGATAGTGTTCTTTGATAAGAATGTTTTGATACTGGGATACGGTCTCGCTCTTGATTCACCGGGTAGCTGTATGCAGACCTGCTACTTCGTCATGTGTCTCTTTGTTCCCTTGATCTCTCAATTTTCTTGGCTTCCAGATATGTAATGATGGAAGAAACGTGCTGGACCCTCTCTTGTCTGGTGCACTTGTAGTTACCGCTGCAGGTACCCGGTATGGGTACCAAACCTAGACGGAGGGACGCGTCATGGCCAGTAGAGATCGTTGCGGCCACTGGCAGATGTACTCGCACGCTTCTGTCAACGATTATCCACAATTGAGTTCTCGTTGTGTGGTGTTTTTCTTGACGCTCGTTGTGTAGGATACTAGCCTGGCCGGATGACTTTGTCCGTATGCATGCATCTTGTAGCTGAGCGGACTGCCGGACACAGGCAAGTCAACCATCGCCTAGGTAGTAGAGCGCAGGTACCGGAAACAGCAGCGGCCCACAGCAAGCTTCTTCTTCTCGCGCAGCGGCGGCAACGTTAGGCATGGAGGCAAGTATATGACAAGCATTGCCATGCAGCTCGCACACAACGCGCCAGCAGTGCAGCAGCACATTAGCAACACTATTGCAGAGCGCAGCAACATTATCAGCCAGTCGCTGCGTGACCTGTAGCAGCAACCCGTTCTCTGCCCGCTGTCGAAGCTGCCCAAGCCAGCGCAAGAGCTCAAGTCCGAGCCCGAGCCGAAAACATATGTCGTAGTCGTCGATGCGCTCGACGGGTGTGACAATGAGTACGGTATCCACATCATCGTGCAGCTGCCAGCCAAAGTGCAGTCGTCAATAACAGGCGTTTAGCTACAAGTGTTCTTAACGAGCAGACTACCATGGTAGAAGTGCCAATACAGCACAGGTTCAGGCAGATAGTGGACGCGCAGCATAAGGACGTCGTGCTGCACAACATCTTGCTATCGATCTTCAAGGAACACATAGCCACTTTCCTCGAGCATTAGCTTAGGATCATCGCTAAGCAGTGCTATCACCATAGTATGCAGACTGCACAGGCGCAGAAGCGATAAGGCTGTTGGTGCGGAGCGCAAGCGGTCTGTCTATCTGGGCAGCAACTGCTTGTCTCTTTATTCGTGAGGGGTTGTTCCCTGACGTAAGACTACGCGTACTCGACGAGGGCAGAGCCTCTGATGGTGCAGGTAGTCCTTAGCATTGAGGACCGCCATCACGAATCCGTGGTCATTTTGGGTTGAAGGAACGACTGGGTCAAAGTCATTTGACATGGGAAGGTGGCGACTGGATTGGGCTGTATCGGCGGCCAGTGCGAAGTACTTCGAGTTGCCGATTCGGGGGACACCAGCTGATGGAAAGAATTTGTCTGCGATGTCTCGATGAATAACTCGGATACTTCTGGTAGCCGGATTGTAAGGCTTGCACCCAGACCCAAAGAGTGTCCCTCGAAGTGGAGTCTCATTTGACACTGTGGACTCGACTGACAAGGACGTGGGCTTTCAGATCGAATTTTCATTTACCTCGGGAGTCCGAACATCCTGCCCTTGCACGGCACCCATAACTGTACAAGGTGAAGTCTGTACGTCAACACCTTCTGCCTTGCCTGCAGTTCGTTGAGCTGGTCAGGATTGAGGCTAGAGGCTGCTCCGCTAGTCAAGATGAAATCAGCCCCTTGGAAAGGCGGCTGCCTTAAAATTAATCTGACAGCACGCCACGATCGAGCCGTGACCATCTGCTATACGTTATGTCCTGGCGCTAATCGATCTAGCCCTAGTCGTCTCGATTTTTCCGTGTTTCAAGAAAGTGGGGCTCGGGCATAACCAAAGCCAGGATCTCGGATTTTGCATCGGACTGAAAGGAAAGAAAGTAGCCATGAGCTTGAAGCAATGGCGTGCGTTCATGCTCATGATCAGGCGCGATGTTGATCTTCATGTCAAAATCAGCAACTGATAATCATCACTGCCGCACAGAGCATGAAAAAGGCTTGGTTACGGAGATACACAAGGTGGAAATAAAGATCTTGCAACTCACTGCCGAGTCGACAGGGATGTTGATCCAGTGGACAGACAAGCTTTCCAAGCTTTCAACGGTTAGAGCTTGTTTCCTAAAGATGTGGAGACAGTTCCTCAAATACCGGCGCGACGAAATGATACGCAGCATTTACGGCCAGTACCTGCAGATGCGAAACGCATGGTCGACCTCTTAACCAATATCAGGCAACGAAAGAAACCGTGCTCAGTAGTGGCTGAAAGACCTTGGGAAAAAGGCGATTCTAGAGCATACCCCATAATATCAAATGCGGGTTGTTTCCAACAATTAACGACGTAATTGAGCACCACGTTCCTTACCAAAGCTTTATATATCCACTGCTTTAGACCAAGTCGTTCGTCAGGATCTTTACCGTACCTTCTTCACCTCACCTTCAGTCTCTCTTTGTTCGTTTCTTGACGGTCTCCCATATCGTGGATTGCGTTTTGTCAACTTTACTCTTTCCTGCCTCGTACAAGCTCTCATCATGGCTCGCTATTCTTTCGCTCTCTCTGCCCTGATGGCAACTGCCGGTGCGGCTGAAGGCGCGGCTTATGCGCAATGTGGCGGCAGTGGTTGGACGGGCGCCACGACATGTGTGTCTGGCTACTATTGCCAGTACCAAAACGATTACTATTCCCAATGCGTTCCTGGCAGTGCTTCGGGTTCTACCAAGGCTGCTGCGCCAACAAAGACAGCCGTTGGAACCACCACGCTCGTGACGATTTATCGATCTTCTGGTAAGATATGGCATTGACAACATGAGTCCTGAACCACTGCTGACCACCTTCCAGCCACATCCATCCCCTCAACCACTTCTGTGAAGTCCGTAGCTTCAGCGGCTGCTGCACAAGGCTCTTCAACTTCCGGAAGTACACAGTACGCTGGTGTCAACATTGCTGGATTTGACTTTGGCTGCTCAACGGACGGGTCCTGCTCAGGGTCGTACGTGGACCCAGGTGCCAATGGCATTGCTCAAATGCAGCATTTCGCTACTGCTGATAAGCTCAATGCCTTCCGTTTGCCCATTGGTTGGCAATACCTCGTAAACAACCAGCTTGGCGGTTCGCTTGATGTCGCCGTACTTGCTGCTTACGACACCTTGGTACAAGGCTGTCTGGCAACAGGGGCGCTTTGCATCATCGACCTGCACAACTATGCCCGATGGAATGGCGCAATTGTCGGTCAAGGTGGGCCCACTGATGCCCAGTTCGCTGATGTTTGGTCGAAGCTTGCTACAAAGTACAAGTCTGAGGCTAACATCGCATTCGGACTGATGAACGAGCCGCATGATCTTACGATGTCTACTTGGGCTACGTCCGTCCAGGCTGCTGTCACTGCCATCCGCAAAGCTGGTGCAACGTCGCAGTACCTCCTTCTCCCTGGTACCGATTACACGTCTGCCGGAACTTTCGTCCAGAACAGCGGTCCAGCACTTCTCACAGTTAAGGACACAGATGGCACTACGAATAAGCTGATCTTCGACGTACACCGCTACTTGGATTCCGACAACAGCGGCACACACGCAGAGTGTACTACCGACCACGTTTCGGATTCGTTCACTCCGCTTGCTTCATGGCTCCGAACGAATGGGCGCAAGGCTGTCGTTTCCGAGATAGGTGGCGGCAACACTTCTTCTTGTGAGACGTATGTCTGCGCTGCGATTGCTGCGATCAACAAAAACAGCGATGTGTATCTCGGTTACACTGGTTGGTCTGCTGGCGCCTTCGATACCTCCTACGTGCTTTCCCTGACGCCAACGGGATCGACCGACCAACCTCTGATGTCTAAGTGCTTTAGCCGCGCCTAGATTGCAAGCATTGTAACGAGGCGGAACCTGGAAGACTCGCATTTCAATATCACACACTCTTTTAGCAGCTTTAGTTCCTATTATTTGTCTTTAACTATATATATACATATTACTAGCACGCTTGTCCTACTAACTTCTAGAACTACGGACTAATCTTTTCTTCTAGTTTTAGACTATAGATAGACTCTAATATTAAGCACTATAGGATAGTTAAGGTATAAAAGGACTTAGCTAGAGTAGAAAAGATATATTATAGGTATATAATAGCCAAATTACTATTAAGATGTAAAGCAATTATCTACTTCTATATACTAGAGAACTGAAGATATAGTTATGAGGCGCTCTCTGTCTAACTAGGCTAGAAATACTGCTTAGGACCTTAGCCAAGAACCTCTAGTATAAGAGAGGTAATAATTGCTTCAAGTATTAGTAGCAATTCGTCTATTCTATACCTGTAATACATCTGTTGAAGTCGTACTGGACGAAGTCCAAAAGTGTACTAGTTCGGAGTTAGGTCTTAGGGATGAGTACGTTGGGAACAGGTAGGGGTAATACCTAGACGAAGTCTAATATAGTATTAAGGTAACAGAAGAGTAACGTGCAATACGACTTGTTATCTATAAGGTTGAGATTCTAATAACAAACTTAATTACTAAAGTTGAATATAAACTATAAGGGTTATATTCCTGCGTACTATATACTAAGGAAGGAAAGTGCTTGTTAACGAGCGACTAGAGTTAGTCCTATTAGATAAGTCCTAATACTTGTTAACAAGTAGTATTATACTATGCTTGTAGATAAGCAGTTACGTATGTTATGCTTATTAATAAGCAGTTATGTAACGTAACCTAGTAGTTACTTCTCTACTTATTATAGTAACTCTAAGGTCTAGTTAGTAGGTACTTATTGCTGTGCTGTTCTCGTGCTTAGAGATCGTAATACTATCCTCCCTCCTTCTAGGGTTTATCCTTAAACTACGTAATATATATCTAGAGATATATATAATCTATTGCCCCTACATCTAGTAACCTATAAGTTATAATGTCTTCTTATGCCTATAACATCTACCTTACTTTAGAAATCTAATAAGCTAACACGCCTGCTGAAGTTCCTTGCAACTATTATTTCTTTAAGGGCTACGAGTACTACATTATGCTAGAGGGTTTAAGCTGTTTAAAGTGTACTAAGTGCACTAAGGCTAGGAAGCTATGTGTAAACATGTCCTAGTCGTTGTTAGATAAGACTCGTGAAGAGTACGAGAAAAAGGTAGAAGAGGATAAGATTTTGTTAGTAACTATAATTATACGGTTGCTACGTAACAAGAAGATCCTAAAATAGGCAAATAATTGCGCGCAGCAAAAGGCGCTATATATAGCAAATAAAATAGTTGCGACTAGGGAGCTAGATGTTACTAAGGAGGTAGATTATCTAGTAGCATCTATTAGGATATGCGCCTCTCCTATAATGTAAGGCGTCCTAGGTCTTATTAAGGAGTCTGTTGCAAACTATAGTACTTATATACTAATTAGCGGCAGTTTGTAAGGTTCGTGGTTAGTTCCCATGTGTTTTCTAAATCTAGGTATCCTAACTATTTAACTAGATACTTAGTCTATTGTCCTTTCTTCTAATGTTTTATTATTTTTTCAACATCCTACTTATTCTTACTATTAGCTTGGTAGTGGAAGTCTTTCTAGGTTAGCGTTCTAGGGTTAGCTAGTTCTAGTAGAGAGATATAGAACATAGGATAGATCTTTACATCCTTAGGCAGCGCAAGTTAGTAGTTAACTAGGCTAATTTATTTAGAAATAAAAAATAGTCTAACCTTAACCTTGTTTAGTTTTTTTGTTAGTCGTTGTGTGCGTAGGTTTTTCGTAAGGAGATATACTTTATCCCCCTCCTTTAGCAAAAGTGCTGTTTTTTGTTTCTTATTAATATAAGAGATGCTTTGTAACTAAGCTTTAGTAATGTTTTTAAGCAATTTCTAGTGTACTTCTTTTAGTGCTTTAACTGAGGTAATTACTAATTCTATTTAGATATTGCTGTTTAGTAATCTTATAAAGAGATTTGGCTGTCTACTATAATTTACAAAGAACGGTAAGTAGCTTATTGCTTCTAATAGCTTGTTGTTATGTGCAATTTGTGCTATAGGTAGTAGTAAAACCTAGTTGTCCTGTTGCTAGTTGTAATAGATCTAGAGATATGTCTTTATTATCTAGTTTACTCTTTTAGTCTGTCTATCTATTTGTGGATAATAGGCTGTAGAGAGTTTCTTCTTAGTTCCTATTACTGCTAATAGCGTAGTCTAATAGTTTAACGTAAAGAGCTTGTCTCTATTACTAATAATTAACTTAGGTATTCTATAATAGTAGATAATTTAGTCTTTAAAGACATGTGCTAGCTGTTCCGCGGTGTAGCTATGTCTAAATAGTATTATCTTAGCGTATTTAGTAAATCTATCTACTACGACGAAGATTAAGTTGTAGTTGTAACCTGTAACAGGGTTCTTAGAGGTAGGTAGTTGTATAACAAAATCTATTATAATGTTTATCTATAGTGCTGTTAGTAGCTCTATTACTTGTGCTTCTTTATACTTAGCGTGTGTGCTATGTTTGTTTTACTAACAGCTTATATAATTCTTAATAAACTTACTAACTTTGTTACGCATGTTTAGGAACTCGTAGTATCTCTTAATAAGTTCCATCGTTCTTATAATACCAGGATGTCCGTAAAGCAGGTTGTTATAATAACTGCTTATAATATGTTCTTCTAACTCTTCTAGTACGTGTTCTAGCGTATAGTGTTCCTGCTAAATTACCATTATAAGATTAAGCTACTGTAATAGTCCTAAAGACCTATCCTTGTTTTTCCTAAGAATAGTGAATTTACTAATTGTTTTTTCGCCTGCAAGGTTGTAGTGTTGGCT
This sequence comes from Nothophoma quercina, assembly GCA_021642125.1. Lineage (NCBI taxonomy): Eukaryota > Fungi > Ascomycota > Dothideomycetes > Pleosporales > Didymellaceae > Nothophoma > Nothophoma quercina. The sequence continues at coordinate 25,939 of JAKIXB010000035.1, read as the reverse complement.
AAGCGCGTCTGCTCTACTATTATCTTTTCCAGGCGTATACAGGATTTTGAACTTATATTAACTAAGCATTTCTAACCAGCGAACTTGCCTTTAGTTTAGAATCTTAGTTGTTATAAAATGTACTAAGTTCTTGTAATCTATGTAAATAGTAAGTTTAGAGCAGCTTTCTGCGTAAACTCTCCAATATTGCAACGCGTTAATAATAGCTATAAGTTCCTTATTGTGCATATTATAGCGTTCTTTAGGTGCTGTAAACTTTTATAAGTAATAGGTGATTAGGTACTATTGTCTGTCTCGTTCTTATGTAATGCAAGCTCCTAATGCTAAATCTAAGGTATTTATTTTGAGGCGCATTGGTTTGCTGCTTTTAAACGTAATTAACGTAAGTAGCTCAACGCATGCTTACTTAAGTAATTAGAAAGCGTTCTCCTACGCTTATTCCTACTTAAATAGTGTGTCCTTCTGCGTGAGTTTCGTGAGTGGTAAGGCTTTTAGGGAGTAGTCTTTAATAAAGCGTTGGTTAAAGTTAACGAACCCTAGGAATTCCTAGATTCCCTTAACTAATATAGGTGTTGGCCAATCCTTTACAACCTAAATCTTCTTTTTACTTATTTTTACTTTATATCTTCCTATAACGTAGCTAAGGAATTCTACTTCTTCCTTATGCTACTTACACTTTTCTAGCTTTAGCCTAAGGTCTGCTGTTGCTAAGTAGTCTAATACTTGTCTTACGTAGACCTTGTGTTCTTCTAGTAATTAACTATACACTAGGATGTTATTAAGGTATGCTACTACAGTAATGTTTAGATACTCCTAGAGCATGTTATTAATTAACGCCTAATATACTGCTAGTGCATTGGTTAGCCTAAATAGCATAACTATATACTTGTAGTAACTATAACAGGTTCTAAACGCTGTCTTCTATTCTTTGCCTTTCTTTATGCGTATGAGGTTGTACGCTCTGCGTAAGTTAAGTGTAGTAAAGAACTTTACTCCCTAGAGTCTATCCTGTAGCTCCTTAATGTTGGGCAGTGGGTACTAGTTTTTTATTGTAATCTTATTAAGCTTCTAGTAATTAACGCAGAGTCTTAAACTGCCGTCTTTCTTTATAATAAAGATAATAGGGAATTCTGCTAGGGATTTAGATCTCTTAATAAATCCTTTTATAAGGTTCTCTTTAATGTACTTGCAGAGTACTTCTAGTTCTTTCTTAGATAACTAGTATATTGGCCTAAAGGGTGGTTCTTTCCCTTCCTTAAGTTTAATCTTATAATCCTAAAGTTAATACTTGGGTAGCGCTTTTATAGATAACTCTTCTTTAAACATTTAGGCATACTATTAGTATACGTTTAGTATATTAGGAGGTACACTCTTAGTCTCCTTAACTGTTATAGAGGGGCGTTCTTAGTCTATATAGTTAACTGCTCTATGCTGTTAGCGCGTCTTATATGTTAAGGAGATGTTATTAATCTCCCTCTTATTTACTAACTCTAGCGTAGGTTGCGTAGGCTAGTGTGCAGTAGTGCTGCATCTACACCTATTAAATAAAAGCTATCCTTTCTTCTAGTAGATCTATGGATTGTGCTTCTATAACTATAGCAGGCCTAAAATAACGTCGTAAGTAGCTATCTTAAATGCGTCTAGGTCTAACTACTCTATATAGTTCTATATCTGTAATGGAATAGATAATACCTTATAGGTGATTTCTAATTCTACTGGCATTAGTTCTCTGTTAGCTACTATAAGCGGATAGGGGTTCTACTTCCGCTGTAGCTTGAGTCCAGCTCGCTATACAGCTTAGGAAGAGATGTAGTTTAATTGTGCTCTAGAGTCTAATAATGCCGTTATCTTTACTCCACCTAATTTAATAGGGAGTTTAATAAGTAGATTAGTCCCAATGTTATTAAGGGACTATATCCTAGAGCTCTTATTTAGCCTGTGCCTAAAAAAGACTCCTTATTACTAAATCCATTTTTAGCCTTTGCGCGTTAGTGCTTTATGCATGCGTTGTTTAGGTAGAGTAGCTACATATTGTTGTAGTACTCTTTATTAATAACTAACTGCATCTATATAATCGCCTGTAGGTTATTAATACTAGGGAAGTGCTTCTTCTAGCGTTTGTTAAATAGATGTTCTCTGCAGTAATGGTTAAGGTAGTTGTACCATTTCTTTTTACACTGTCTAGGCCTGTAGGGGGTCTACAAGGCGCCTATCTTTTCTAAATAGTAAATAGTGCAATAGTTGTAAGTGCATGCAGTCTATAAAAGCTGTCTATGCTTTAGATTGCGATAGTCCAGGTTGTACTATACTAGTAGGCTAGTTACTATTATTAGTCTAGTAGTTAAGTTTGCTATTAAGTTGAGTTGTTATCCTTGTTCTTACGTTTCTTGTATGTACACTTGTAGGTTTTGTTTAGCAGCCAAGAGGGCTCCTTTGCAGCTATCCTAATAGTCTTTTAGGTTCCTGTTAACCTAGTATTCCTTTCCTAAAGAGTTTGTTCTGGACTAGTCTAATAGTTAGGAAGAGAGGTACTCTTATTGCATCTAGTTGCGTGCACGTTAAAGTTGCTAGAGTTATTCTTGTTCTTCTGCTTGCGTAGGGGGCTTAACGTAAGCCTAACCTAGTTTACTACTTAATCTTCCTAAGATGTCTTAAACATGCTTCTGCTATTTATCCATATTATAATATAGCATTAGTACTTAGCTTTAGACGTTGTGTTTGTCCTTATTAGAGTCCTTGATGTAATCGTTATTAGCTCTAGAATTAGGGTTTTCTATAAGACGCCTGTCCTCTTTAGTAAGAATTTCCTATTCTTTACTAGTATTAGCGTTGTTATTTGTGCAACTACTAGTTAGTACGTTTAACTGTTAGAATACTTTATTCTTCTAATAACAGTCTCTAGTGAAGTAGCCTTGTTTGCTATAGTTATAACAAGTTAATAAAGACTTGTCCTTCCCTTTACTACCTGTGTTCTTTCTCTTGTTAGATCCTTAGTTAATGTTTAAGAGGTCTATAGCCTCTAGTCTATAGTAGCCGCTCTAGGTGTTATTGTAGGTACGTTAGCCTATATTAGGTTAGTAGTAACTTCTGCAGTTAGATAGGTTATTGCGCTATAGGTTGCGTAGTAGCAGGCGTTTCTTAGTAATAACGCGCGCTTATAGATTGTCTTAGAGCTCTTATTAGAGCTTGTAGAGTTTAACGTCAATGTTAATTGCTGTATTAATAAGGTTGTTAAGGGTGTTAGTGCTAGTGCTAGTGCGCATTAGTTCTTCCTTAACTCTAGGCTTTAAGCCTTAATAGAACATAGTAGTTAGCGTAGTATTATCCTAATTAGTGTTAGTAGCAAGTTGTTAGAACTCTGCGGTATAGTTAGTAACTAACTTAGTTTAATAGATACGCTATATGTTGCGTCGTGCAATTATTAGTTTATTAGAGACTCTAAAAATAGGCTTGACCCTTTCCTTGAACTTGTTAAAGTCCTATATCTATTCATTTACTTTGTCTAGGGCCTTGCCCGCGTTAGACTGTTAGATAAAAAGTTTAATCTATTTAAAGGCATTTCTACGCATGTAGCTAGCTACGAGGGTGACACGCTTCTCCTTAGGAACCTTTTCTCCTTAGAAGATAAAGAAGAGGTCCTACTAAATAAGCTAATTGTCTAACTTGCTGCGATCTCTATAGTAGAGGTTAGGCTTATTAACGTTTATAACAGTATAGTTTGTAATACTAGTATTAGCTATGTTAGTGTTATTTAAGCTAGAGCTACTAGGGGTAGCACAAGTTCCTAAGGTAGTACTTATCTTAGGGGTGTTCAAAGTGTTAAAGTCGTACTAGACGAAGTCCAAAAGTGTACTAGTTTAGAGTTGGGTCTTAGGGATAAGTACGTTAGGAATAGGTAGGGGTGATACCTAGATAAAGTCTAATACAGTATTAAGGTAATAGAAGAGTAACGTGCAATACAACTCGTTATCTGTAAGGTTAAGATTCTAATAACAAACTTAATTACTAAAGATAAACATAAACTATAAGGGTTATGTTCCTATGTGCTATATACTAAGGAAGGAAAGTGCTTATTAACAAGTAACTAGAGTTAGTCCTATTAGATAAGTTCTAATGCTTGTTAACGAGCGGTGTTATACTATACTTATAGATAAGTAGTTACGTATGTTATGCTTGTTGACGAGCAGTTACGTGACGTGACCTAGTAGTCACTTCTCTACTTGTTGTGGTGACTCTAAGGTCTAGTTAGTGGGTACTTATTGCTGTGCCGTTCTCGTGCTTGGAGATCGTAACAATATCCTTCTACCTTTACTATCTCTACTCGTGCCTCTACTATACTATAGTGCCTAACAATAGTATAAAGAGGTATCTCTAGCCTAGTTATATAGATAGTATCTAATATCTATTATATTAATAATTCTTACTTATAAAAGCCTTAAGAAGTAAATCTAATATTGTATATTATAGGTTATATTATAGATATAGTATACTATAGAATAGTAGACTATAAATTAATTAGTAGATTATAGAACTATAGAAATTTCTCCAACCTATATACTTCTAAAGAAGCTAGAATATATTATAAAGTTAGGTAACGTGTTTTACTACCAAGTTAGTAGCCCTACTAAGTTAATACCCTAACACTATATAAATGCCTACGCAATAACATCACGAAATGTTATAACTACGTAAAGTCTAAACAACTTATACTAAAGGCAACCTATAGCTTACTATTAAAGATATTAGTTCCTAATAAATCTAGAGTAGCAAACGCGCTGCAGTAATTTATAAGGTTCTATAAAGTATACTTGTTAACTAATGCGCTAGAAGACGCCCTTAACGCAACTGCAAGCTAAATAGAAAGCGCCTTATAAAACTAGAAGAGGAGGTTATTATATAGCATATACTTAAGGCGTCTAATTATAGATTAGCCCCCTCTAAGGCAGACATATAAGATATAGCAGATAAATTACTAAAAGAGCGTAGTAGTAACGCTGTTAGTAAGAACTAGGTTAATAAGTTTATTTAATGTATACCTAAGCTGCAAACATAATAGAGCCGCCCGTATAATTGCTAGCAAGCCTCCTATAAAGACCTAGCAATTATCTAGCCCTAGTTTATACTTGTTTAGTTAATAAAGGCGAAGTATAGTATTGTAGATAAGGATATGTACAACTTTAATAAGTCTAGCTTCTTAATAGGCAAGATATTGTCTTAGCTAGTAGTTATAGGCTTAGAGAAGCCTAGGAAATAGAAGAAACTCTAGCCTAGCAATTATAAGTAGGTTACCCTAGTACAAGGTATTAGTGTAATAGGGAAGGTAATCCTACTATTCCTTATCCTTACAGGCAAGGTTCTTATCTCTAACTAGTTTACTAAAGAGCTCCTATAGAACTAAGTTATTAATATTAGTCCTACTAGCTAGACTAATAATAATCTAGCGCTTGCCTAGCTTTACCACTTTAATACGCATATAAAGCCTATTAGTATCTATTAGCTACTAATTATTAATAGTTACGAGAGCTACTATTCTATAAAGTTCTAGGATCTTTATAAGGATAAGAAGATAATTACTCTTTATATACCCCTATACTTATTGCACTTATTGCAGCTACTTAACGTTGCCTACTTCTTACTACTAAAGCGCAAGTATAGTAATAAGATCTTAGCCTTAGTACGCAGTTACATCTACTATATTAATAAAGAAACCTTCTTACTAGCCTTTAAAGCAACGTTTAAGAAGGTGTTTACACTAGAGAACGTTCGCGCAGGCTTTAGGGGTGCTAGGCTAGCCCTATATAACCTAGAAGTAGTGTTATTAAAGCTTAATATGCAACTCTATACGCTAACTCTACTAAAACGCAATAATATTGCCTAGGAGGCGTAAACACTACGCAACGCCTATAAAGTAAAGGCATAGTTAACTCTAATCTAAAACTATATAAAAATCTATTAAGGGTCTCTAGCAAGTTTGTTAGATAAGTAGGTTAAATAGTTAGTAAAGGGTGCTTAGTAGATAGCTTATAATATAGTATTAATGCAGGAGGAAATAGGCCGCCTTTAAAACGCTGTAGAAGCAACTACTAAGCGTAAGACCTATAAGCAACGCTATATACGCGCAGAGGAGACACTTATAGTTAGTAAAGTAGCTAATTTAGTTACTATAAAAGAGGGTAGAAGTTATAATAAGGTTAAGACGCCTGTAAAGAGGGTGTGCGCAGAGCGACACTACAGGCGTTATAAGGAAACTAGATATAATTCCTGCACCTACAAGGTTAAAATTAAAAAAGCTAATAATAGCAACGCTTCTAAATAATAATATAAAGTTCTAATAATAATAGTAAATTATTATAGTGCTGCGCAGTGTCGCTGCGTAGGCATTTAAATAGTGTTAGAGTGTTAACTTAGTAGGGTTACTAACTTAGTGGTAAAACACGTTATATATCTTGTTTACCTATAAAATTATCTTATATATATTTATGAACCTTATTTTATAGCTAATTAATATATTAGATATACTTATATATCTATATATATCTAATCTTACAGTATAACTGTTAGTACTTCTTATAAGCCTACTAGTAAAGGATTAAATACTAATTATTTATTAAAGTGTAAAGTAGTATCCTCTAGTTATAGTAGATTATAAGCGCAATCTATATCTAGTATAAGCAGCTTTTATAGGAATATATATTCTAAGCGTTCTTAACAATGTACTAAACGCTATATAATACCGTGTTACGAAGAGGGTCTAGGCTATAGAGGACTTTAATAAGACCTTAGAAGATGAAGCAGTATATTAGCATCTGGTAAAAGGATTGGTACCAACTGCTGCATCTAAGAAGACTACAGGCGGTGCAAAGAGGATACTGTATCAGAGGAGGGCGGTCTTAGTCTTGAACAGATATTGGAAAATCGAGTGGACACTGCTTTTAGCGCGAACATCCCCGAACAAACTCTTTTATGGGGCACCGACTAGTTGTCTGTTGTCTGTTAGTTGACAAGAGATCCTTCCCGCCCCGGTATCAAGCTTGTCCAGCAACAGTTCTCCAGCCGTGGCTGGTAGTGGCTCTCGAGCCCTTGGGTATCGTTCAATAATCGTAAGAAGCGGACGGAGCCCGAAGTTGTTCCTGCAGAAAGTGACTTCGCAGTGGAAACCTCCTTCGCCGTCTCTAAGGAGCGGCAAATGTTGACCAGCCTCCTATCAAATGACTGTGATGAACGTGCAGGCGTTAATGCTGTTGTGACCGATGCCGGAAGGTTAATCTTGGTAGACGAGGCACCGTTGAAGGACAATGTACACAACGCTTCGGCGCTGGTGTGAATTGTCTTGAGGCGCGTACGCCCCTAATCGTCACTAGTGAAGACACTGAATAACGCGTTGTGCGTGTATCACGCATCCATCGCTTCAAGACGTTTATTCTAAATACCATAGCTGCGACCGCCGGGACTATTCAGCTGAGCTATTTCTTCAGGAGAGATTCGGATAGAGTCTGAACATGAGAGCAAAGTAGCTACAAAGGGATAGCTAATTTGAGGAGATCTACGAGTCCGTAGACTCACCAATGACCAATAGATGGTGCACAGCAACGCATTCGAACGACAGGTGATGTTGGCATTCAACAAGAGATTCAGAAATCACTGTATGATTGTCAAAGCCCAGACGTTCTCCGGGACCAGCGACTTTGCTAAATGGTCCCTTGCCGTTCCTCCCTCTGCCGCCAAACCAGCTGCTTTGCGCGCAATAGCAACTGTCCACAAGGCCGAACCAGCTACCAGTTTGGGCGAGAGCGAGAGAGCTGAAACATAACGCCCCAGACCGGCGACTCTATAGCAAAGACGGACCGAACTGGCTGGTGTTACAGCAAAGGACGGTCCGAGCATCTCCCCTGACGGAACTTGGGGCGCCTCATTCGCCCTCTCACGACCCAACTTACTATGAGCCGTGTTAGAGCATGTGTTGGCAAGATTGTGGCTCCTCGTAGCCTCACATGGACAGAGTCGCAAGATATTGACAGCTGATACAATTTCGTGATGAGTTTCTATGCTAGGTGTTATGATTGCCGGGGTTTGCCAACATCGACACGTCTTCACGTTGGACCATTTGAGGATGTACATTCTACCTGTCCTCTAGCAGTTGAGAACGGCGCTGCCGCATCCAGTAACGACCTTATTTACACCAGCAGAGGAAGTGGCTTTCCTGGCCGAGCCGCAATAGCGTCCAACGTTCTTGAAAAGAATTAGCAAATAATTTCCCCCGTCCATGATACTGATCTTACTGTGCTGCCTTTGCAAAATGCGATGCAGCAATCATCTGCAATGCTGGATTCCCAGATCCAGGACTTGACAGTGAAACCAGTGCTGTGAGCGCCATTGGTTGTCTTTTAACCCAGTCAGATGTGCAGTACAGTCCGAGTCATGGTGGGCTTACGTAGGAACGCTGAGTGCCCTGGTAATTATCGGCGCTGTACAAGCTGATCCTGTAGGCAGATGACATGGTGGCGAGGGCGCCAATGAGAAGAGCCTGAAGTTGCATGATGCTGGATCAACGATGGAGGTACGTTGCAATAGGCAAGTTGCGATACTTCAGTGGGCTTGATGGAAATCGCTGAGGTGAGATATAAAATTTCGAGGAGTTCTGGACTCTTGTATATATGTCAGGTCCTCTCTTGCAGGACCATGGAGGCAATAGATCCCCCCCTGCAAGTGCTGATCAGAGCAGGCGAGGTATCATGCAGGTGAAGGTCGAGACAATAAAGTACATCACTACTTACGGTAGATTCTAGCGACATTGTGGAACCACGGGCTTGGCAGCCTCGCATAGGACCTGCTCGTGATCCTTCTAGCCGATCTGTAGACTCCGCTAACCGCGCACTCACTCAATCCGCTGCACCTTTCCTGAAGTATGTAACTCTCGCCTCGTTGGTGGGGTGGGAACTGTGGCGCTTACCAAATGAACCCATTCTCGATGTTGGATCCTGATTTGGTCAACTGTGAAGGTCCTGACACACTTTAAATAGGGAAGTGGTAGGCTGAGAATAAAGAAGAATAGATTTGAATGTGCTCGCGGTCTGCTTAAAGGCGCCAATAGAGGGTTGCGACTGATTGTGACCTTTCGCTAGACTTTGCTTCAAGTGACCAAGCTTGCTCTTAGCATAACTATCACGGTAATCCTGAGACCCATTTGGAAGACTAATCCATCTTCACCTTCAGCTTGTCTCAATCCAGGGCTGAAAGGGGGGGAGGGGCTGGTCATCTCCATCATCTCATTTCAGTGCTTGCATGCAGGTCCAGTTCCCGCTGGAGGTAAGTCACTTTCGCGGCACTGATCGGTATGAATTTAGCACATTCTTCTTGAGAGGTCTGTTTCCCTTGCATTCGACTTGATCGAGCCCCAGGGGCGTTGTGACAGCAACGTCCTTTCTAAAAGGTCAATAAGTTGGCAAATGTCTCCCAAACGGTTCAGCTGCGTGATGGAGCCACGCCCTCAGGTCTATGTCAGTCCACCCGTGCGTGTGATTGCCTCAACAGTCTTCTATAATATTATAGACGATGATCCGACGGCAGCTAGTCCATTTTTACTCGGACACTAGCTGTATAAGTCGGGTGATAGAGTGCTACTATGTCGGATGAACATGCAAGGGATGGCGAGGGCGCGGCCCGCGGCCCGTACCATGGATCGGCCCTTCCGAGAGGGCTAAGTGCGGGGCTGTGAGGATCCGCGTGGATGCAGATCTTGCTTACTTGTATCGCGAGATCGACGTCTATGCTATCGCTACTAACTCCAGGTAGGTATAGTGTGGATTGCTCTTCTTGTACTGTACCAGTGTTGCCTTTTGGCGCCGTGATTCTCTTCTAAAGACTCCTGCCTGTAGCACGCAGTGTTGGCATGCAGACCTGTATCGTTTAGACGCCTTGATACAATAGCCAATCGCTTCGAGAAGAGCCTGCATGCCATAGCGTACCGGCCCGGTGTATGTACCCAGCCCCATCAATATTGCTGTACGAATGTCGACGTTCGAGGGCTGGACGTCGCCCACAACAATTTGCATGCAGGCCCCCGTCAAAGTCCAAGATACTCTAACAAGCGCCCGCACTCGTCTTCAAGTGGGGCAGCTGGCATGTCGACACGTAGCTAATGCAGACGTTTGTCGTCAAAGTACTACTGTTTGGAGGTGCTAACAGCGCCGCAATCCGCCTTAGCGAAAAACAGCGCCGCTCCTTAGGGTCTCACGTGCGTATCCTTCAGACCTTGCTACATTTGCTCAGAGCTTTCATTCGGTTCTGAGTGCTGCCAGCGAGGGTAGCCGTGGAACGCGTGAGCCTTAACCTAATTGAACCAAAGGCAGCCGTTTAGCCCAGCGCATGTAAGACCTCCCACAAACTTAAGGTTGGGATTTGCATTTAAAGTGTGAGCTGATATCGGCCTAATAGCGAGACAACAGTGTTACTAACCAGATAAGCATAGCTAGCTACCTATAGTACGTAGTAAACTAATATTCTATCCTAGGGCCCTATGTAGTATTAGCCCTAATCCTATTTATTACGTGCTATAATATTTAGATCTGCCTGCGTATAGTGCGTTATAGGGGGCTAGTACTAGATAACTTTAAGGTACTAGACTAGTGTTAAAGTCGTACTAGACGGAGTCTAAAAGTATACTAGTTTAAGTTAGGTTTTAGGAATAAGTACGTTAGGATTAAGTAGGGTAAGATACCTAGATAAAGTCTAATATAGTAGCTTAAAGTAATAGAAAAGTAACGTACTATATATCTCGTTATTTATAAGGTTAAGATTCTAATAACAAACTTAATTACTAAAGTTAAATATAAACTATAAGGGTTATGTTCCTACTAAACTATATACTATAGTAAATATAAAGGCTTACTAAGCTTAATATAAGCTATATAAGCTTATTACGTCTAAGATAATATTACAATCTCTTTATAACTAGCTAACTAGATGCTAACCTTCTATAATTACTAATACACCTATTCTAGGGCCCTATCCCAGGGCCCTATGTAGTATCAGCCCTCATCCCATTTATTGCGTGCTATAATATTCAGATCTGCCTGCGTATAGTGCGTTACGGGGGGCTAGTACTAGATAACTTCAAGGTACTAGACTAGTTAGGTTTCTATAGACTAATAGCTTTAAAATTAAAATATAGTAATTAGCGCGTTAAGTTGCGCATTAAAACCAAGCTACAGCCCTATAAGTAATATAGTTAATTATATTAAGGTTTTGTATTCGTGGTTAGGGTAACGTTACACAACCCTAAAAAACCAAATTTAGAGCTAATCTAAGATAGCAAGCAATAACTATTAATACTAGATATATATTTAGCTGTATTATATATGCAGGTAGAAGACGCGTCTACAATATAATATATATTATAGAGTTTACTATAGCAGGTAGTAAATTTTAATAAGTTAGTTTACACTATATTATAAGGTTAATACATTATTATTAGAGCTATTATACTACTATAGCAGAGAGCAGCGTTACAGGCAAGCATTTTAAGCATTTAGTAAAGTATATATTAGCTATATATAAAGAGTGTAAACATAGTATTTTACCTAGCTAGATTAAGCGCTATATGCAGCGCGCCCATCCTGCAAAGTAAAAGTAAGCCTAAGCTATAGTAGAAGAAGTAGGTAGTTAAGCTAGTTTAATCTAGTATACTAGTAAGTTAGAGATGCCTAGCTAGATAATTAAGCCTATCTATTAGTTACCTATATATAAGGATAAATTAATATGTTAAAACAACCTAGATTGTTACTACTAAGTATTTAGAAGTATAGAGGTAATAAGGAAGTATTAGCAGGATGCCTATAAGTAGTTAATAGTAGAGAAAAGTAGACGCCTAACTCAAGTACAGTAAAAGAGCATTTAAGACTATATTAGCTAGCATTATAAGAAAGTGCATTACTAGCGTTTATTAGTCTAGGGTTAGGGGTTGCAGTATTTCTAGGTCTAGTAGTTTAGTAAAGGTAACTTAGAAGCAGTGCCTATTAATAACAATACAGCATAGGCGTAGGTAAGTAAGAAGATAGCTAAGGCGTAGGCTAATGTTAAGATGTAGGCGTAGAACACCATCTAGGTAGGAGAGCATAATAAGGTAAACCTGTAGCTAGAGCAGACGCAGTAGCTGCTATATTTAGTTAGCATAGAGTAGCTAGAGTTATTAGCTTACATTAAAAAGCCTATAGCAAAGCCTAATTCTAGGCAGGAGTAGCAGGCTAAGCCTATAAAAGCAGTAATGTAGGAGGTAATAGATAGATTAGCATAGTTTAGTTAAACGTCTATTATTTACTATATTAGCGTGTTTATGCAGCTAGAGGCTATTTAGACAGAGAAGCACTAAACGTAATACTAGCTATTATAGCTGTATATAAACGAGCAGTTAATTATTAGGTATATATAGCTATAGTAGTAAATAGTAATATTTTTTATACGTACCTAGTGCAAGTACACGTAGAAGAGCCCCTAGTACTAGTTTATGCGCTAGTAGTAGGACGCGTAGGAGGTATTTATCTAGGAAGCTAAGAGCGTTGCAAGAGGGGAGGACAAGGAACAAAAAGAAGAAGGAGAAGAGATAGATATAGATAATAAGGAAGAGGGTATAGTAGATAAGGTTAATAAGGGCATTAATAAGATAAAGATAGTCTAAAATATAGCTACTAATGCTATTATTAAGCTAACTAAGTTAATAAGTATCTAGTAGGCATGTTTAGAGTTTTGCATTACGTTAATAAGCTAGAAGATTACGCGTAAGGAGTATAACTGCGCGTTAGTATACACGTTAGCTATATTAAGCGTTAAGGAAAATAAATAGAAGGGCGCTAAATAGTATCTACCTATTTTATTAGCTATTATTAAGGTAGCGTAATTTATAGTCGTGTAATAGGTATTAAAGTTATTAAGCACGTCTAGTAATAGTAGAGGAGACTAGTTAGACGGCTTTAATAGCAACAGCGTATATAAGAGCAATAGTAGCCTACCTTAATACTAGTATAAAGGATGTTTACAGTTTATATAAGAGATAATAGACTAGTTTATAGTACGCAGTAGCTATAGCCTAATATAGTAGATATTAGATTTATAGATATATAGATTAAAGATCTATTACAATATAACGTTGTGTAGGTGTTACGATCCTGGACATTCAGAACCCATGGCAAGAATTACAGACTAATGCGGCACAGCAATTATAAACACTAAAGGAGAATTACAAGTAAGTAAATAAGTTAAGTTAGTAATTAGCATTTGGTAATAGATCGCATAAGGTCACGTAACGTGATTAGTCTTAGCATAATTAGTCTAATTAGTGCTTAGTATAATTAGTGATTAGTCTGATTAGTGCTTAGTGTGATTAGTAATTAGCTTGATTAGTAATTAGTGTAATTAGTACGATTAAACGCTGCTAAGCAGACTATATTACTCTTTAGTATATAGTACGCAGGAACACAACCCTTATAGTTTATATTTAACTTTAGTAATTAAGTTTGTTATTAGAATCTTAACCTTATAGATAATGAGTTGTATTGCACGTTACTCTTCTATTACCTTAATACTATATTAGACTTCGTCTAGGTATCACCCCTACCTGTTCCCGACGTACTTATCCCTAAGACCTAACTCTAAACTAGTACACTTTTGGACTTCGTCTAGTACAACTTCAACACTTTAAACACCCCTAAGATAAGTACTACTTTAGGAACTTATGCTACCCCTAGTAGCTCTTGCTCTACTAACACGGACATGACTGACGCTAGTGCCACGAACTATAACATTATAAACGTTAACAAGCCTAACCTCTACTACAGAGATCGTGCTAAGCTAGATAACTAGCTACTCTAATAGGACCTCTTCTTTATGTTTTAAGGAGATAAGGTACTAACAGAAAAGTGAGTTACCCTAGTAGCAAGCTACATGCGTAGAAATGCTTTTAAATAGATTAAGCCCTTCCTTTAGCAGTTTAGTAAGGATGAGGCCCTAGACGAAGTTAATGAATGGATAAAGGACTTTAACTAGTTTAAGGATAGGATTAAGCTTATCTTTAGAGTATCTAATAAACTAACTATTACTAGACGCGATATCTAGCGTATTTATTAGACTAAGTTAGCTACTAACTACGCCGCGGAGTTCTAATAACTTGCTACTAACACTAACTAAGATAACACTGCGCTAACTACTATGTTCCGTTAAGGCTTAAATCCTAGAGTTAAGGAAGAACTAATGCGCACTAGCGCTAGCACTAATACCCTTAACAACCTTATTAACATGGCAATTAACATTAACGTTAAACTCTACAAGCTCTAGTAGGAGCTTAGAGACAATTTACGTGCATGCATTGTTACTAAGAAACGTACGCTACTACGCAATCCATGGCGCAACAACCTATCTAATTATAGAAACTATTATTAACTTAATGTAGGCTAACGCACCTACAACAACACCTAGAGCGGTTATTATAGACTAGAAGCTATAGACCTCTTAAATATCAACTAAGGATCTAACGAGAAAAAGAACAAGGGTAGTTATAGGAAGGACAAGTCTTTACTAACTTGTTACAACTGTAGTAAGCAAGGCCACTTCGCTAGGGACTGTTAATAGAAGAATAAAGTATTCTAATAGTTAAACATACTAACTAGTGGTTGCACAAAGGGCAACGCTAATACTAGTAAAGAATAGGAAATTCTTACTAAGGAAGATAGACGTCTTATAGAAGACCCTAATTCTAGAGCTACTAACAATTACATTAAAGACTCTAATAAGGATAAATATAATGTCTAAAGCTAAGTACTAACGCTATATTATAACATAGATAAATAGTAGAAGCATGTTTAAAACATCTTAGAAAGATTAAGCAGTAAACTAGGTTAGGCTTACGTTAAGCCCCCTACGTAAGCAAAAGAGCAAGAACAACTCTAGTAACTTCAATGTACACGCAACTAAATACAATAGGAGTATCTCTCTTCCTAAAGCTTAGACTAATCTAGGATAAACTCTTTAGGAGAAGACTACTAGGTTGATAGAAACCTGAAAGACTATTAAGACAGCTATAAAGGAGCCCTTTTGGCTGCTAAACGAAACCTACAAGCTTACATATAAGAAACGCGAGAACAAGGACAATAACTTAATTTAATAGTAAACTTAACTGCTAGACTAATAATAGTAACTAGCCTACTAGTATAGTACAACCTAGACTATTGCAATCTAAAGCATAGACAGCTTTTATAGACTACATGCATACACAACTATTGCACTATTTACTATTTAGAAAAGATAGGCGCCTCGTAGACTCCCTATAGGCCTAGATAATGCAAGAAAAAATAGTATGACTGCTTTAACTATTACTGCGGAGAATATCTGTTTAATAAACGCTAGAAGAAGCACTTCCCTGGTATTAATAACTTATAGGCGATTATACAAATGTAGTTAGTAGTTAATAAAGAGTGCTATAATAATATGTAGCTACTCTACCTAAATAACGCATGCATGAAGCACTAACGCGCAAAAGCTAAAAACGGATTTAGTAATAAGGAGTCTTTTTTAGGCACGAGCTAAATAAGAGCTCTAGGATATAGTCCCTTAATAACATTAGGACTAATCTACTCATTAAACTCCCTATTAAATTAGGTAGAGTATAGATAACAGTATTATTAGACTCTAGAGCGTAATTAAACTACATCTCTTCTTAAGCTGTGTGGTGAGCTAGACTTAAGCTATAGCAGAAGTAGAACTTATATCTACTTATAGTAGCTAATAGAGAACTAATGCTAGCAGAATTAGAAATTACTTATAAAGTAGTGTCTGTTCTGTTACAGATACAGAACCATATAGAGCAGTTAAACCTAGATACGTTTAGGATGGCTACTTATAACATTATTTTAGGCCTGCCATGGTTACAAAAGCACAATCCACAAATTAATTAGAAGAAAGGATAGCTTTTATTTAATAGGTGCAGATGCGGCACTACTGCACGCCAGCCTATGCAACCTACGCTAGAGTTAGTAGATAAGAAAAAGACTAATAACATCTCTTTAATATATAAGACGTGCTAACAGAAAAGAGTAGTTAACTATGTAGACTAAGAACGCCCCTCTATAATAGTTAAGGAGACTAAGAGTGCACCTCCTACTATACTAGATGTATACTAACAGTATGCCTAGATGTTTAAAGAAGAGTTATCTATAAAAGCGCTACCTAAGCATTAACCTTAGGATTGTAAGATTAAACTTAAGGAAGGGAAAGAACTACCCTTTAGGCTAATATACTAGTTATCTAAGAAAGAACTAGAAGTACTCTACAAGTACATTAAAGAGAACCTTGCAAAGGGATTTCTTAAGAGATCTAAGTCCCTAGCAGGATTCCCTATTATCTTTATTATAAAGAAAGACAGCAGTTTAAGACTCTGCGTTAACTACTAAAAACTTAATAAGATTATAATAAAGAATTAGTACCTGCTGCCTAACATTAAGGAGCTACAGGACAGACTTTAGGGAGCGAAGTTCTTTACTGCACTTAATTTATATAGAGCGTACAACCTTATACGCATAAAGAAAGGCAAAGAATAGAAGACAGCGTTTAGAACCTATTATAGTTATTATAAGTACATAGTTATGCTATTTAGGCTAACTAATGCACTAGTAGTATGTTAGGCGTTAATTAACAACGTGCTCTAGGAGTATCTAGACATTACTGTAGTAGTGTACCTTAATAACATCCTAGTGTACAGTTAAACACTAGAAGAATACAAGGTCTACGTAAGACAAGTGTTAGACTGCTTAGTAAAAGCAGACCTTAGGCTAAAGCTAGAGAAGTGCAAGTAGCACAAGGAAGAAGTAGAATTTCTTGGCTACGTTGTAGGAAGATACAGAGTAAAAATAAGCAAGAAGAAGATTTAGGTTGTAAAGGATTAGCTAACACCTACATTAGTTAAAGGAATCTAGGAATTCCTAGGGTTCGTTAACTTCAACCAACGCTTTATTAAAGACTACTCCCTAAAGGCCTTACTACTCACGAAGCTTACGCGGAAGGATACACTATTTAAGTAGGAATAAGCGCAAGAAAATGCTTTCTAATTACTTAAGTAAGTATGCGTTAAGCTACCTACGTTAATTATGTTTAAGAGTGGTAAACTAATACGCCTTAAAATAGATACCTTAGATTTAGCATTAGGAGCTTGTATTACACAAGAACGAGATAGATAGTAGCACCTAATTGCCTACTATTTAAGAAAGTTTATGGTACCTAAAGAACGCTATAATGTGCACGACAAGGAACTTATAGCCATTATTAACGCGTTATAATATTAGAGAGTCTACGCAGAAAGCTACTCTAAACTTACTATTTATATAGATTATAAGAACTTAGTACATTTTACAACAACTAAAGTTCTAAACTAAAGACAAGTTCGCTGGTTAGAAATGCTTGGTTAACACAAGTTTAAGATCCTGTACACACCTAGAAAAGATAATAGCAGAGTAGACGCACTTAGCTAACGCTACGACCTTGCAGGCGAAAAAACGATCAGTAAATTCACTATTCTTAGAAAAAACAAGGATAGGTCGTTAGGACCATTACAGCAGCTTAACCTTATGATAGTAATTTAGCAGGAACACTATACGCTAGAACAAGTACTAGAGGAATTAGAAGAACATATTATAAGTAGTTATTATAATAACCTGCTCCACGGACATCCTAGTATTATAAGAACAATGGAACTTATTAAAAGATATTATAAGTTCCCTAATATGCGCGACTAGGTTAGCAAGTTTATTAAGAATTGCGTAAGCTGTTAGCAGAATAAACATAGTACACACGCTAAATATAGAGAAGTATAAGTAATAGAGCTACTAACAGCACTATAGATAAACATTACAATAGATTTTATTATATAATTACCTATCTCTAAAGACCCTGTTACAGGTTATAACTACGACTTAATCTTCATCGTAGTAGACAGATTTACTAAATACGCCAAGATAATACCATTTAGACACAGCTATACTACAGAACAGCTAGCACATGTCTTTAAAGACTAGATTATCTGCTATTATAGGATACCTAAGTCAATTATTAGCGATAGAGACAAGCTCTTCACGTTAAACTATTAGACTACGCTTTTAGCAGTGATAGGTACTAAGAAGAAGCTTTCTACAGCCTATTATCTGTAGACAGATGGATAGACTGAACGAGTGAACTAAACAATAGAGACGTATCTCTAAATCTACTACAACTAGTAGCAGGACAACTGGGTTTTACTACTGCCTATAGCATAAATTGCATATAACAATAAACTATTAGAAGCAATGGGCTACTTGCCGTTCTTCGCGAATTACGGCAGACAACCAAATCTCTTTACACAGTTATTAAATAACAATATTTAAACGGAATTAGTGATTACCTTAGTCCAGGCACTGAAGGAAGTATACTAGAAATTGCTTGAAAACATTGCTAAAGCTTAATTAAGGAGCATTTCTTATGTTAACAAGAAACGAAAAACGGCGCCTCTGCTAAAGGAGGGGGATAAAGTGTATCTCCTTATGAAAAACCTACGCATACGGTGACTAACAAAGAAACTAGATAAGGTTAAAGTTAGACTATTTTTTATTTCTAAACAAATTAGCCTAGTTAATTATTAACTTACGCTGCCTAAGGATGCAAAGATCTATCCTATGTTCTACATCTTACTGTTGGAACTAGCTAACCCTAGGACGCTAATCTAGAAGGACTTCTACTATTAAACCAATAGTGAAGACGAGTAGGAAGTGGAAAAAATAATAAAACACTAGAAGAAAGGACGCGGTATTAAATATCTAGTTAAGTGGTTAGGATACCTAGACTTAGAAAACACATAGGAACTAACTACGTACCTTAAGAACTGCTAGCAGCTGTTAAGGGAATTTAAGGCCAATTAGGCAACAGCTTAGTTGGGTCCACCTAGTAATCTAAGGGCAACCCTTTAAAGGCGCCCCAAGTACTAGGCGACAAGTTTAGAGCAAGACCTTCTAAAGAACTATTAAACGTAATAGTCCCCTTGTTTAACTCCTGCTCTATAATACTCTGCTCCTCTACGGCAATCGTCTCCTCTACATAATAATCTAGTAAATCTATCTACTACTGTAACTGCTCTTTTTGCGCGCGCGCAGTACGCAACTCTTCTAACACCTTTTTAGAGGCCTTAAGCGCTTTGTTTTACACTTTACAACTTTCCTTAATAAAACTCTATAACTTTTCTCTTTCAGATGTAAGCTAGTAGAACTTAGATTAAGTTACCTTTACATTATAATGTTGCCTATAATACAGACATTTGCTGCACTTCCCTAAACAAATATAGACCTTACATACTTAATTGTGCTTTATGCAAGTTAAACATTTCTTAACTATAGTTTCTTTAAAGGACTTAACAAATTTGTACAGATGGTGACGGCGCGTAGTACTTAACTTAGATAGTTGTTTTAGCATTGTTAAGACCTGCTTAATAATTAAGTGCGGGCCCCGCGTTATATGAATTAGCTTAAGGGACTAAGCTAAGATAGAAGGGGGATAGTGTTACGATCCTAGACATTTAGAACCTATAGCAAGAATTACAGACTAATACAGTATAGCAATTATAAACACTAAGGGAGAATTACAAGTAAGTAAATAAGTTAAGTTAGTAATTAGTATTTGGTAACAGATTGCACGAGGTCACGTAACGTAATTAGTCTTAGCATAATTAGTTTAATTAGTGCTTAGTGTAATTAGTGATTAGTCTAATTAGTGCTTAGTGTGATTAGTAATTAGCTTAATTAGTAATTAGTGTGATTAGTATAATTAAACGCTACTAAGCAGACTGCATTACTCTTTAGTATATAGTATATAGGAATACAACCCTTATAGTTCGTGTTTAACTTTAGTAATTAAGTTTGTTATTAGAATCTTAACCTTATAGATAATAAGTTGTATTGCACGTTACTCTTCTATCACCTTAATACTGTATTAGACTTTGTCTAGGTATTACCCCTACCTGTTCCCGACGTACTCATCCCTAAGACCTAACTCCGAACTAGTACACTTTTGGACTTCGTCCAGTACGACTTTAATAGTAGGCACGTAAAGTAGGTTAGGAAGGAAGAGTTATTATATAAAGATTTATAGTTTAGTATAGCTTAGTTCTGCGGCATAATTCATAGACTAGTAATAGAGAGCTAGTAACTATCAATAAATAAGCTATTATTTAGTAGTAGTATAGGTAATAAGCTTATACCTAGCGTGCTGTAGAATAGCTTGCGTAACAACCTAACTAATAAGTAGCCTAGGTAGAACTTTTTAAAGGACTATTACACCTGCATGCCCGTTAATAGCGAAAGTTAGTTATTTAAGCAAGTAGGGAAGAACGCAGCTGTTACAATCTCTAAGTATAAGAATAGTATAGCAATAAATAACTACTAACTAGATCTTAGAGTTACTATAATAAGTAGAGAAGTAACTACTAGGTTACGTTATATAACTACTTATTAACGAGCATAATACACGTAACTACTTACCTACAAGCATAGTACAATACTACTTATTAACGAGTATTAGGACTTATCTAATAAAACTAACTCTAGTTGCTTATTAATAAGCACTTTCCTTCCTTAGTATATAGCACGCAGGAATACAACCCTTATAGTTTATATTTAACTTTAGTAATTAAGTTTATTATTAGAATCTTAACCTTATAGATAATAAGTTATAAAGTACATTACTCTTCTGTTACCCTAAGCTACTATATTAGACTTTGTTTAGGTATCTTACCCCTACCTAATCCTAACGTACTTATCCTTAAGAACTAACTTAAACTAGTACACTTTTAGACTTCGTCTAGTATAACTTTAACACTTTAAACACCCTTTAAGATAAGTACTACCTTAGGATCTTATACTACCCTTAGCAACTCTAACGCATCGCGCAACTAAGCTAATAGCAACTATAATATAAATAAAGAAATATTAATTCTTACTATTATGAGCATCTATCTAGTAGCTAAACCTAAGACCTTTAATAGAACTCGCGAGAAGCTAGAAGACTAGCTTATAAAGTTTAACCTATTTTTTATGTTCTAGGGAGAACGTATTCTTAAGGACAAGCGTATTACCTTTATATCTACGTTTATAAAGGATTAAGCCTTTACTTAGATTAAGCCCTTTATCCGCTACTACTACGTAGAAGGGGATTTAGGTGATATTAACTTATAGATTAAAGACTTTAATCTATTTAAGGAATAGATTTATTAAGTATTTAGAGTATATAATAAACCTACTATCGCACGTTGCGAAATCCAACATATTTAATAAACTACGTCCACTGCTAACTACGCTACTAAGTTTTAAGAAGTAGCTATATTTATAGGCTAGGATAATAATGCGTTAATAACTATGTTCTAATAAGGGCTAAAGCCTAAAGTTAAGGAAGAACTAATGCAAACTACTACTTCTATAAACACCTTTAACTCTTTAGTTAATAAAGCTATTAGTATTAACATTAAGTTGTACAAACTCTAGCAGGAATTACAAGAGGACCTACGCGCATAAGCTATTATTATAGTTCCTTGCCTACTACCTTAAGGCAACTAGTAGAGGAATAACAACCTTTAATAAAGATAATAAGGTAACTATTATTAGTTAAACACTAGTTATCGTATCTATAACAACACTTAAAGCAGATACTATAAACCTAAAGCTATAGACCTCTTAAACCTTAATAAAGGACCTACATAACGTAATACGAGTAGTAAAGGGAAGAGTAAGTCTTTACTAACTTATTATAACTATAGTAAATAAGACCACTTTACTAGGGACTATTATTAGAAGAACAAAGTATTCTAATAGTTAAACGTACTGACTAGTAGTTGCACAAATAACAACGCTAATACTAGTAAAGAATAGAAAATTCTTACTAAGGAAGACAGGCGTCTTATAAAAGACCCTAATTCTAGAGCTAATGATAATTACATTAAGAACTCTAATAAGGATAAATATAATATCTAAAGCTAAGTACTAATACTATATTATAACATAGATAAACAGTAGAAGCATATTTAAGATATCTTAGGAAGATTAAGTAGTAAGCTAGGTTAGGCTTACGTTAAGCTCCTTACGTAAGTAGAAGAACAAGAATAACTTTAGCAACTTTAATATGCACATAACTAAATATAATAAGAGTATCTCTCTTCCTAACGCTTAGACTAATCTAGGATAAACTCTTTAGGAGAAGAATACTAGCTTAATAGAAACTTAAAAGACTATTAAGATAGCTGTAAAGGAGCCCTTTTAGCTGCTGAACGAAACCTACAAGCGTATATATAAGAAATGCAGGAATAAAGATAATAACTTAATTTAATAGTAAACTTAACTGCTAGATTAATAATAGTAACTAGCCTACTAGTATAGTACAACCTAGATTATTGCAATCTAAAGCACGGACAGCTTTTATAGACTATATACACGCACAATTATTGTACTATTTACTACTTAGAAAAGATAGGCGCTTTATAGTCTCTCTATAGGCCTAGATAATGTAAGAAGAAGTAGTATAACTACCTTAACTATTACTACAGAGAATATCTGTTTAATAAACGCTAGAAGAAGTACTTCCCTAGTATTAATAATCTATAGGCAATTATATAAATGCAGTTAGTAGTTAATAAAGAATGCTATAATAATGTATAGCTACTCTACCTAAACAACGCATGCATAAAGCACTAACACGTAAAAGCTAAAAATAGATTTAGTAATAAGGAGTCTTTTTTAGGTATAGGCTAAATAAGAGCTCTAGGATATAGTCCCTTAATAATATTAGGACTAATCTACTTATTAAACTCCCTATTAAATTAGGTAGAGTAAAGATAATAGTATTACTAGACTCTAGAGTATAATTAAACTACATCTCTTCCTAAGCTGTGTAGCGAGCTAGACTTAAGCTACAGTAGAAGTAGAATCTATACCTGCTTATAGTAGCTAATAGAGAACTAATACTAGTAGAATTAGAAATTACTTATAAGGTATTATCTATTCCGTTACAGATACAGAACTATATAGAGTAGTTAAACCTAGACGCGTTTAAGATAGCTACTTATAACGTTATTTTAGGCCTGCTATAGTTATAGAAGCATAATCTATAAATTAATTAGAAAAAAGGATAGCTTTTGTTTAATAGGTGCAGATGTAGTACTACTACACGCTAGCCTATACAACCTACGCTAGAGTTAGTAAATAAGAAGGAGATTAATAATATCTCTTTAATATATAAGACGCGCTAATAGAAAAGAGTAGTTAACTATATAGACTAAGAATACCTCTCTATAATAGTTAAGGAGACTAAGAGTGCACCTCTTACTATACTAGATATATACTAATAGTATACCTAGATGTTTAAAGAAGAGTTATCCGCAAAAGCGCTACCTAAGCATTAACCTTAGGATTATAAGATTAAACTTAAGGAAGGGAAAGAACTACCCTTTAGGCCAATATACTAGCTATCTAAGAAAGAACTAGAGGTACTCTACAAGTACATTAAAGAGAACCTTATAAAGGAATTTATTAGAAAATCTAAGTCCCTAGTAGGATTCCCTATTATCTTTATTATAAAGAAAGACGGCAGTTTAAGACTCTGCGTTCATTACTAGAAACTTAATAAGATTATAATAAAGAACTAGTACCTACTGCCTAACATTAAGGAGCTATAAGATAGACTTTAGGGAGTAAAGTTCTTTACTACACTTAATTTACATAGAGCGTACAACCTTATATGTATAAAGAAAGGTAAAGAATAGAAGATAGCGTTTAGAACTTATTATAGTTATTATAAGTATATAGTTATGCTATTTAGGCTAACTAATACACTAGTAGTATGTTAGGCGTTAATTAATAACATACTTTAGGAGTATCTAGACATTACTATAATAGTATACTTTAATAACATCCTAGTGTATAGTTAAACACTAGAAGAATACAAGGTCTATATAAGATAAGTATTAGACTACTTAGTAAAAGTAGACCTTAGGCTAAAGCTAGAGAAGTGCAAGTAGTATAAGGAAGAAGTAGAATTCCTTAGCTACGTTATAGGAAGATATAGAGTAAAGATAAGTAAGAAGAAGATTTAGGTTATAAAGGATTAGCTAACACCTATATTAGTTAAGGGAATCTAGGAATTCCTAGGGTTCGTTAACTTTAACCAACACTTTATTAAGGACTACTCCCTAAAAGCCTTACTACTTACAAAGCTTACGCAGAAGGACACACTATTTAAGTAGGAATAAGTACAGGAGAATACTTTTTAATTACTTAAGTAAGTATGTATTAAGCTACCTACGTTAATTATGTTTAAGAGTAGTAAACTAATGCGCCTTAAAATAGATACTTTAGATTTAGCATTAGGAGCTTGCATTATACAAGAACAAGATAGATAGTAGTACCTAATTACCTACTATTTAAGGAAGTTTATAACACCTAAAGAACGCTATAATATGCATAATAAGGAACTTATAGCCATTATTAACGCGTTGTAACATTAGAGAGTCTACGTAGAAAGTTGCTCTAAACTTACTATCTATATAGATTATAAGAACTTAGTACATTTTATAATAACTAAGATTCTAAACTGAAGGCAAGTTTGCTAGTTAGAAATACTAGGTTAACATAAGTTTAAGATCTTATACATACCTAGAAAAGATAATAGCAGAGTAGATATACTTAGCTAATACTACAACCTTATAGGTAAAAAGATAATTAGTAAATTTGCTATTCTTAGTAAACACAAGGATAGGTCCTTAGGACTATCCTAGCAGCTTAACCTTACGATAGTAATTTAGTAAGAACACTATACGCTAGAACAAGTACTAGAGGAACTAGAAGAATATATTATAAGTAGTTATTATAATAACCTACTTTATAGACATCCTAGTATTACATAAACAATAGAACTTATTAAGAGACACTATAAGTTCCTAAATATATATAATAAGATTAGTAAATTCATTAAGAATTGCGTAAGCTGTTAATAGAATAAATATAGCATATACGCTAAATATAGAGAAGCACAAGCAATAGAGCTACTAATAGCACTATAGATAAATATTATAATAGATTTTGTTATATAACTACCTATCTCTAAAGACCCTAGCCAATATGATGCTGATGCTTAGGTCTGAACATTGTTGAAATGGGCGTAGCGCTAGGGTCGCGCAGCTGAATTAGGCCTGCTATAGGGGGCAAACATCGTGCCCTTTAACCCCTAATTATACCCCTAATCTCTACTGTTTGCAGCGTGAGTCTTATACAAAGCTTGCTAAAGACTATCTGCTCTATTGCGCTGTTAGCTTTGTTTCTGCAGTTTTAGGCTTGCGTTACTGCCCTTAGGGTTATATCCTAGGGTTAGGGTTACTTGCTAGCATAGAGTTCTGCTGGAACGCACGGCTACTTACAACGTTAACATTAACATTAATAGCAACGCAGCGACGCAGGAAGCCACTATATACTAGTAAAATAACTATTAATAACGTGCAAGAGCATCTTTACTATCTTTAGAGATATTAAGTGCTAGTCTGTAAGGAACATGCTACTAAGATACAGAACATTAACGTGCATCTACGCAACTAGCATAGCATAGCAAGTAAGGAGAGAAAGTCTATTATAAAGTACTGCTAGTAGTAGTAGATTACTGCGCTGTAAGATGTTAAGCTACCTGCGCTATTAGGGCTGCTAATTAAGGCGTTAGGTAAGCTGTTAGACGTCTACTAATGCAGGATTACTAGTAACTGTAGCTTCTACACTATAAACAAGATTAGAGTTAGGGTTAGGGTTAGGGTTAGGGTTAGGGTTAGGGTTAGGGTTAGGGTTAGGGTTAGGGTTAGGGTTAGGGTTAGGGTTAGGGTTAGGGTTAGGGTTAGGGTTAGGGTTAGGGT